>CM029475.1:64276450-64584047 GCA_017140325.1 Eucalyptus leucophloia subsp. euroa
TTGAGATTTTGAGGATTTTTTTATTCCATGTCTTTAGAAGTTGATGCTTCTTGGAGAAAAGATGATGATCTAACATTTTGCAATAAGCAGAGAAACATAAATACTGTCAATAGAATTGTTGTGTATTTGGGATTCAGAATTTGTGGAAAGACTGTACCCTTTTCCTTCTAAAGTCCAAGTAAATGATATGGCATACCCTTTCTGTGATCGAATGTTTAGATATTCAAATGGAGGGAAGCCACTGTTGTCGACTAAAGAGATAGGAGATCCTGGGAGATGCAAACTCTGGTGGCCCAAGACAATTTGAGATGCAGCTTATGCCGCCGTTGTTATATTTTCTGCATGAAGCTGCCGATGATGCTCAGAAAGATGCATTGGAGAACTGGAACTGGATGACAGCAATTAAATATACTTGTTCCAAGGTACAAACAACCTCCTCATATTGTTTTTCAATGGATGCTGTTTTTGTGAATGCTGTTTTGCAAGCACAATGACTTAGAGTGGTGGCAGTCAGGGAAACTTTTAGTGATTGATATCGGTTTTACACTCTTTTCTAGAATCTGGTCAATAAAAAAAAGAAGACTTTGGGGGATTCATGGTTTTCCTTATAAAAGAAAGAACCTCTTTTCTAGATTTGCTATTTTGGTTGGATGAGGTTTGTGGATTTCTTTTGGTTTTCGGTTTATTTCGTGGAACCCTTTTTGACACCCTATGTTTTGTTCGCTGTCACTATAATTATTATAAGACTAGCTGCTCTTAAGAAACTCCTGCTTTCAAGTCTTCAGGTGAAAAAGGTGTGGCCCTTCTCATTTCGATTTTTAGTTCCATACTGCTCGGCTATGGATATATAACCAAGTCTTACGAGCATAATCACTCTTGCATGTTTTGGTATACTCATTAAGCTCACATATAAAGTGCATATACACAATTGTTGCTTGTTGCATTCCTCAGAGCTGTTATGACTCACAAAACGAAGAGTTCAGAGGTGGGGACTGGATTGTTGCTGAGGAAGCTGTGTTAGTACAATGCGAGAAATCATTGAAGCAAGCTGTACTTGATTATATATCTCATTACACAGCCGGGCCATCGTGTGGCCCCTTTTCTCATGGAGTAAATTCCAGGTGTCCAGATTAAATAATTAATTTTTGTAACGGTAATGCATTTAAATACTGTCTGGGTAAGTTCTGGGATCTCTCCGATATGGAGGTCTCAATAGTGGTACCATAAAAATGAATATAAACGTTTGACTGGAGAAGATTGTGGTGGGTACCTCAGAAGTTCTTAGAAGGAGATGAATTGGGAGATATATGTTAAATATACTTGATATAACCACAATGTGCAAGAAAGCTTTCTGCAAAGGAAGCTCCTTTGCTCATGTTTGGGTGCACAATTATCTTTTGAAAGCTTATTTTTGACTGATCCTGCTATAAAATTTGCGAGGAGACTTCAAAGTGTGCTAGTCATATCCAAGCATATATTATGGTTCCATGTTTCCTGTCTAGGGTGATTGATTTTGATCATGAATTTCTCCGGCAGAGAATGAAACAAAGGCTCATGTATGCTGCATGACTCGCTAAAGCTGTAACTTTTGTTGTATTGTAAACAACAGGATACGATAGGAAACATAAAAAAAGCAGAAGACACATACACACATACGTTCAGTTAACGTAGATTTAAAGTTTCAAACAACCAGAAGGCACATACACGCAAATGTTCGGTATACAGAGATTTAAAGTTTCTAGGTAATGTTCCCCCGTCATTTGTCCGTTTAGAGCCTTCGCCTAGCAAGCTTCACCCTTAATCCATGTTTCATGTGAAGTACGATAGAATTAGAAGGTCTCACAGGGTGACCTTCCACAACATGAACTTCATAGTTATGTATTACAACAGCTGCGATCATTTTCATCTGAGTGAAAGCCACTTGTTTTCCCAAACAAGTTCTCGGTCCTGCATTAAATGCCAAGAACTTGTACAACGGCTCATGCCTAACTCCTCCGCTCTTCGAAATCCACCTCTCTGGTCTAAATTCAAAGCAATCCTCTCCCCATACTGATTTCATCCTCCCCATTGCATACAAATGGATGATTATTTTCTTACCGGGATTGACTTTGTGTCCACTAGGAAGGACATCGGGCTTTACAGGGCATTTGTGTTCGAATGGAATCAGTGGATACAGCCTTAATGATTCGCATAGCGCGGCATGTAAGTAAACCAAGTTGTGCACGTGCTCACCAATCTTGAAGACCTTTAGGTTTTGTTCTTCCTCCGGGATTACAGATCTGATCTCCTCTCTGATTTTCATTTCAACAGACGGGTTCGTGGAAAGAGCCCAAAAAAACCA
This sequence comes from Eucalyptus leucophloia subsp. euroa, assembly GCA_017140325.1. Lineage (NCBI taxonomy): Eukaryota > Viridiplantae > Streptophyta > Magnoliopsida > Myrtales > Myrtaceae > Eucalyptus > Eucalyptus leucophloia. The sequence continues at coordinate 64,278,792 of CM029475.1, forward strand.
TGTGAGCACCAAGCTAGTTGTATCTTTCCCAGCGATCATGAGATTCAAAATCGTGTCCCTAAGGAACTTGTCATTACATTCTAAAGCACCCAATGTCTCTTTTCCCACCATGTACGATGTCAATAAATCTGCACCATTTTCATCTCTCTCCGCTCTGCTGGTTCCTTCTCTCAGTTCAACTCTCTTCATCTCTATGTAACTCCCTACAACTTGGTCCATTACTTCCCAAGCGCTTCTCAGTTTCTCCTCCACTCCCAACCCCAACCACCTCTGCAGAGTCCCGAACCACTTGGGGTACATATGGCGATAGAAAATCACCTCCTCGGCATCATCCAATGCCTTGGAAAATGGGACTTCTGGGAATTCGACGGATAAGCTGCCGGGGTCGAACCCCGTGACGAATCTGCAAGCAGCATCGAAGGTGAACCTCTGGAACAAATACTGCAAATCCACCGCGACACCTCTCTGAGACAATTCGTCCAACACCCTGAGCAGGCCATTCTCCACCTTGTCCCTGCTCGTCTTCGCCAAGAACCGACAGAACCGTTGGTCGTTCATAAACACCTGAGCGACCCTTCTCTGCATCCTCCACACATCTGAGTCAGAGTTGAGGATCCCGTCATCCAAAACGTCGAACACCCTCTTGAACTCTGCCCCTTTCAGGGAAGTTCTCAAAGTTGGTGCTCATGATGTAGTGGACGTTGGCGGGATCGGCGGTGACCAGCATGTCCATGCCGGAAAACCAGTGGAACCGGAAGAGGAAGTTGCCGCGGCTCCGCTCAAGAAAGCTGGTGACCCAGTCGTGGACGCGGCCCAGGTTGAGGAAGAGCGCCAGGAGCATCCCCACGAGCGGCCAGTTCTTGGGAGCCCATCATGGCTCTTGCCGAGGAGACGAAGGAACTGGAAGCAGATTGTGACCAAGAATATCTCCAAGAAACCTGTCAATGCCATTGAAGCTCCTGCGACCTTAAGATTTAGGCGTGCTGGAGACTTATATTGATTTTTGTGAACATGGAGACTTATATTGATTCACTCGTCCAGCTCGTATATATGGAGAACTTCACAGGATTGGGCATTAATTAACGAAGCCCACAAGCTTGTCTCCTTTTTAGCAGAATTCTATCCACACGCCGCAACAGCATCTAATGAAGAGCCTCCCTTTTAGAATTATCTCATCGTATAGGACGGGCTATGATTGAGTACTAATAGGGAGCTCGTTGGAAGCTCTTACGACCATAGGAAGAAAAAACAAAAAAGAGAGTTTGGACGCGTTTGGTAATGATTAATTGAGAACGTATTACGATAAAAAATAATTTTTTTATTTTATTAGAAAATAATTTAGCGTTTTAAAGCCGTTTGTAACTGTTGAAAATCTTTTATTCTAAACTAAATTACGTTTAATCTTGTCTTTTATTGATTCGGTTAAAAAATCAATTTCTTTTAATTTTTAAATAATTTTTTCTTTTTCCTTTTTTTTTTTTTTTTACTTTCTCTCTCATGTACTTATTCTTCAATGGATGAGGGCGAGTGACCTCACCGGAGCGTCGCCGGCCCCCTCGGTGAGGTTGGCCCTCGTCAGCGAGCCTCGCTTGTGGCCCGGCCGGCCTCCTCGGCGAGCCTCGCCCGGCCACGGTGGGCTGGGTGAGCCTCGCCGGGAGGCTGGGCGAGGCTCGCTTGGCCTTTAGCGAGGCTAGGCAAGCCTCGCTGGTGGCTAAGGCTGCCTTCGACTAGCTCGCCGAACCTACGCCTAGGCCTGGCAAGCTTTCGCGAGATCACGGATCGGTTGTTGGCGACCGGTGGCGTACATCGACGAAACGACGGTGGACGAAGCGGCAAGCCGCGAGATGCGATAGATGAAGAAGAAGAAGATAAATATAATTTTGATTCTTAGATTTGTTTTTAGAACAAGAATCAACTTTTTTTTTTTTTTTTAATTCTTGATTTTGTTCCTAATCTAATTTTGTGAACAAAAAAAGTAGAAATTTGTTCATAAGAACAAAAATTTTACTAAACACGATTACATTATTTGTTAAAGCAAAAAATCGGGATCGTACATTTGTTTGGATGGTGTTACCAAACAATGCCTTTGTGTCTAATGGTCCCTTACCAATCTCTTTAATTTTCCTTATTTGGGTTACTCTCTCTTTGGTGTATATTGTGAGATTTTAGACGTAGACAAGTGGGTAATGGGTGTAATTCCACCCAGGGTTAGGTAATACTAGAGCGCACAATCGATTGTAATAGTGTATTCTCCCATTTATTAGTGGATTATTGATAATTAATTTTTCCATGGATGTAGGTTCCAATTTTGTGAGCAGATCATATAAATCCCTCATGTTATTTATTATCCATTGTTTTAACTTTCTCTAATAATTTCATATCTCAAATTATTTGTAAAGATCCAGTCTATTGTATAAAATGACCAATGACATGGAGTTAATTTAGTGAAAATGTGTCTTCTTCTTGCATTGACCATGGATAGCAGCATCATTAGCCAGCCATGGAGGAGCCAGCAACACCGACGCCAGTCCATGGTTGTCGTCGGCTTCATTCGGCCAGTTGAAGATTTAGATGGGCAAGGGCAAATCTACAATCCTGCAAAACAAAAATTGGACGAGCAAAGGCAGAGCCGACTGCAAGCAACGGCAGAGAGGTGGCTCGGGCCACCATGAGTAGCGCCAAAGATTGCTCGACAGGATTGGCTAGGCAACACTACTGTCGAGATCTGCAGCCATTACCCAAAGCTAGACCACCTGCTTTCTTTAGGTTCTGTCTGTCATTCACGACGTGCTGCTGGTCTAGATCGACAACCGTTACTTGTCCATATGAGGCGTCTAACGTGGCTTGGCCTGATCGATCAATTAGTTATGTCGCTGGTGCATCACCAACGACAAACACAGGCCTAGATGGCTGGACAAACAATGCTCTATGGATGTTGAAAGGAGAGAGAAAAACCCGATTTTTTTTTTAATTTAAAGTCAATGTCCACAGGTCAACCTATAATTTAACTTGAGTACACAAATGTGCATCACATCGATGTGGGGAAAAGGACACCAAAGTGCTCATTTGAGTACTATAATTTTTTTTTTCTTTTAACTCTTTTGAATGCTCTATAACTTTTCGATCGATTACTTAAGTATCAAAACTTTTTAAAGATGTTCATCATAAGTGCTACGCATGTCGGATTTCCAACACTTAATTGAGAGTTTTTTAAAATTTTTTGACATTTAAATAATCAATTAAAAGTTATGGCACTCGAGTTAACATTTTTTTAGAAGTTGCAGTGCGTAAGTGCTCCAAAAGCAATGTATTAGCACTCAAATGAGTGTAATATAAAAGTTATGTTACTTGTGGTGTCCTTTCTCCTTGACGTGGTGCTATGTAACCACTAAATATTTCCTTCACAATTAGTGAACGGACTTGAACTCATATATTAGAGGTGAACCATGGGTAGACCCGTTTAGTAGTTTAGATTGATTGGCAGACAAAAATATACATGATAAATATGTGGGCTGCCTGGGTCTCGAGGCCCAATCAGATTGGGCCAAGACGTAAAGCTATGGGTCCTTGTGACCCGAGATGGACGTGGATTGGTCCGTGGGCTGCAAGGTCATAATCAGGTCATCTTACCGTGGAAATGAAATCTATATGGATAGTCAACTTATAGTTGAATCATATGAAATTGGTTTACGATCAGATCATGTGAGTTAACAAATTTTCCTATCTATGGAGATCAACAACCAAGGTCACTTGGACTTGAAAGTGGTTTCACTAGGAAAAATGGTGGAACCTACATCACTGGTGAGGTTGAGTCTATAGTATGATGAGTGGGGATTTATTCTGTAGTGTCACGTTTGTAAAGTCCAGTCTAAAAGGAAATACATCTTGTGGAATTATTTGGGGTTTGCATGATAATATAATCACACGAATATTGGCCCTTATGTTGATATAAGAACTGAATTGCATGAACTTAAGCTTTGAAACACTTTATCTTATGTTAGTGTTGCAAAACGAAATTTCAGGAGCATTCTCACTAATTTTAGATGAATAATTGATATATGTCGTTCAATGTATGGTTAGAACATCCTGCATTTATTTTTACTGAAGAGATGATTCGACCTGCATAAATAATTAGAACTGTGGATGATCACGCAAATATTTTTGCTGTTTCAGTCTTGACTTTTATGTGTTCATAACTAGACATGAGAATTACTTTCTTTATTCTTCTTTACAGGCTGAACAAGGAGCCACCTAATCTAACATTTAGGAAGAAAGATAAAGCTGGCATTAATTTCAAATCAACAGTGGCAAACACTCATCTGGACCTTGATAATTTGAAGGCCATCTGCAGCGAATATCGGATACATAATGTTGATATTACTCTTAGATCTTGAAGCGGCTAACATCACGCCCGATCCTCGAACGCACACATCCTTCTCTATTGGTTCGATTTTATAATGCGATATCTCAGGACTATGTATCGTAACCCTTTCATTTATTAAGCACATGCGGAAGCAGTTATAAATCCCTAGATAGTAAATCGATGGGATAGAAAAGCAAGGCTATATTTTTCATATTGAAATTTTTAACCGAACTTTTGTACAAAACAAAAACCAGAGTACTTCACAACTTTTTACTCTAACTCTATTCACATCAAAATGGAGTTCTCAAAAGAAAATAGAATCTCGGTCCATCCAGGTCATACTCAAGATCCTTTTCGGACTTATCTTTTCTTCAAAAATTCTTCTCCTTAGGTTTCACCTCGAGTTCTCATTCTTAGATTCCTCCTCCGCTCCTCTTCGGGGTCCTGAAATGTTGTCCCACAGCCGGGATGAGATCGTCTCAACAAGTTCTACACACTAAGGCCCGATTAGTAGGCTATTATACTATAGGCTGCTTAATGGCAAGGAGTTAGAGAACTTATCTTGGCCTCGAGATCCCACATGCAAGTTAGTACAATTCATAATAGGCACCCATTACTCAAAACAAATCGAACTAGTCGATTACATGTAGCTTCGACCATTTCGGTCATTCGAGCTATTAATATTCAGTCCTAAGCGATAGAACCAATCACCGAGCCACGTGCATTCTCCAAGGAGACATACTTTGTCACCGAGCCATGTGCATTCTCCCGAGGTGATGTATATACATCTAGTCACCGAGCCACATGCATTCTCAAGGCGACACACTTCGTCACCGAGCCATGTGCATTCTCCGGGTGAGCATATCTAATCATCAAGCCGTGCATTCTCCAAAGAGCGACGTCATAATCATCGAGCCTCATGTATTCTCCGAGCGATATACCAAATCACCGAGCCACGTGCATTCTCGAGATGATGTACTATTCACCGAGCCACATGCCTTTCATGATGATTCATCCCATTTCTAAAGTAATTCCACAACCTTAATTCGTACTCAATTTACCCAAATAATCAATTTAGGAACATATCCTAAAAATCCACAATTAAATCAATTTGGCACAATTCAAAGCTCAAATAAATAAAAGCAGGCGCGTACGACAATCAGCATGAGATTTTGGTCGTTAGCCATCTCAACCTTAATTTCCGAAAAACAAATAAATAAATAAATAATTTCGAAAATTAACTAATTAATATTAAAAATTCAATTTAGCTCAAAATAAAGCCTGATTAAATAAACTGACTTCTGCCAGTCATCGTTTATAATATTTCGGTCACTGACCATCCCGGTTGAATTTTGGAAAATAAATAATTAATTAATTTAATTCCAAAAATAATATTTAAATACCAAAAATTCTACTTAGGCCGAATTGTCAAATTGAAGTCGATAAAAGGTCGGAAGAATCCCGAGCTACCCTCAATAAATAGTAGACCATGTCTACTTGCTAAATACACATTCAATTTGTCTAATTTACATCACAATTATCTAATAATCATTAATCTATTCTAATCTAACCACCTAATTGCATTTAATTAAACCTAATCAACCCCTAAGCATAATTAGCAAACTAAGCAAGGATTAGTGAGATTGCTATCGGAATCGTGCGCAAATCGGATCAATCGACAGGAGACTGACGCGAGAACGATAAACCCCAAAGCATGGCTCGGGTTTGGGGCTCGGGAAAGCGGCCCAAGCGCGGCCCGAAGAGGGGCTGGAAATCCACCGACCAACGGCTGTTCTAGGCTGGTGGGGCTGGTCGAGCTGGTCCGGTGGCTACAAGTGGTGAGGCAAGGTTGGCGGAGGGCAAGCGAGACTCGAGGAGGGCCGGTGGAGTGCGGTGGCTTCAAACGGTGGCCAAAGATAGCGACGGGCGGGCGGGGGCTGAACGCGGAGGCCGGATCGCGCGAGGGAGGGACGGCGGGGAGCGACGGACGCGGGGGCATGCGTGGATGGCGGGATGCCCGGCCTGGCGGTGAGCTGCGGCGGTGCGTGGGTGGCGACGGTGGCTGGCTGCTGTCTCGGCTTCTTCCTTACGGTTACATTCGGCTGGTTTCACGGGCAGAGAGTATCGAGAGAGAGAAGAAGATAAGAGAGAGAGAGAAGAGAAAGGGTTTGACTAGTCAAAAGAAAGGAAGAGAGAGAGAGAAAAGCCAATTTGAAATTGGCAAGGGCATTCGGTCGGTGGGGATGCTCGCACGAAGGGGGAGGGAAGAGGAGGAGAGAGAGAGAGAGAGAGAGAGAGAGAAAAGAAGAGAGAGGGAGAGAAAAGAAATAAAATAACATAATACAATTAGTCTTATTTTTTTTCTTTTCTTTTCTTTTCTCTTTTTATTTTTTACGGTCTTGATTTTTCCTCGATAATTTCTTTCTTGAAATTTCAGACTCATCAATAAATTGATTGATAAGGCAGTCTTAAAAATGAATTGTGACATGCTTGAATATTCGATTCTAAAACTAATTTAAATTTCATGGTTAGAATCGATCGGATGCGATTTTAGTCCAATCCAACTAATTGAGTAGCTTTTAGGGATTTACTACAGATACATCCCTTAATGGCTTCACCCAATATATTAGTTAACTCATGAGTGATCAGCTCGAGAAAAAGGACCATAGGCACGTCGGCGACATGCCCATTTCCACTTTATCGAAACGAGGTCGAATTTGAGGATGTCATTTAGCTGAGATGACCTTATAGGTGTTATTGAGGGCAGTGATAGGAAATATTATATTTCATGCATTTATGTCATAAACAAGATGTGACATCCGAAATTTGATCCCGTTTCGATAAAATGAAAAATGTGCATATCGTCGGCACACCTATGGTCCTTTTTCAAGCTGATCACTCCTGTTGCTAACCTATTTGTGAAGCCGTTAAAGGCTATATCAATGATAAAATCTAAAAACTACCAATTTGTTGGATTGGACTAAAATCGCGATCTCGATTTTAACCATAGAATTTGATTTGGTTTGAGAATCAAATGTTGGCGTGTCTAATTTATTTTTAGGACCTTGTCTCATACGCTCGTCGATTTTATTGGCAGTTCGAAATTTCAAAAAAAAAATTATCGGAGGAAAATCGAACAAAAAAGAAGATTAGAGGGAAGAGAAAGAAAATAAGAATAATATGATTTTTGAATTTCTTTTCTCTCTCTCTCCCTTTTCTCTCTTTTCTCTACTCTCTCTTCTCTCTCCTCTCCCCTCCCCCTCGTCTTGAAAACCCTTCCCGCCGATTGCCCCTTGCTCTTCCACTTTGCTTTCCTTTATTTTATTCTTTTTTTTTTGACTAGTCAAATCTCTCTCTCTCATCATCTCTCTCTCTCTCTCTCTCTCTCTCTCTCTCTCTCTCTCTCTCTCTCTCGTCACTCTCTCTTCTTCTTTTTTCTTCGTGCAAGCGAACGGAACCGAGAACACGAAGAAGATCGGAAGCGGCAACCCCGCACGTCGCCGTCCGTTCCGCCGCCCGTACGGACACCCGTGCGTCCACCGCTTCTTAGCCGTGCCACCTGCCCTCTCCACTGCCCGGGCATCCTACCCCGTGCATCTCCAGCCCCTGTTCCGCCCCGTCCGGCCACCGTGGCGGCGAGCAAGCCGCCGGAGCTACCGTGCGGCCTCACCCGGACCACTTGCACCTTCCCGACCCTTCTCCGCCCCTAACCATCTCGCCTTCCCTGTTTCGCAGCCAAGCCAGCAACCCACCAAGTGGGTTTCCAACGACTTTGGCCCCGCTTTTGGGCTGTTTAGGGCCCCCGAACCCGAGCTATGCTTTAGGAAGAATCGTTCTCGTCGCCCCGTCGGATTGATCCGATTTGCACGCGATTCCTATCAAATAATCCCACTAATCCTTGCTTAGTGGGCTAATACATAAGGGTTGTTTAGTTTTAATTAATTAGGTTTAGGTGGTTATATTAGTATGGATTTGTGTTTATTAGTCAATTGTGATCGAATTAGATAAATTAGTGTGCATTTGTAAGTAGACATGGTCTACTATTTATTGAGGGTAGCCAGGATTTTGCCCGACCCTAATCGGGCTTCAATCAGGCTTTTCGGGCCTAAGTGGAATTTTTGGTATTTAAATATTAATTTCGGAATTAAATTAAATAATTATTTATTTTCGAAAATTCAACTAGGATTGACTCGGAGACGGAATATTATACTGATAATGTTGGTGAAGTCCGTTTATTTAATCAGGCTTTAATTTGAGCTAAATGGAATTTTTAATATTAATTATTTAATTTGCGAAATTAATTAATTAATTATTTATTTATTTTATTTTTTCAAAAATTAAGGTTGAGATGGCCGACAACCCGAGAAATCTCGTGCTGATTGTGCGCGCTTGGTTTGTTTATTTAATTGAGCTCTATGTTGCATGGAATTAAATGGTATAAGTACACTAATGGTGCCATAAGTTGTGTACGGCGCTCGCTTTAGTGCCAAAAGTTTCCGTCGGATCGGCTTAAGTGCCAAAAAATTTGAAAAACGCTCACTTTGGTGCCAACTCCGAGGAAATTAGCGAGAAATCGGCGTGGCCTTTTTTATTAATTTTTGGCGTCGCGTGGCTCGTCGGAGAGTTGAGTCGCGTCCAAACACCAAGCAGCCGTTTGGTGTCTCCCCAATTAAACCCTAATCTCAGCTGTCGCGTCCTCGACGGTCTTTGCGCTTAGCGGCCACGGCTTCGACCCCAACCCCGACGATGACCACTCAACGGCGGCGGCTCCAGACCTCGACCCCGACCCCGACCCCGGACGATGGCCACTCGGCGGCCGCCAGCTCCGACCTGACCTCGGCCCCGGCCCCGCGATGGCCACTCGGCGCCGCGGCTCAAACCCCGACCTCGGCCACAGCGATGGCCACTCCACGCCCGTAGCTTCGACCCCGGCCCACGACCCCGACCTCGATGATGGCCACTCGCGGCCGCGGCTTCGACCCTCGCTCGAGCCCCAACCCCGGCGCGGCCACGACTTGGCCCGTCGAAACCTAATTTCTTCCCCATGTGAGCTAAATGGCGTCGTTTCCATGAAGCCATCCCGTAGGGCAAGCAAAACGACGTTGTTTTTTCTTAAGGAGGACCGAAAATAGCGTCATTTAAAAACTTATCGATTTTTTTTTAAAATCATTTTGGCCGGAATCTTTCACGGGGCCGGAATCTTCGCCCGGTGGCACCAAAGTGAGCGTTTTTCCTCCGATTTGGCACTTAAGTGATCCGCGAAACTTTTGGCACCAAAGTGAGCACCGTACACAACTTATGGCACCATTAGTGCACTTATCCCGAATTAAATAAATTGTGATATTTTAGGGATTTACCTAAATTGATTGAAATTGAGTGAAATTGAATTATTGATTGGTTGATGGCGAGTATGGCTAGTTAGCATTTGTAATGCCTTGTTGAGTTGTAAGTGGAAGAGTGGTGAGAGCTAACTGAAATTCTATTGGTTGAGACCGATCAAGTGAAGTATAGAGGCGTGGTTCGGTAATAAAGTACATCAGCTGTGCTAAAATGGCGCCTTAAAGAAGCACATAGACTGTCTATGACTTATGGCAGGCATGGTTCGGTGATTAAGGATATCCTTTGTGTGAAAACGGCGCCTTAAAGAAGCATACGTAGACTGCCTATGAATTGTGACAGGCGTGGTTCGGTGATGAAGGACATCAACGTGCCCAAAAACAGCGCCTTAAAGAGCGCACGTAGACTGTCGGTGATGCGCTGACCTATGATGGGCATGGTTTGGTGATCGGGGAGATCAACATGCGAAAACAGCGCCTTAAAGACGCACACGTAGACCATCCGATACTTATGTCACCTTGGCGAAAATGATGCCCGAGAGCATTAATGGAGCTACGTGACTAAGTGTACTATTGGAGGTTATGAGATGAAATGAATGACCTAGGAATGGTCCGACTGATGATATGTCGATTAAGTCGATTGATCATTGCTTTGATATGATATTGTGAATTGATTGATCGAATGGAAATGGCCGTGAGTGGTCTTGTTGACATGTAATCGATTAAGTCGATTTGATCGATACTTGATCGTGATGTGATTGCTTGGGTGTTTATTTGATCCGTGCTAACCTACAGGTAGAATCTAAGGCCAAGGGTAAGTCCTTTGACTCGTGCTGTGCTTAGGCAACCATGTGGTGTCTTGGTTCCTAATTGAGTCTTAGTGGGATAGAACTCGTTGAGACATAGTCTCATCCTAGTTTAGGAAAACATTTCAGGACCTCGATGAGGAGCTGAGGAGGAGGAATTTGAGAAAGGAGAACTCTGAGATGAAAACTGAGGAGAAGGATTTATGGCGAGAAGAAGATAATACCGAGAGAGATCTTGGTACGATCCGGATGGTGAGATTCTATCTATGATATAGCTAGTACGAATACCTAGAGGGGGGTGAATAGGTATATAAAAATTCTCTTGATGGTTGCACGATATTTAGACAATTAAAGAATTCGCAGCAATCGATAATCAATCGTAAGACTGAGTAAAGGAAAGAGAGAATTGAACACGCGGTTTATAGTGGTTTGGCTTGATTCAAGCCTACGTCCACTCTTCTGCACTGACAGCCTATTGGCTGGATTCCATTATGAACAAAGAGATGTTACAGTGTTGATCTTCCTTGACTTCTCGGTGTAGATGATCTACCACACTCGCTCAAGGTATCAATATGAATAAGTACTCTCTGTGTTTACAATTTCCCTCAAACTGTATCGACTAATAATCAAGGGTCTTCAGACTTTGGAATTTTTCTATCGATCACGCTCTTCAAAACAACTAGAACGACTTCCTTTTATACTCATTTATGCCATCATAGCCGTTGGCACTTACCAAAGGAATTCCTCCAATCTACCCGTTGGACGGAATCAATCAAGAAGATCATTCGAGCTATTTAAGGAACCTAATGATAGCCCATCAATCCTGTTCGCCCATACAATCAGGATCTTGGTTTCCAAGAATAGAACTTTCCAAAAATAATTCGTCGACCATTGGATCTTCAATCGTTCTTAGATAAGAATCAAAGAATCCGAAATGATTATCCAACCAAAGGATCTTCTCCAAAAGATAGGATCAAATCCTCAACCATATACTTCGGCTCTGGATTTCCTTCGCTACTGGATTAGAAAGACTGTCAGTGAGAATAGTCTTGAGTCTTGAGTCTTGAGAACATAAAGTCTTCAGTCTTTAAACCGTCGGTCTCCGAATGTCCAGACTTAGACTGATAGAAATGTTTTGTCAGCTTCAAAATATTCTGGAAAGATTTCTCCAACAATCTCCCCCTTTTTGATGGTGACAAAACTTTCTTTGTAGATTTGAACAACTTTGACCTGCAAAAACATTTCTCAAGTAATATGGCTAACTCATAAAGATTAGTAAAACAACCATACTCTGCATCCACAGCAAATTGGTTAGTCTTTCATGAGTAATACCATAATACAACACTTGATATTAATGCAACCAGTCAAGCATATAAATCCACAGCTAATTCAGTCAAGTTTGACACACAAATTCACTCAACTCAAACTCAAAAACACAACCAAAAAAAATAACCACAAACTATTCAAAGTTTAAAAGATGATAAAAGTTGTTGGTTCAAATTGGTTTTCTCCCCCTTTTTGTCACCATTAAAAAAAAGTGAGAAAGGGATCAGGTTTGCTTGGGAATGCGAACAATCTGGAAATCTCCCATAGACTGAACTATGCCTTCTAGCCGCTTCAAGTCTTCCCTTAGTTGAGCTACCTCCTCTCCTTTAGCATTGGCTTGAAGTTGTAGAGCAAGGTCTTTCATTTTCTCTTCCAGGGTAACCGAAGATGATTGGCCAGCATTCTTGATGGTTTGAATGTCACAGTCTAGAGCATATATCTGTCCCCGCATTTCCATAAGAATATCAATAATACGTCGAAAATCTGCTGAGTTATCCGTCTGTGTACTTGCATGAGCTTTTTTAGATGGAGTGAATGCAGACGTTGGAGCTTCTGTATAATCTTGCAGATTTGGAGTCGACGTATCATGCCCTTCTTCAGGTAAATGAGAAACCTGAACTCCTTCTGGTTCTGCTGGAGATTGTCTTAGACCTTCACTATTAGCAGCATGACGTGAGGACCTTTCTTGCTCGCCAACTCCCCCTGTCTCTATGACATCACAAGGGGAAGAGTGATGATCATGCTCTTCATCTCCCTTTTCTCTAGATTCAGTTGCATACTTTTCTTTCTCTTCTTCTATTTCTTCTTCATCTTCTTTTTCCTTCTCTCTATGCTCTTCTTCTTCTCTTTGTTTCTTCTGAAGTTCTGTCTGTTGAAGCACAGAACGTCTGGTTCTTGTTAGAGCAATGATAGTGGGATCTTCATCCTCTTCATCTTCATCCTCTAAGATGAGAGTTCTTTTCTTCTTTTTTGATGGGGCTCCAATGGCCTCCTTTCCTTTTCTCTTTGAAGCAGACGGAACTGGAGATTTTACTCTGAATTTCTCCATTGCTTTGGAAAGCTCTTGCAAACGCATCTTCGTTATCATCTTCAAACCTACCACCATCTTATCACACGGTCGAATACAAAGAGTATAGGGTGGTTTAATATTCATGCGTCGAAGATCTTGGTCACCAGACCAGCATAAGGCAATTGTCCCTTGTCTTTCGACATTGCTCTGTACATGTGGAAGAGGATTGTGTGAGGGAGAGAGAACTTTCGTCCTGAGTTGATTGCGTACATCAATTTTGCTTCAAAAAGAGACACAGAAGTCTTTGAAGTAGACTTCGGTCTAAGACAGTTGATCACAATCTTATGAAGCACAATGTTGATGGCATTCATCCTGGAATAGGTAATTTTCTTCTCTGTGTTCCTATCTTTGACAAGTTCCAGAGTAGTACGAGCAGGTGAGACTTTGATTGGAAGATAATGTCCTCGTTCAACTCCAACTATGTCCGCCAACATATTCACATCTACTACGTAGACTTGATCTCGTACACTGAATGAAATTATATTCGCATCCAAAAAGCTAAGATTTGAATAGAAATAAGCGGTCAGTTGAGCATACCCGTCCGTAGAGTCAGAGCAAAAATTCACAAGTTGAAGTAAATTCAACTTCTCTCTTAAATTCATGTTGATGGCGTCCAAGAAGTTAAAATCGACATTTCTAGGGTTTATTACCCCTCTTTTCAACAGCCTGAAATACAAATTCTCCTGCTCCTTTGATTTGAACAAATTCATCCGAGTTCCTTTCACTTTTGCTGCCACTCCCATTCTCGGTTGAAATTCAAGGAACATTTTGTCATCATCGTTCCCTTCAATCAGATTTTGTCCTGGCATACGAGGATCACTTGGAATATTCGCAAGTGCGTCCTCTGCTTTTCCTTTCGGGGCAATTCCTAACTCCTCCATTCTCCGCGAGAAAAAAGATATTCATTCCCATAGTCCTTTTTCTTAAGGAAATCGTCTATATAGTTCAATGGTATACCGATGCTTTTCAGCGCACGATAAAGCTTACAGATAAAGGAGGGTTTTTGGATTCTTACTGGGTCTGCATCCTCGATTATCTCTTCTTCCAGATGTTGACTTGCATCTTGTGGGGTAGGAGGTGATGAATGACGTGGATGAGAGCGAATCGGACTTTGTCGCTGTCTTGATAAGTCTTCCTCCTCAGTGAGATCGAAGTGAGTCGGTCCCTTCTCCATTCTTTGTGGTCCCCTGCTTGCTATTCTCGATGATTTCCTCGAAGAAGACATTCTTCTTTGACGATTGAAAGATTCATTCACTTGCTTTCCCAAGAAAAAGATGACCACTTTCTCGACGATGAATAAGAAATTGAAATAGGATCGGGAGGAGAGTGCCTTTTAGGGTTTTGATGATTTGGTAAAAAAAACTGTATATATAACTCAGTTTTGAAAAGGGAAGTTCAATCGGCACAAGGAAGGTGTACGAACACTTCTTTTCAAAATCAATAACTGCCAAAATTAAATCTTTTGAAAAGACAGGTTTTCGATTTTCACACATATTATTACTGAACAATAAATCGTACCTTTTCAAGTCCAGTTAAAATAGCAACTTACAGTCTATATCCATGAATGTCTGAGTCTGAGGATTTAGAGTCTGAGAGATTAGAGTCTTAGAGTTTGTGAGTCTCTAGACTTTAACTTCTTGAAACTTCAAAATGTTGAGTCTTGAACGGATAACATCGAATTGATTTTTCTCCAAAGGCTTTGTGAAAATATCCGCTAGTTGACTCTTTGAATCAACAAATTGAATTGAGATTTCTCCATTTTGAATATGATCTCTAATGAAGTGATGTCGAATCTCAATATGCTTTGCTCTTGAATGAAGGATTGGATTTTTGGTGAGATTGATCGCACTGGTGTTGTTACATCTGATTTCTGTGCATGAGTCTTCAATGCCAAAGTCTTGAAGTTGTTGGTTTATCCATAGAATTTGTGAACAACAGCTTCCAAGAGCAACATACTTGAAAGAGCCACGGTACTTTGCTTCCTTGAAAACCAAGACACTGTCCTATTTCCAAGCAATTGACAAGTTCCAGAGGTGCTCTTTCTATCGACTCTGCAATCGGCCAGATCTGCGTCTGAGTATCCTAGAAGATTAAAGTCTCCCTTCTTTGGATACCAAAGACCGATGCTTGATGATGAGGGAATGTATTTGATAATACGTTTCACAGCACTGAGATGTGATTCTCTATGATCCGATTGAAACCTAGCACAGATGCAAACACTAAACAAAATATCAGGTCTAGAAGCAGTAAGATAAAGAAGTGAACCGATCATGCTCCTGTATAGCTTTTGATCTACTTTCTTCCCTTCTTCATCCTTATTTATCTTCTGAGAACATGACATTAGTATGTCAGTCTTTTTACACTTTTCCAATCCAAACATTTTGACAAGATCATTTGCATACTTTTCTTGATGAATGAAAGTTCCTTCCTTCATTTGCTTCACTTGGAGTCCAAGAAAGAATGTTAACTCTCCCATCATACTCATTTCAAACTCATCCTGCATAGACTTAGAAAATTTCTTGCATAGACTTTCATTAGGAGATCCAAAAATAATATCGTCCACATATATTTGAACAAGTAAAAAGTTTTTGTTTTCCTTTTTGATAAACAAAGTAGTATCAACTTTACCTTTGACAAAACCATTATGTATTAGGAACTTACTTAGTCTGTCGTACCAAGCTCGAGGTGCTTGTTTTAAACCATACAAGGCCTTTTTCAGTCTGAAGACTGAGTTTGGCTTCTTTGGGTCTTCAAATCCAGGTGGTTGTTCCACATAAACTTCCTCATGGATGAATCCATTTAGGAACGCACTTTTGACGTCCATTTGGAATAACCTGAAATTTTTATAACAAGCAAACGCAAGTAATAGACGAATAGCTTCTAACCTTGCTACTGGTGCATAAGTCTTGTCATAGTCTATTCCTTCTTCTTGCGTATATCATTTGGCCACGAGTCTTTCTTTGTTTTGTACGACTTTTCCACCTTCATTCATCTTGTTCCTGAATACCCATTTGGTTCCAATAACAGTTTTACCTTTTGGTTTAGATGTCAATTCCCAGACATCATTGATGTTGAACTGTCTAAGTTCTTCTTGCATAGCTTCGATCCAGCTTTCATCAGATAATGCTTCTTCTATGCTTTTCGGTTCAATCTCAGAAATTAGAGCCACAGCACTAGATTCTTTATGCCTTTTTGATCTGGTGCGGATTCCTTCATTGATTTCGCCAATGATGAGATCTTTGGGATGATTTGGACTTGTGCTTCCGAGTTATTGGTTGATTTGTCAGTTGATGATCTCTTTCTTTATTTGAATCTTCATGAACATTTTGATGTTGGACTTCAGTAGACCGAGATGCTTCTTGAGTTGTAAGCCTTGAAAGGTCTGGAGTAAGTTCAGACTCTTCATACTGAATCTGACTAGATTCATCTTGCGTTGAGTCTTGGAATTTTACATTCATTGATTCTTCCACTGACTGGCTTTTCTTGTTATAGGCTCTGTAGGCTTTGCTTGATGTAGAATATCCAAGGAAGATACCTTCATCTGATCTTTCTTTAAACTTACCAACTCGATCATTTGCATTTTTCAAAATAAAGCATTTGCAACCGAACACATGAAAGTATGAAACAATAGGCTTCTTACCTTTGAACAATTCATAGGGGGTTTTCTCTAAAATAGGTCTTAGAAAGACTCTATTGATGATATAGCATGCTGTTGAAACAGCTTCAGCCCAAAATCGAGAAGAAATTTTACTTTCAATTAAAAGTGTTCTAGCCATTTCTTGAAGAGATCTATTCTTTCTTTCCACAACTCCATTTTGCTCTGGAGTATATGGAGAGGAAAACACATGATTAATACCAGATTTATCACAAAATTTTGTAAAATCTTGATTTCCAAATTCGCTTCCATGATCTGTTCTTATACTTGAAATAGCACAACCTTTTTCATTTTGAATCTTTTTAGCAAATTTCTCAAAGTACGAAAAGGTTTCTGACTTACTTGCAAGAAAATATACCCAGGTAAAGCGAGAGTAATCGTCTACAATTACTAGACAATATTTCTTACCTCCAATGCTCTGGGTTCTTGTTGGTCCGAAGAGATCCATATGTAGCAACTGTAGTACATGATTAGTAGAGACATGATTTATTGGCTTAAATGAATTTCTTACCTGCTTTCCCAGAATACATGGTGTGCATGAATCAGACTTTTGATATGGCAATTTTGGTAGTCCTTGAACAAGCTTCTTTGAAGAGATTTTGGCTAATTGCTTCATGTTGACATGCCCAAGCTTTCTGTGCCATAAGATCGCTTCATCTTAAACAGAGATTAGGCACTGTGATTCATTTGGTCTCACATCAAGAAGGTAGATATTTCCATGCTTTCGACCCATGAAAGACTGAGTCGATTCTTTACTAATTCCAGAACATATTCCTTCTTGAAAGGAGATCTTAAAACCCGTATCACACAATTGGTTAATGCTGAGAAGATTGTAGTTGAGTCCTTCCACTAGAGAAACATTGCCTATTGTGAGATTTCCAATTTTCACAGTTCCGAATCCCACAATGCTTCCTTTGCTGTTTCCACCAAATGAGATTTTTCCACCATTTACTTGAATAAACTTTATGAAGCAATTTGAGTCTCTGTCATGTGTCTTGAGCATCGCTGTCAAGATACCACTTTACCTTCTTTTGACAAGAGACCCGCATTGAAAAAAGAGTCTCAAGCTTTCTTTGGTACCCAAATTTTCTTGGGTCATTTGGTGTTAGTAGGATACGCATTATTAGGCCATACCCTTTTAACAGGCTTCCAAACCATAGGACACTCTTTTTCAAAGTGATCCTGATTGTTACACTCTGAACACCTTAGAGCATTTCGACCTACAGACTTTACAAAAACTTTCTTGAAATGATTTTTGTAAGCCTCTCTTGACGGTCTTTTCTTAATTCTTTCTTTTACTTTCGGAAAATCAATCAAAGGGATTGTTTCGCTGTCATACCTAGACCAGACTTATTGAAATAAGGTCTTTGCTGAAAGAACTTTTTCAAGTTTTTCAGATCCTATTGAAAATTTCTTTGAAATATTTGATAAGTCTGTTTTTAAGAAAGTATTTTCTTTTGAAAGTTTATCTTCATTCTCTTTAAGAGTAGAGATATTCAAGTCTAAACTTTTCACTCTTTCTTCTAAAGTATTTTCCTTTTGTTTTAGAACTGAGTTTTCCTTTTTCAGTTCGGAAATCTTTTTGAGAGAAGTTTTAAGACTAAAACATAGTTCATCAATGTATTTAGAGACTTTGACAGGAATTTTAAAATCACTTACCTCAAATTCACTGTCTGAATCTGATCCAAAGTCTGAGTCTGATTGTGCCATTAGACACAGATTGGCATATTCCTCATCACTTTCTTCACACTCCATATCGCTCCAAGTTTCGGCTTTGAGAGCTTTTCGAGGCTTTTTGGCTTTTCCTCTCTTTTTCTTCAGAAGAGGACAGTTGGGTCTGATGTGTCCCTTTTTCTTACATTCGAAGCAGACTACATCTTTGTTTGGTTCCTCATTATCAACAAACTTGGTTTGCTGTTTCTGAGAACTTTGTTTTCTTGAGTTGAACCTTCTTCCTTTTCTATTCAGCTTTCTGAATTTTCTTATCATAAGAGCAAGTTCCTCATCGTCCAGATCTTCTTCAGAATCTGTATCATCAGAATCATCATTAGAT
Organism: Eucalyptus leucophloia subsp. euroa; assembly: GCA_017140325.1. Taxonomy (NCBI): domain Eukaryota; kingdom Viridiplantae; phylum Streptophyta; class Magnoliopsida; order Myrtales; family Myrtaceae; genus Eucalyptus; species Eucalyptus leucophloia. The sequence goes on from CM029475.1 coordinate 64,297,400, forward strand.
TTTAATGCAATGGATTTCTTACCTCTTGGATCTTCGTCTTCATTAATTCGTTCCACTTCGTAAGACGAAGAGTTCCAATCAGCTCGTCTACGAGATAATGGCATGATTCTTTGCGTCTCTCTTATTGAAGTCTTTATATGATTCCAATCCTTGGAGAGTCCACGCAGCAACTTGTTCACCTTCATGGGGTCAGAAATTTTCTGTCCTTGATTCTCAAGACCATTGACAATATCTGTAAAATGACTAAACATATCAGTTATAGATTCTCCTGGTTTCATTTTGAAGGCTTCATATTGACCAAGAAGAATGTTAATTCTGGTCTCCTTCACTCGGTCTGTCCCTTCATAGGTGATATGTAATCTTTCCCAGACTTCTTTTGCTGTAACACAAGAAGATATTCTGTTATATTCAGTTGGTGACAAAGCACAATATAAAGAGTAAATTGCTTTTGCATCTAGTGCTTGTCTCTTGTTTATCTCTTCTTGAGACATTCCGCTGGTCTCAACAGTTTCTTTTCCTCTTTCAGACACTGATGCAGCAATAGGAGTGATTCTTCTTTCCACAACGTCCCATTCTAGAGGATCCTTTGATCGAAGGAAAGCTTTCATCTTGTTCTTCCAGATGTTGTAATCCTTTCCATTAAAGTAGGGAGGTCTGGTATTGCTTTGCCCTTCCACCAACCCTGGTGCTAGCATACTAGCCATGGATCTTTTACTCTGAAGTAAAACACTTCAAATAATGTGAGAACACAAGCTCTGATACCAATTGATATAGCTAGTACGAATACCTAGAGGGGGGTGAATAGGTATATAAAAATTCTCTTGATGGTTGCACGATATTTAGACAATTAAAGAATTCGCAGCAATCGATAATCAATCGTAAGACTAAGTAAAGGAAAGAGAGAATTGAACACACGGTTTATAGTGGTTCGGCTTGATTCAAGCCTACGTCCACTCTTCTGCACTGACAGCCTATTGGCTGGATTCCACTATGAACAAAGAGATATTACAATGTTGATCTTTCTTGACTTCTCGGTGTAGATGATCTACCACACTCACTCAAGGTATCAATATGAATAAGTACTCTCTGTGTTTACAATTTCGCTCAAACTGTATCGACTAATAATCAAGGGTCTTCAGACTCTGGAATTTTTCTATCGATCACGCTCTTCAAAACAACTAGAACGACTTCCTTTTATACTCCTTTATGCCATCATAGCCATTGGCACTTACCAAAGGAATTCCTCCAATCTACCCGTTGGACAGAATCAATCAAGAAGATCATTCGAGCTATTTAAGGAACCTGATGATAGCCCATCAATCCTGTTCGCCCATACAATCAAGATCTTGGTTTCCAAGAATAGAACTTTCCAAAAATAATTCGTCGACCATTGGATCTTCAATCGTTCTTAGATAAGAATCAAAGAATCCAAAATGATTATCCAACCAAAGGATCTTCTCCAGAAGATAGGATCAAATTTTCAACCATATACTTCGGCTTTGGATTTCCTTCGCTACTGGATTAGAAAGACTGTTAGTGAGAATAGTCTTGAGTCTTGAGAACAAAAAGTCTTCAGTCTTTAAACCGTCGGTCTCCGAATGTCCAGACTTAGACTGATAGAAACGTTTTGTCAGCTTCAAAATATTCTGGAAAGATTTCTCCAACAATTGAGGTGTCTTCTTTTATTGTTTTCTTAAGAAATGTGGTGCCCATCCAAGTGCCATGTTAGAAAAATATTTAAAAAATAAAAAATAAACTAAATTAGAGTAAAAATTAAAAAAGCTGAAGTTTAAAAGAAAAAGACAAATAAATTCACCCCACATGACTTAGCCAAGCTCTTGTTGGTGGCTATCGCCCATCGATTAGGAAGAGTAAGCAAACGTCACCCAGGCCTCCACGAGGGCTCCGGCAACCCTCATCGGCCTCAGATGAGGCCTTAGTGGCCCTAAGTGACAATTGGCAGCTCTCACTCAAATCTAGGCGATGATCACACCCTCCAATAGATTTGGGCCGGTAGACCCTCGCCGGGGGCTGCCAAAGGCCTCACTTGGGAGCTGGGAAGGTTGTTAGGCTTTGGGAAGGCTCAAGCGTCCTTTGACGGCCCCTTCTTGGCGGCTATGGTGATGGCCAGCGACAAGGGCTTGGAATTATTATGAAATTGAGTTTGTCTTTTCTTTTTTTAAAGTGATTTATTTCTAATTATTTAATTGTTTGATTTTATTTTGTGCCACATCATTGCTGCATGTCTTAAAAAAGTAATAAAATAAGACATGTTCACATTTTCTATTAGCTAAAATGGACAGAGTCAAAGGAAGTACTTAAATTGAACTAATTTGATAAGTTTTATGATTTAACTGCACTTTTTGCAAGTTTTAGATTTAATTGCATTTTAGTGAAATGTTTTAGGATTTTTAGCGAACTTATCCCATTAAAATTTTTAGGAGGACAAGTAATCGAAAGGGAATCTACTTGCTTGAACTATTCATCTCTTTCCATTAATGTCGACAATCATGTTTGGGAATAAGTATTGGACGAGGAATCTATGAGTATGATAGAGCTCCAATGGCTGACCGGACTTACTTCAAGTTTAAGAAACGGTTGGATGCTTATCCGAGCAATGTTTAAGTTGCTTATCTCTACTAAGTGAGACATGGAACACAAGTAAAATTCAAGTTGTTTTGGTCTTGCCAGAAACAACTGTAGTTACATATAAGTTATGATACATAGCATTGGGTTTTGACAATCTATGTATTATATATAACCAAAATAGACGACTCTTGGAGCTTCTTGAATCTTGGATTTTGCAGATTAATTACATCTTATCTTTTCAGAGTCTTACTGTTTCGAAGATTTGGCTTAGGTCGCAGATAATGAATCAATCTTGTATGATGAAGAATTTACCTGGAAAGGCGTAATCCATCTTCAATACGAAGACTGTAGCACAGATACAGTGAGGTCTTGCTGAGCAAGAGGTTTAATTTATTTTATTTTAGTAGACATAAATCTAATTCATGTTGATCGATAGCAGAAATAGGTCTGCATATAACCCAAATACCACTTGAGTTTTGAGGATTTTTTTCCACATCTTTGAAGTTGATGCTTCTAGGAGAAAAGATGATCAAACATTTTGCAATAAGCAGCAAAACATGAATACAGTCAATAGAATTGTTGTATATTTGGGATTCAAAATTTGTGGAACGACTGTTCCCTTCTCCATCTAAAGTCCAAGTAAATGATATGCCATACCCTTGCTGTGACTGAATGTTTAGATATTCAAATGGAGGAGGCCACTGTTTGCGACTAAAGAGATAGGAGATCCTGGGAGATGCAAATTCTGTGGTGGCCCAAAGACAATTTGGATGCACCTCATGCTGCCGTTGTTATATTTTCTGCATGAATCTGCTGATGATTCTCAGAAAGATGCATTGGAGAATTGGAACTGGATGACAGCAATTATATATTCTTGTTCCAAGAGTACAAACAACCTCCTCATATTGTTCTTCGGATGCTGTTTTTCTAGATGCTGTTTTGTAAGCACAATGACTTAGAGCGGTGGCAGTCTGTGAAACTCTTAGTGATGGATATCGGTTTGCTCTTTTCTAGAATCTGGTCAATAAAAGAAGACTTCGGGGATTCATGGTTTTCCTTATAAAATAAAGAACCTCTTTTCTAGATTTGATATTTTGGTTGGACGAGGTTTGTGGATTTCTTCTGGTTTTTGGATTTTTTTCGTGGAACCCTTTTTGACACCCATGTTTTGTTCGCTATCACAATAATTATATTATAAGACTAGCTGCTTTCAGAAACTCCTGCTTTCAAGTCTTCAGGTGAAAAAGGTTTGGCCCTTCTCATTTCGATTTTTGGTTCTATACTGCTCCGCTGTGGATATATAACAAAGTCTTACGAGCATAATCACTCTAGCAAGGTTTGGTGTACTCATTAAGCTCATATATAAAGTGCATATATATAATTTTTTGCTTGTTGCATTCCTCAGAGCTATTATGACTCACAAAACGAGTAGTTCATAAGTGGGGACTGGATTGTTGCTGAGGAAGCTATGTTAGTATGATAGAAATCACTGAAGCAAGCTGTACTTGATTATATATCTCATTACACAGCCGTGCCATCGCAAGGCCCTTTTTCTCATGGAGCAAATTCTGGGTGTCCAGATTAAATGAATTAATTTTTGTAACAGTAATCATTTAAATACTGTATGGGTAAGTTCGGGGTTCTCGCTCTAAAAAAAAAAAAGTTCGGGGTTCTCTCTGATATGGAGGTCTCAATAGTGGTACCGTAAAAATGAATAGAAATATTTGACTGAAGAAGATTGTGGTGGGTACCTTAGAAATTCTTAGGAGATGAATTGAGAGATATATATTAAATACACTTCATATAACTACAACGTGCAAAAAAGATCTCTGAAAACTCCTTTGCTCATGTTTGGATGCACAATTATCTTTGAATGCTTATTTTTGACTGATCCTGCTATAAGATTTTTGAGGAGACATCAAAGTGTACCAGGGTCATATACAAGCATATATTACAGTTCCATGTTTCATCTAGATTGATTTTGATCACGAATTTCTCCAGGCAAAGAATGAAACAAAGGCTCATGTATGCTGCATGACTCGCTAAAGCTAGCAACTTCTGTTTTATTGTAAACAACAGGATACGATGGAAACATAAAAAAAGAGAGCAGAAGACACATACACACATACGTTCAGTTAACGTAGATTTAAAGTTTCAAACAACCAGAAGGCACATACACGCAAATGTTCGGTATACATAGATTTAAAGTTTCTAGGTAATGTTCCGTCATTTGTCATTTAAATCCAGTGGATCTCCTTGAATTTACAAGAGGCACGAGAAGTTACACGGCACAAATGGATCTACAGAATACACATGGTCTATGTAATAATATTTCCTTCAATCCAAAAACTGCATTTGAATTGACAGTGAACATGTGGACCACTGCTTAACATTCTTCTTCTATCTCCCAAAAAAAAAAAAAAAAAATCCTAATGCTGCTCGAAATGAAAATACTCTCAACTTGTATTTTTGCCAGATTAATTTCTAAGAGAATCTCGGAGAAAAGATGGACTTTCACACCTCAATGAGCTTTGATTATGTCCAGCAACTATTAGCAACAAGGTTAAATTTTCACCCCACAATGAATATCTAGTTTCACCCAGAATCTCAGGTATTAAAACAACTTGGAGCAAGTTTAGATAATGTCCACCACCATCAGCAATAAGGTTGGTCTCGATTAAAGTCCCACTGAACAAAGGCCAATTTCATTGTCACGACGCTTCCACCTCTCTCTTCTTTTTTCCTTTTCCCTTATCTTAGCCAAGTAACTGTGTTACTTCACCAGAATCAGAAAGCCGAAGAAGAAAAGGCAGCCCTTTGGATTATTGAGCTCTTTTCTGAATAGAAACAGCAGAATGATAAAAAGGGCGTGTCTTTCTGTTCCAGTCCAAAAGACGCTCTCCAGCAGTGCATTCTGACCACGTGGACGGTTTCTCTCGAAATTAGTCCAAAGGGGACAAATTGACAAACGACACAGCAGGTCTAGCCGCAGAACAAAGTCCTTTAACGAGGACAAACATAATAAATTAACTAAAAAACAAAAAAGGGAGACCGAATCAGATCGAGGAGATGAACTGTATCCGAGGTGCGCATGAAAATCATATGCGGCGACCATGATCGGCAGAGCATAACAGTACACTTCCATAACTAATCAGACAAGTAGGAAACAAACAAAACGAAAAAGGAGAGACCTTTTCCACGAGAATCATGTCAAGCGGGGCAGATAAACTAAACGGGGCAATCGATCGCTCCGAAGTCAATCTCCAAATCAAACGAGAAGCATAATATATAAGAAAGCTTCATCAGATCACAAGGCGAGCGGGAAGTTCGAGCGCGAGAAGGAGAATTGGGGGGTATACCTTGGTAGACGGATTTGACGAGGGACTCGATGTTGCCTTCCTGCCGGAAGACAAGAGGCGGGAGGGAGACGGAGGAGGAATCGATAGAGACGCCGGCGGAGTCGTAGCCGCGGGGCTGAGGCGACGAAGGCCTGGAGGATGTAGCTCTCTCTCTCTTCACATTGTAGTTCAGGCAGGCGAATATGCCGCACGTTGCTCCCCTTCTTCCCCCTTCGCCTCCCGCGTCAATGTTGACTTTGGAATTTTGCATTTTGGAGGCACTAAACTCTTTTGGCTCATTGGAGGGTCTGCTTCTGTCTCCATAAAGAAATAAATATGCGGACTAGCGCTCCATAAAGTGGAAAAGCTAGACAACTTTCGTTTGTCCTCCAATGTGTGAAGCAGAAGATGAATGTAAGAGTTTCGTGGACAAGGGATGAAAGTCATAGTATGCTATCTTATGTGTGATGTCCCCACCCCCGTTGCATTCGCTGCAAGACGACAGTTTGACTACAATGTCACCCTCCGTCGGTCTAGCTTCATCAAATTCCCGAAGAGTGGCAAGACAATAATAGAATAGGTCGACAATTTGCTAGTGCAGTGCTCAACCACTCCATTATAAAAAGCAAGATTTGCTCCTACTCTAATGCCTTGGCATTTTCCCTGTTCTAGTAGCCCATCTTTCTATCTGACTACTTTGATAATCATCTTGTACACAGGATAAAGGATAATCTGGAAACTTATTCCAGTTTCCAATGCCGCTCGGCAGTCGTCCCCACAGAAATGTCCGAGGTTTCCCTGTCTCCACTTCCCACCACGCAGTTCTCACCTTTATTGTTCCCATGCTGCTCAACTTCATGGAGGTGAAATATCGAGGGAAACCAAAGTCCCCTTTTGACACCCACTCTTTACCACCTCTGTTGCCATCTTCTGTCTTCTGTTCTATATCTCATTGGCACTTGTTGCTCATCTATCATTCGCTCCCGCTTGTTGTGCCCAAGCATTTCACATCCTCATGATGCTCGCTGCTTCGTGCTCAGTGGCTTCCCTCGCATCGTTGTTGTTCCAAGGCCCCTTTCGCTCTCTCCCCTAATTGTTGTTATCGGTATTGCTTTCCATTGTCCTCTTGCATGGTCTTGCTCGAAAACTTCACGTGGGTTCAAAACAAGATTGTACTTATGTCTGTCAGAGTGTCCCGTTTTCGCCAGCTACATGGTGGAAGAGCACGGCCACTTTTGCCTCATACAGTCATGGATAGGCACTTTGTGCCAGAAATGCCAATTGGTACATATTGACAGAGCTGCAAATGTCCCAAATGGTGCCCGCAACTCGCACACCCTGAAAAGGGAAAAAAATGAGTAGGGAAGAAACATATAACAGTGTGTTAGACAAAATAATAGCGTATTTGGAACTTATGGCTTTGCTTTTTGCTGGTATCTAGTGAGAGTCGCATTGTATCTTGTCACACGATTGACTAATAAAATGAACTCAGGTAACAAAATGTCAAAGTGAGAGACCATAAACAACTGCTTTGGAGGGAGTTGACATGAAGATCTTTCCAATTAAATACACAAGTGCCTGCTGTGCCTAGGGAGTGGAACGTTTTCATGGAGGAATACATGCTAATATGCCCATTTGGTCGATTCAGCAGACAGTACAAGTAACCTCAAGAGTATTTCCCAAGAAAGGTATGAACCATGTGGAGTTCAACAACAGTTTGATGAAAATTGCCACTCAAGAGACATTTTCAAGTCAAAAACTGATCCGAGTGAAAATGCTACATCATGTCTCAGAAACTCTTTTGATTCCATCAATTTTGAACCTTTAATAACCATTTTTTATTTTGTTCCCACCACCTGCTTTTTTTCTAGAATAAGGATGCAATTTTCCTCTTCCCTTCACCAGACTCCTTTTGCATCTCATGATGCAGCAAAAGATACTTCAAACAAAGTCCACCATAAGAAAGGAGTCTCCGAATATGGTATTACTCGAGGATAGCCGCACCCTGAAAAATGCTAAATATGATAACTAAAATATTGGCATTAACCATTTTCATGACCTTTGAATAAAAGGCACTAATGAATTACATATTGTCTCTAATTTGCATGGCATCCAAGATGAGACTAAGTTGTAGTGATTCTTGCTATGTCAATTATAAAAAAACAGTGATCTGGTACCATGATCACAATTTCAAGGTATAGATTAATAGGTGAATGCATAACAAGCTGTGAATGCACAAAAAGTTGGGTTACGGCAGTTTTTCCTAATTGATTAGAAAAGTACAAGTATTAGTGAATCAACGTGATCGGTAGAATGTAAACTCTGCTGCAAAATCGCTCTATATGCTCATGACATAATACATTTCGCTGCCAGATGAACAAAATCAGAAGAAATTGCTTGTACTCAGTTGTCACATTTTTTGTGAGGTTCTTAGGCTGGATACGCCAACAAGTGCACTCCAAAAGTTAAAAATTATCCCATGTCCAACAAATCAGCAAATCAACTAAAACGAAACAGACCATCTGAAAAGAGGAAACAGTAATGTTAAGGTGCTTTATAAGAACAAAATATTTAGAACAGCATAATGATAAGGCTCAATCAATAAAATTGGTTTTGTTTGTGCTAGTTGAGACTTAAAAAAAGAATCTCTATAAGAACCAAACAAAAAATTATAGAGAGAATTTTGGAACCCTTAATCCAAAAATAAACACCAAGAGCATAAAACAAATCAAGAAAACAGAAAACTAAATGCTCCCTTCCAGTTCCACCCCATCTACATCATAGCTTCGCATTTGGCAAGATATGGCGCATTCAGTACAACATTAAAATACAAAAATATAAAAAAAAAAAAAAATGTTGCATCTTGGCAAGGCATAAAGAGATTTTCTCTTGATAGATAAGCATAAAGAAATTATTATAAGTACCCTGTACCTGCAAAGGAACTATATTGACTACAAGCTGAAGACAGTCCTCCACTTGAGGAACTTCAATGACCCTACACGCTCCACCAAGAGACACAGTTGCAGCATCCCCACTTGAGCACATGACAAGTAGGCGTCATTTCCTGGCACGGAGTTGCTGAATAACTGATTGTTACTTGTTGTTAACATTGACACCTTCAGTTTTAGAGCAAATAGGGAATACCGGGATGCAAGTTAACCTATACTGCAAAAGCTAACCTAAAGCAAGCATCATGAATAGTAATCAACACAACAGGCACTGTCATCCACTAGAGCTAGAGGACCATGTTTCATCTCACCAGCAAGTATTCCTTCAGTGTGCATTAATACCACTTCCTTTACTACTAAAGAACCTTCCAAAGCTGCAGCATAGTTGTATCCCTGCCAAACATGAGAAGTGACTGCTCGGCAATCAGTAGCTTAGCAAGATCTTCCATTTCACGGTCAAGCTTCAACACCTCTCTAACTCTGTCTACAAGATATTAGTAAAAGATTTAATGCTTCATACAAAAAATTCTCTCAAACTAAGTTTAGAAGCAGAAAAAGGATAGGAAGTGATAGAAAGGTCAACAATTGATTATTGCATTCTCTTTTAGTTGTACTCAGAAGCTTAGCGCTCAGTGTTGAAAAGAAGATGAGATGCAGTGGATTGGGAACTAAGGTGAGAGAGGAGCCAATTTTGAAAAGACAAAAGAGAGTCTTCTTCATTGAGGGGGAGACCCAGGACTTTGAAATATTAGACAGAATTTTCAGATCTGTCCCAGTGGGACGTGGCTCCATATGTCACTTACCGAGTGGAGAGGGATTATGCTGATGTGGTGGGGTGGAGCACGGCCATGTCCTCAATCGTGAGATCGCAAGGTGAGGCGGGAGGCTAACGTGGGAGGCTAAGTGGTCGGCTGCCAATATTGTTTCTCAAAACGTGTGAACATTACTACCAAGAACTCACATTTTATTACTGGAACCAGAGTGAATTAGAGAAACCACTTCACAGTTCTTTCACAAAGGCCATCTTCCGACATTTTATTTTTTTGTTTTTTTTGGTATTTTACTTTTGAACAAAATTCTATGGATTGCACCCGCCCATTTTTTAGTCTGAAGAGGCTGAGAAATAATCATCAAAGCTCTAAGAAAGAACCTTATGGAGCCGAACCCTTTGAGACCATGAAAAATACAACTAAGACAAGAACACAAGTCTCCACCCAAGGACCAAAATCCAAAACAAGTCAACAGCAGGTTTGCTAGTAAAATAGGTTAAAGGTAGCAAGTCATTACTCACCAGTGCTGATGAAGTCCTCAACTAATTCTACATCCATATTCCAGCCAGAAACTTTACCTATCAAACCCCTATAACGGGGCATATCCTAAACAGGGAAAGAGGTGATGGCAAGAGGTGGAGTCGGTGCTGCCATATTCTAGCCGCCGACAGCGATATGCAGAGGCGGAGAAAACAGTGGATTGGGAGCGAAGGCGAGACAGAGTAAATTTTGGAAAGAAGAGAAAAGAGAGCTGTCATCAATGCCGAGGCCGGGGGTCTAAATACCGTTAAACATTTTAACTTCATCTCTAATTCCAATTCTATGATATCTCTAGTCTAACCTTTTCTTATCTCATAAAAAATCTTTAACTTTTGATCTTATTCTAATCTTACCTCAAACTATTTTTTATCTTATTAAAAATCACAAACTTTAAATTCATTCTTAATTTGACCCTAAATTTTTTTGTCTCATAAAAAATCAGAAACTTATACTTAAGTCCCATATCCTCCGTCCAATCGCCCTTAGTGATGTGGCTTGCTATAATTTTTTCCTAAAATTTCACATCCAAAAAGATATTTTCTAGAGATGAATTTTCATATTAGCCTAAACAACATCTTATTGGATATAAGATTTAGGTAAAATTAGAAAAAAAAATGGGTGATTGTGTTCAATTATTTATACTTTTAAAACAATCTTCCCTCCATCTCATAAGGAATCTTTGATTTTAGGCTCGGTCTTCAATCTCTCGCGCTTGAGAGTCTTCAATATCTGGTAATCAGAGAACTCACATTCAAGACGCTCGCGCTAGAGGCACTTGAGTTGGGGACCCTTAAACAGTTTGCTCGAGAATTTTAAAGGAATGGTTAATGGGGATAGATTGATGTGGCAAAAATTTTTTAAGGGAAAATTGAAACCGGATTTAAAATTGATAATTTTTTTTTGTGGGATAAGAAAAATTTGATGGCAGAATAAAGAGTGGACCTAAAATTGGAGGATTTTCAAGGTGTCAAGGCTGTCAAAAAGTCTGACCAAGAAAAAAAAGACTGTCCAAGAGGAGAAAACGTTAGATTTTAAAAATCCATTTCTAAAATAATGAAAAAAGTATATAAACCGAAAATATTTCAGAGTGAAAAATATTTTTCGACTTCAGAGTACCGATTGAATATGGTAATGTATATTACCCTAAAAAAGATTTTTTCGCGTACCGATTATGTGGTACTGTTAGGGTACCCTAGATTTTCGCGTCCCGAGTCTCGTGAAATTTGGAGGATTTTAAAGGTATAAAGACTGTTCGAAGTAGCCGCTGTCCAGGGAATTTGACGTGACTTCTGGACGCTTCACCTGGTCTACGGCATTGAAAAGAGGGTTCGTGCGTGTTTACGTTAAGTGCGAAGTCTTCGTAGGAGTTAATCCGGCTTCACGAAGGACGAAGGACGAAGTTTCTTGTGTTCCTTCGTCCCACATATTTCCTTTTTGTCTCGCCTATAAAGAGACGAGGTTCTGCTTCCCAATCTAGCCATCTGAGCTTTAGACCCAAAAAAAAAAAAAATCTAGCCATCTGAGCCATCTTTTACTCTAGTCATTTCCATAATCATCCTCTACATAGGACTACGAAATCCTATAGAAGCCAATCCCAATGCCGACCGGCGGTCCCCTCCAAACAAACGCCGGAGGTTCCCCTGACCTCACTGCCCTCCACATCATTGTCGCCTTTCTTGTTCCCGTGCTGGTGAACCTCGTCCAGGTGAAATTCCAAGGGAAATCCGCGTCCCCATTCGAGACCCACCCGTGTGCCACCACTCTTGCCGTCTTCTGTCTTCTGTTCTATTGCTCATTGGCCCTCGTTGCTCACCTGTCGTTGGCTCCCCATTGTTGTGACCCAGCGTTCCCCATCCTCATGATGCTCGCCGCCACGCTCTCGGTGGCCTCCCTCACATCGTTGTTGGTCCGGAGGCCCCTTCACTCTTTCCCCTATATCTTGTCATTAGTGTTGCTTTCCATGCTCCTCTTGTCTATTTTCTTCCACGTGTTCCGTCCCCGCCGACTGACAGGCCCGTCGCACTCGCATTCCACGGTCACGAATGCCCGCGCCTCGTCCGGGAATCGGGACTTGGACCCGGCCCCAGCCCCGGCCCCGGCCCCGGATGTCCCACCGGCTGCCCGCCAGCAACACACCCCACGAAAGGACGTCCAGATTTGCAACCGTGGCTCCAGTGACAGCGGCTCATCCACAGCCACAAGCGACAGTGGTCGATTTGCAGGTCTGCAACTCCGCCCGCCAGTTCTCTCCTTGGACTCGTCGTTGGGGACTCCATCGGTGGCGACGGCGGCGGGAGACGGGGAGGTTAGGCTCGAGATGGCTGGAGACGGAGGAGAAAAGTAATTTTTATTTTGTTTAATTTAAATTGACACATCTAAATGTGTGTCAAATTGTGATTGGTTTGAGTTTAAAAAACCGTACAGTCCGAGTCGGGAAGAAAAATTGACAATATGAGGTTGTGCAGGAAATTAGGGTTTTGCTTTTTTTGGTATGTAGGGAGAGAATTGTACACTGAAATATGATTAATTAATAAAATGACTTTTTTGGGGCAAGTTGACATTAAAATTCTTTCCATTCGAATACATGAGTCCTCTCTGTGTCAACATATAGACTATGGAGTTAAATATCATACCGATAAAAGAAATTAGAACACAATACAATTTGTCTCGGACTACATTTCTCAAGAAAAGTATGAACTAGGAATTTAACTCATAGTTTAATGATTGACGAGACAATCATCGCTCAAGAGACATCCTTAATGGCAAAAACCGATATCAACGATCTTAGATACTCGATCGATTCCATCAATCTTGCACATTTAAGAACTTGTATTTTTTGTGATACAATCTCCCTCTTCCAACATCCACCCGACTCCATTTACATCTCGTGATGCAGCAAAAGATACTTCAATCAGAGTCCACCATAAAAAAAAAAAATGGAGGGAGTTCCCTACTAAATTTATCGTAGAAATAGAACTTTTTCTTGACCTTTAAGATGAAGGCATTGATGAACAATATATATTGCTCTAAGTTGCACAGCATCCCCGATGAAACTAAGTTGACGTCATCATTGTCATGTCAATCATTCAGATACCATGAGCTCGACACTTCGAGGTAGATTGACAGATGAATGTATAACAAGCTGCAAACACACAAATTTACGACAATTTTTCCTAATTTATCATAGATAAAGATCTTGCAAAGGCTGCCATTCAATAAAGTACGATTGATCAATGGAATGTATACTCTGTGTCTAAAAGATACTTTACATTCTCATGACATAATTTTACTTTGTCGAAGACCCACACCATCAACCGCACCAGCACGGCACCAACAGCAGCACCGGCAACGGTAAACACAATAAGAAGAAATCTATTAGTAGGCTTCTACTCTATTGTCACAATCTGCCAGGTAAACACAATAAAAAAAAATCTATTTAGGCTTCTACTCTGTTGTCAAGGTTTCCTGGGCTGGTTGACATTGTATCCTCTTAGGACCGCGAGATGATACGCGAACAACTGCACCACATATGTTAAAAATTATCTGACGAATTAGCAATATCCAGTAAAACAAAACAGGCTATTTGAAAGGAAGAACAGCGATATGAAAAATACTCTATAGGCAATCAACAGATAACCAAGAAAAATGTTACGGCTCAATCAATAAGATTAATTTCTTTTGCTTTTGTTGAGACTTAAAGATAATGCTTTCTTTTAGAACTAAACGCCAAATCATAGAGAATTTTTAAACTCTTCATGAAACAAACACCAAGAGCACAAAACATATCAAGGAAACAGAAAGCTAGATCCTCCCATCCAGCTCCACCTCATCTACATCATAGCTTCACCTTCAGCAAGTTACGACACATTCAGTAGTAAAGGAAAAAAAGATGTTGCATTTTGGCAATCACAGAAAATTACTGGAAGTACTCTGTACCTGCAAAGGAACTATATTGACTACAGGCTGAAGACAGTCCTCTACCAGAGGAACTTCTATGACTCTACATGCTCCACTAAGAGACACAGCTGCAGCATCCCCCCTTGAGCACATGACAATTAGGCATCCTTTGCGGGCATGGAGTTGCTGAATAACTGATTGTTGCTTGCAATTAACACTGACACCTTCAGCTTTAGAACAAATAGAGATTTCTTGGATGCAAGCAAACCTGTATGACAAAAGCTAACCTGAAGCAATCATCATGAGTAGCAATCACTACAATGGGAAGACTCTCATCCACTAGAGCCAGAGGACCATGTTTCATTTCATCAGCAGGCATTCCTTCACTGTGCATCAATGCCACTTCCTTTACTATTAAAGAACCTTCCAAAGCTGTAGCATAGTCGTATCCTCTGCCAGACATGAGAAGTGACTGCTCTGCAATCAGTAGCTTAGCAAGATCTTTCATTTCCTGGTCAAGCTTCAGCACCTCTCTAACTTTGTCTACAAGATAATAACAAGGGATTTAATGTTTCATACAAACAATTTATCAACAAAGTTTACACAAAAAAGGCACATCCAACAGAAGTTCAGAAATTGTGAAGGTGAGATAGGAAGTGAAACATACTTGGAGGGTCAAAAAGACAATCGATTATTGCATCTCTTCTTGCTTTGTAGCATCCCCTTCAATTGCTAAAGCTAAAATAGCCATAACAACTATTTGACTTGTATATGCCTGCTCAAAAAGCATATCTGTAAAATCAATTTCCTGGAAAAAAGACCAGAAAACCATGACAGAGAGGATCGTTTATGTAACAGAATGTCAATAGGTACTCTCTCACCTTGGTGCTTGCCACACCTATCTCAGCACCAGCATTTATATGGACACCACAATGTGTATTTCTGGCAATTGCACTGCCAACAGTATTTGTAATTCCTACACATAATGCACCATTTTGGAGGGCATATTCCAGTGCATGTAAGGTATCTGCTGTTTCACCAGACTGACTGACAAAAACTGCCATATCTTCTCTATAAATTGGGCCTTGATGATCCAAAAGATCACTTGCATTTCCATTGTCACAGGAATTCCTGTTTTGAAAGCAAGTAAACAAGAAAAGAGTTAGTACAACAAATTAACATTTCCCACCCACATAAGCTACAATTCACTACTTGCCTGAAAGTTCTTCCAAGATGGGCCTTGCAACTAAAGCAGCATTATAACTTGTACCACAACCAATAAAAACAATCCTCGGGCTCCTCCTAATTGTCTTGAGGTGATCCTTCAATCCAACCAGAAGGACAGACTTAGCTTTGCAGGTGCCTCCACATATAAGTCTGCCCCTCCATTGGAAATGGACTAAACTGCTATTCAACTATATGCAAGAAGTCAAGCCAAATAGAATTCTGGTGACATTGAGCTGAAAGCTTCCCAGTACAACTAAATAGGTGGTTACTACTGGTGATATTCAGCAAATTTGACCATATTCCTACACAGTCTGATGGTATCTTCACAAATTGATACTGAGATGAAATCGGCAGAACTCAAGTTAAACTGAAGCACCCCCCACCCCTAAAATCTTAACTACTAAGATACATTGGGTAGATCAATAAAACATAAGATCGAGAGACTGATAAGGTAGTCCATGCCATAAAGGCTAAGAATACACATAAATTCTTTACGACAACAATGTAATTACCTTCAGATGAACCACTTCACCATCTTGAATAACCAAAACTTTTCTTGTGTGCTCTGCCAGAGCATTAGCATCACTCGATAAGAACAGTTCCCTGGGATTCCCATTCTGTGAAGGGTACTTGTCATTGTAAAACAATGATCCTTTGCTTGATTCTTCTGTCAATTCCTGAATGAATTAATGAGTATGTTACAATTATGATAAATTACAAGACAAACAAGAATTTTGACAAGGAAAATGCATAGGTAAGACACACAGAGGAATGGACAACTGCACATATGGAAAAAGAACTCGTAAGTCCTAAGCCTAAGCTACAGTTGTCGCATCAAGGAAACCTAAAAATGAAGTAAGAGTTCAGCACCATAGACAGCCACGTGCTTTTCTCAAACTTATTGTATCAAGACGAAAAGTATGTGCCATGGTGGACAACAGTGACAATGCTATTCAAATTCCTGGTTCTAATAGGAAATGTGCATCCAAATTAGCATTTCTAAGGCACTCTAGTAAAAACTCAATATATTGTCTCCACCAAGCAAAATAGATGCTATTCAACACTTTGCATAAAACATTGTATCATAAGAAACATTTTATTGAACTAAGGTTAATAGACTCAGTTTTAGAAGAACACACATAGCATAGCTTTTAGTGAAGCTGAAAGGACACAAAGCAATTGAAAATAGAAAATGATTCATGAGATGTGATCAAAAGTAATTATTTGCAACAAATACCACCCAAGTTTTAAATGGAACTTACATTGACACCAAGAAGCAATGGACTACCATGCTTACAAGTGATCAATTCATTAGGGTAATGCCTGCTCTTAAAAATAAGGGCATAGGCTCCTTCAAGCTGCCTCACAACTTCCAGCACGACTAGACTAAATGTGACAGTTGTGTCACCTGCAGTCCAAATAATATACCATTCACAGATAAAATGTCACTGACCGTTGTTCTCTAGGGTAAAGTAACATGATAGCACACTTCAATACGCAAAGTAAATTATGTGGCACATGTATATATGTTGAGCACAATCCCTTTGGTGGTCCTATTGCCAGTTGATTCATTACAAGCAAACAATTGAGAAATAAAATTGACTTTTGCCCAAAATGATGTCATTCATACGCTAAAATGCTGTTGCAGAATTAAGTATCCATTTACTGAGGCCCTACAGAAAGAAAATGAGTCACCAATATAATTTGTTTTAAGATCTGAAGTCCCTACACTTGTTGGAAAAGGTACTGGCACGACATGGGCCTGACATACATAAACGATACTTTCAACGAAAGATGCAAGAGATGCTTTATCCATCAGATGGCTCTTTAGTGTTTACAAAGAGTTGAACGGATTTCCAACACGACAACCTTCATATAGTTCACAAGATTCATCTGAAAATCCATAGATTAATATAGCTTGAATTGGAAGATTGTTAAGCAAAAAACTAAAATGATTAACTTCAACATCTTTTTTAATTTCAGTGTCTAATGAAATTGTGTTGACTGAGGTTTCACATTATTCACACACAAACTCAGTAAGAAGCTCATTAAAATGCAAAGATGATCTTCATTGCATATAAGCTATTACCTGAATCTTCATTAGATTTATCAAAAACATACTTAGCAAGCTTAGGAATCACTTCAGTGTTAGTTTCAGATTCAAATGTGAACCCATGTCGAATTAGCATTTGCTTTAAGACCTGCAAATGTAAACCAAAAGGTAAGAACCTCAGAAGAATCTATGGGCAAAATTCTTCATTAGTTTTAAGCTACATAGAAAAACCATTGCGATTGTACAGCATTTTACAGACTCATCACAAATAGAGTAACATATAAATTAGGAGCATATCGTATAGTTTCATTAGGAAAGCGTCTTGGTATCTAAAAATGCTTCCCATTGGGGTAAAATGAGGTCCATAACCTGTTGCAAGGTTCCTTGTGGTACACGGGACATTCGCTGCTAATGATCCACACTTCAAACTGCATGTTCTTTGTGAAGACTTCACTAACGGGTCCATGATGATATGACAGAAGGATGAGCCTTGACCTCAGTTTATTATTAACAATGACTAATCTGGCCTATTCATAACAACCCTCACTAGATCAATCAAATAAAGCTTCATTGATTGAATCAACTTCTCCCTCTAGTCAGCAGCTATGTCTTCACTCACATTCTACGGAAGGAGTAGTTGTTTAGATTAAATATCTCTAACATGCATGCACTGATTTATGGCGTAGAATCATCCAAACACACAATATGATCTGCGATACCTCAGGAGATGTAAGCATTGCATTGTCATAATGTTACCATAATCAATGACAAGGATGTACTTTCAGCCTGCATCAAAATTTGCAGCTAACTCACCTCAAAGGTGAAAGAAAGTTTTCATAGTTTATATAGCAAAATGCAACCCGAATATAAATAAAAAGTATACTAAAGTCCATACAGTTGCCAGTTAAGCCTTAACCAACCTCATGATTAGTGATGACCCTATTGTGTACAACCAAAAACTCATTTTCAGCACTGGAGCAGAGGATGACTATTCCTAGGAGCAGTCTCTCCATGAGTCGCCCAACGTTTGAGTGCTATTCCAGCAAGAGTAAGAAGAGAATCCTCCAAATTCAAGTCTGTGGCATCAACCTCTGATGATAACATAATCAACCGTGAGTTCCTTGAACTTGGTTGAGGAAAATTAAAGAGCCAGACTTGAAATATGGAGATGTCAAATGATCCATCACACAAATATGACAAAGTAGAACAGCCACACAGAAGTTTCGTCTAACAGAATATACGAAAAACCCTGCACAAAAATATGTTTTTAGTTCAAAGATGTTAAGTAATGCATGCACGCATATAAAACTGCAGCATTTTATCCAGTGGGGTCCCTAGAATTTACAAATGAGGTGCAATAGAATCAATGGTACATATGGATTCAAGGTGAATACGCATGGTCTAAGTAATAATATTTCCTTCAATCCAAAAACTGCATTTAAACTTGACAATCAACATGTGGACTGCTGCTTAACATTCCTCTATCTCCAAAAAGAAATCCTTATGCTGCTCGAAACGAAAATACTTTCATCTTGTATTTTTGCTGAATTAATTTCTAAGAGAATCTCGGAGAAAGGATGGACTTTCACCCCTCAATGAGTTTAGATTATGTACAGCAACTATTAGCAACAAGGTTAAACTTTCACCCCCCAATGAATATCTAATTTCACCCAGAAGCTCAGCTATTAAAACAACTTGTACCGAGTTTAGCTAATGTCCATGACCATTAGCAATAAGATTGGTCTCGATTAAAGTACACTGAACAAAGGCCAATTTCATTGTCACCACGCTTCCACATTTCTCTTCTTATTTCCTTTTCCCTTATCTTAGCCAAGTAACTGTGTTACTTCACCAGAATCAGAGAGCTGAAGAAGAAAAGGCAGCTCTTTAGATCATCGAGCTTTTCTGATATATCAGGGGCTCCAATGGAATAGAAACAACAGAATGCCAGTCCAAAAGACGCTCTCCAGCAGTGCATCCTGACCGTGTGGACGGTTTCTCTCGAAATTAGACCAAAAGGGGACAATATGACAAACGACACAGCAGGCTTCTTGAACGAGGCGCTTGTGTAGTCCCAGAACAACGTCCTTTACGAGGACAAACAGAGATAAATTAACTAAAAAAAGAAAAAGAAAGAGACTAAACCAGATCGAGGAGATGAACTGTATCCGAGGTGCGCATGAAAATCATATGCAGCCGACCATGATCGGCAGCGCATAACAGTAAACTTCCATAACTAATCAGACGAGTAGGAAACAAACAAAACGAAAAAGGAGAGACCTTTTCCACAAGAATCATGTCAAGCGGGGCAGATAAACTAAACGGGGCAATCGATCGTTCCGAAATCAATCTCCAAATCAAACGAGAAGCATAATATATAAGAAGGCTTCGTCAGATCACAAGGCGAGCGGGAAATTCGAGCGCGAGAAGTGGAATTTGGGGGGGTATACCTTGGTAGACGGATTTGACGAGGGACTCGATGTTGCCTTCCTGGCGAAAGACGAGAATGGGGAGGGAGGCCATGAAGAGGACCTGGAGGATGTAGCTCCTCTCCCTCTTCACATTGTAGTTCAGGCAGGCGAATATGCCGCACATTTCTCCCCTTCTTCCCCCAACGCGTCCCTCGCCCGCGTCCGCCTCCTCCTTCATGGCTGCCGGAACTCCGAGTAAAAAATCCGCGAGAGGGAGACGGAGACGGAGAGAGAGAGAGAGAGAGAGAGAGAGAGAGAGAGAGAGAAAAGAAGTCAGAGATGGAGATCACTTCTGACCGACCCGCTCTACTTCTTCTTCTTCTTCTTATTCGTCTTCCTCGGAGGATCGAAGGATGATGATCGACGCCGATTCGTCAACGAGGGGGTCGTGTCGCCACCAACGACCTGTGCTTGAACGAGATGAAAACGAAAAAAGAAAACGAAAATTTTTGCTGATGTGGAAATTTAAGAGAGAATTTTCAGATGGGTCACTCTCGAGTCTTGCTCGTTGACGAGGAAGAGACCTAAAATTTTCGACGTAATGGAAAATTTTCACACCAGTCCCGACGGGACCCATCCACTGCATGGCTCCACGTGTCACTCGCTGAACGGTTAGCTATTATGCTGATGCGGTGGAGCTTAGCCACGTCATCAATCGCAAGGCGAGGGGACCACTCCGCGGCCATGACGGCCATGGGGAACTACTGGAATGTTCCGGGGAGAGGTTTCGTGACGTTCAGAGGCTTCCAGCGTGAAAGACCGCCGACAAAAACCCCCTTGGCTTTTTAAACCACCTTGGACTTTTTGGTCGGTAGCCACCAACCACCAAAACCACCTCGAAGTTGAAAATTACCATGGACCAAAGAGCCTTATAAAGACCAAGATTTTCTCTATCCATCTCTCTACCTGCTCTCCCACTATAACCCAAGATCTGCTTCCCACTCTAGCCAGCTCTCTCTCTTTCATTTTGATCATCATCCTCTACATAGGACTACGGGATCCTCCAGAAGCCAACCCCAATGCCGCCTGGCCGTCGTCCCGCCACAAATGTCCGAGGTTCCCCCGCCTTCGCTTCCTCCACGCCATTCTTGCCTCCCTTGTTTCCGTGCTGGTCAACTTCGTCGAGATGAAATGCCAAGGGAAACCCGTGTCCCCATTTGAGACCC
The DNA here is from genome assembly GCA_017140325.1 of Eucalyptus leucophloia subsp. euroa. Classification (NCBI taxonomy): domain Eukaryota; kingdom Viridiplantae; phylum Streptophyta; class Magnoliopsida; order Myrtales; family Myrtaceae; genus Eucalyptus; species Eucalyptus leucophloia. Next base: position 64,318,399 of record CM029475.1, read on the forward strand.
ACCCCTTTGCCACCTCCCTTGCCGATCCTAATTTGACCCTAAAAAATTACGAACTTCTATTAGTGATGTGGCATTTCACATCATTGCTATAATTTTTTCCTAAAATTTCACATCCAAAAAGATATTTTTTGGAGATAAGTTTTCATATCAATTCAAATAGTGTCTTATTAGATTTGATATCTAGGACAATTAGAAAAATTAGGATTGACTTTCTTCAATTGTTCTTACTCTAAAAAGAGTCTTCCTTCAACTCATAAGGCATCTTCAATTTTGAGCTCGGTCTTCAATCTCTTGTCCTTAGGAGAGCTCAGTTCAAGACGCTTGTACTAGAGGTACTTGGGTCGGGGATCCTCGAACAATTTGATTGAGAATTTTAGATGTAGGATTAATGCGGGCAAATTTATGAGCTAGAAAAAATTAAGGAAAAATTGAGATTAGACCTAAAGTTAGTAGTTTTTTTATAAGATAAAGAAAAATTTTAGGATAAAATTAGGAGTGAATCTAAACTTGGATGACTTTTATGAGAGAAAAAAAAAAGGTTTATTATAGAATTGAGGGCCTATCTAAAGTTGAAGGTGAGCCCAGTCTTGGTGGGGGGAGGCTCCATGTGTCCCTAACCTCCCGCCGGGTCGGGCCTTTTCTTCCTCACGCGGAGCGTGGCAACGTCCTCAATCGCGGGATCGCAAGGCGGTTGAAAAGGAGTCAGAGGAGTCGCTTTTGTCGGACCCAAAAAAAGAAAAAAACATAAAAAAAGGGGCTTTGTCGCATGCTGACGAGGCTCAAGAACAGTCCAGAAATTGCGCGGCCCTTTGACAGCCGTAGGAATCCGGACTTCACAAATGTCTTCTTCGTTAATCGTGGTAGTCGGCGCACGGTTTTTAATCGGACTTTGAAAAGTGCACGCGCAAGACAGTCATTCCGCCTTCATCTTCAAATGGGCGTCGCTGCCGTGGTCTCGGCAAGCGACAAAACGTAGCCGAAATTCACTTTGCATCTTATCTTTCCTTTTCACCCTTATCATTATAAAACCCGAGACATGCTCCGCCTCTAGCCATCTTTCTCTCTTGTCGCTTCGATAATCATCTTCTACACAGGATTACGGATCCTCAAGAAGCTGACCCCAATGCCTACCGCCCGTCGTCCCGACACAAACGTCCGAGGTTCCCCTGCCTTCACTCCCCTCCACGCCATTCTCGCCTTCATTGTGTCCGTGCTGGTGAACTTCGTCGAGGTGAAATCCAAGGGAAACCCGCGTCCCCATTCGAGACCCACCCTTTGGCCACCTCCTTGCCATCTTCTGACTTCTGTTCTATCGCGCACTGGCGCTCATCGCTCACCTGTCGTTGGCTCCTGCTTGCTGTGCCCGACTGTTCCACATCCTCATGATGCTCACCGCCACGCTCTCGGTGGCCTCCCTCGCATCGTTGTTGGTCCCGGGCCCCTTTCAATCGTTCCCCTATCTCTTATCATTCGTGTTGCTTGCCGTGGTCCTCCTGCCCCGTCTCGCTCGAAACCTTTACATGTGGTTTCAACGCAACACTGTACCTATTTTTGTCCACGTGTTCCATCTTTGCCGACTGGCAGCCCCGCCGCTCTTGCCTCGTACAGTCATGGATGCACGCACTTCGTGCCGGAATCAGGAATCGGTCCAGGTTGTCCTGGCCCAAGACCTCCTCCGGGGTGCCCACCCTAGCATGCCCCTCAAAAATGAAACACGACAAGGGAAGAAAAGGAAAAATAACAACATTGCGTTCGAAAACCATTGACAGAGACGATAGGAGCTTATGGTTTTGATTTTGCTCGTATCTAGACAGAGCCGCATTGCATTTTTCACGTACGGTTAATTGATAGAATGGATTGTTTCGGAGTAATTTGACATTGAAATTCTTTCCATTTGAATACATCACGTATCTGCAAATTGGACCATATCATGGAGTAAATATCATACTAAAAACTAGAACATGGTACAAATTGCCTTGACGACTAATGTCACAATTGCCACTCGAGAGACATGCTTAATGCCAAAAACCAATCACATCAAAAGATGCAAATCTTGTCTCGAATATTCAATCAATTCCATCAATCTTGCACTTTTAATAACACATATTTTGTTATGCTGCCTATTCTCTTTTCTCGAATAAGGATACAATCTTCCTCTTCGAGGCAGATTGACAAATAAATGTATAGCAAGCCACGAATGTGCAAAAAAGGTAGATTACAACAATTTTTCCTAATTGATCATAAATAAAGATCTTGCAAGGGTTGTCATTCAATAAAGTACAAGTGATTAACAAAATGTATACTTTGTCAGAAAGATGCTTTACATTATTAGGACACAACCCATTTCACTGCTGAATAAACACAATCAGAAGAAATCTGTTAATGGGCTTCTACTCCACTGTCAAACTCTTTGTGAGGTTCCTAGGTTGGTCAACATTGTATCCTCTTAGGACCATGAGATGATACGCCAATAATTGCACCCCAAATGTTAAAAATTATCTCAAGCCCGACGAATTCGTAAGATCTACTAAAATGAAACGGGCTATTTGAAAGGAAGAACAGGAATGTAAAAATACTCTATAAACAATGAATAAATAAACAAATAGAAACAGCAAAATGTTCCGGCTCAATCAATAAAAATGATTTCTTTTGTTTTAGTTGAGACTTAAAAATAATGCTCTCTTTTAGAACTAAACACCAAATCAAAGATAGAATTTTGGAACTCTTAAATGCAAAACCAAACACCGAGAGCATAAAACAAAATCAAGGAAACAGAAAGCTAGATGCTTCCATTTAGCTCCACGTCATCTACATCATAACATTGTATTCGGCAAGATATGATGCATTCGGTACAACAGGAAAAAAAAATGTTGCATCTTGGCAAGCATAGAAAACTATTGGAAGTACTTTGAACCTGCAAAGGAACTATATTGACTACAGGCTGAAGACAGTCTTCCACCTAATGAACTTCAATGACTATACATGCTCCACCAAGAGACACAGCTACAGCATCCCCCCTCTAGCACATGACAATCAGTCGTCCTTTGCAGGCATGGAGTTGCTGAATAAGTGATTGTTGCTTGCAATTAACATTGACACCTTCAGCTTAAGAACAAACAGAGATTTCACAGATGCAAGTAAAAATGTACGACAAAAGCTAACCTAAAGCAAGCATCACAAGTACCAATCACTACAGGGGGAAGACTCTCATCAACTAGAGCCAGAGGACCATGTTTCATTTCACCAACAAGTATTCCTTCACTGTGCATCAACGCCACTTCCTTTACTTTTAAGGAACCTTCCAAAGCTGTAGCATAATTGTATCCGCTGCCAAACATGAGAAGTGACTGCTCTGCATCAGTAGCTTAGCAAGATCTTTCATTTTCTGGTCAAGCTCCAGCACCTCTCTAACTTTGTCAACAAGATATTAACAAGGGATTTAATGTTTCACTCAAACAATTCATCAACATAAGCTTAGACAGAAAAGGCACATCCAACTGAAGTTCAGAAATTGTGAAGGTGAGATAGGAAGTGACACATAATTGGAAGGTCAAAAAGACAATCAATTATTGTAGGAAAGTCTCCGTGCAGACAAAATGCTTACCCAAAGTGATTATTGAAAGCTGTCCACAATGCTCAGGTTGGACTCAAAACAGGAAATGATCAATGTAGGGATCATAGTTATCAGCCCTCAATTAAGAAGGTGAGATGGCAGGACTTTCTGCACCAAAGTTCTCCTCACATGTTGGCAACATGCTCCTCCACTGGAAAAAAAAAAAAAAAAAAAACTACGGTTCAACTATGCGCAAGAAGTAAGCCACGTAAAAATTCTGGTGACATCGAGCGGAAAGCTTCACAGTACCAAATAGGTGGTTGCTAGTGGTGATATTGAGCAAATTTTACCATATTGCTATGGTATATTCCCAAAATGACAACAAGATGAAATCGACAAAACTCAAGTTCAACTGAATCAGGTGACAAATCCTACTCTGAGCGCTCATCCTGTTCGGATGATGTTGATGTGAGTAAGGCTAGTAGGACTTTGAGTTCCATAATGCACTAATTAAGGTGCGAAGCCAAGACCCAAGTCTTAAAGAGAAAACTGTCTCTCTTTTCTAGTCTGAATATAGCGACGGAGACAAAGGAAAGGAGCTGAAGTAGAGACAACATAAGCTTTACTTGAAAGATGTGGTGGCCAAGAACCTGATTGAGGAGGGACCTGATTTTACTGATGAGCAAACAGAAGCCGCTAAGAAGAGGAGCTGCAGTGAGGGAGCTGCAGTGAGGCGCAAGAGGAGATGAGCAGGGCATTTTCTGGAAGCTGCAGAGGCTGCAGAGGCCGATGGTGACAACAGTGACTTTTTGACAGTGAAGAAGAGAGGTGATGGTGCGCCAGTTGAAGGTGGTGACGCTGCAGAATTTCAGCAGAAGCTGGATGTATATTTTGGCAGGAGAGAGGGTTTGGGTGAGAATGAGATGTTTATGAAAAAGTTCTTTTCGTATAAGATGTGGGTTGATGAGGATTACAAGAACAAAGGACGTGTCAATGAGGAGTTGGATGGGTTGTTGAGGGATAAAGAAGAGATTGAGAAGCAAGGATTATAAAACCAATTTCAGGTACGAGAAGAGTGCAGGTAACAGGCTATTGGGCCGTTCGAGGAGTTGAAGCACTTGAAACATTTAAAAAAAAGGAGGAGATGAAGCAGAAGCTCGAAGTTAAGCAGATTGCTGGGATAGGCGACGATGAGGGCTGCCGATTGGATGGAGTTGATCTTGATGATGACTATGATCTTGAGGAATATGATACGGTGATGAAGCAAGCTTTCAGCGAGAAGTACAGCAATGCAGAAGATGTGGACCCTGACTTTGGCAGTAATGAAGATGAAGAAGGTGGAGAAATTCATGGAGTTGACCTTGTTGATGACTTTGATCCCAGGAATACGATAGGATGATGAAGCAAGCTCTCGATGAGAAGTATTACAACGCAGAAGATGTGCACCCTGACTCTGGCTGTGATGGAGATGAAGAAGGTGGAGAAATTGAAAAGCCATACCTCAAGAAAGAAGATGAATTGCTTGGACTCCAGATTGGCTGGGATGAATCAGAGTCCAAGGATGGATTCTTAGCAGCTCGAGATAGAAGCTTAAGACACAAGGTAGATGATGTAGGCGAGTATGATAGTAATGAGGATGAGGAGAAGGACGAGGAGGAGGAGTCTGATTGCATCCCGAGGCACAGAATGAAGAAACGATATCTTCTAAGGATGGAAAGTGTAAAAGGAAATGGAAACTGTCGTTGCTAAAGAGAGCTGAAGAGGTAATGTTTCAGGTTTGCTCCTTCTAGGGAGAAGGAATGGAGAGTACACAACAATCAGAAGCACCAGCTAAAACTGAAGTCAAAGGACCTTCTTCAAGAAGGAAGGCCTGTTAATAAAAGAGGCGTAAGGATTATTGTAAGCATCAAATGCTGAAAGGGTAGCTCGGAAGACGGAAAGTCACTGCGATTTGAGTTAGGTGAGGATTCGCGTAAATTGTCAAAGAATGCAAGAAGAAGAAGAGCCGAGCTGCAGTTAAGTTAGCAAACTCAAGGCTCAGAGCTTATGGGAAAATAACACCCCAAGACTAAGGATCATACCAAGCACTAGAATTGCAACATGACTAGCACTCAGATTGCATCAGCATAGTAAAGAGGGATGAATCCTAACGGCAAATTTAATGTCTGTGTCATCTACCAACCATTTTGTTCCATCGCTCATGAATCCCACATAGATCGTTTCGAACTCTCTTTTGTGGATAAGCCCTCCGAGAACGAAATGGAGCACACATCAAATGTCCTTTTTGTCCTTCTGATCATAGCACGCACTGATACCACAATATATTAAGATACAATTGCTCCAATAGCACATGCATGGGCGACATGATTTCAACGATTTGGAGATCACATATAAGTTCAGCTGACCCTGAACCACAAAAGGATGCTTAGGAATGGAAGCTTACCTGGCAGTGCATAGGGTTCTAAACAATGCCCGTCTCACACCCTTGGGAATATGTAAAGACTCCATTATTTCTGTTGCAGGAAGTAGCCTATGTCATTCTTACAGAAATGGTTGGACAAATACCTACGCTTTAATCTCAAAAGCGGTTATATCAAATGTTTGTAAGTGTGTAACGATATCCTTGAGAATTAAAAGGAAAAAGCCAAGGCCTTGTTCACACTACCAAGATGAGTATCCTACTTAGTCCATTGCAAAATTAACAATATTAGAATCTAGCTAGAAGAACTAGTGTATTGTCAGCAATGGTCACTACAAAAGCTGTTGTATCAAATGTTTGTAAGTGTATAACAATAGCCCTGAGAATTAAAAGGAAAAAGCCAAGGCCTTGTTCACACTACCAAGACAAGTATCCTACTTTGCAAAAATAACAATATTAGAATCTAGCTAGAAGAACTAGCGTATTGCCAGCAATGGTCACTACTGGGACAACTACATTATGCAGTATTTTTACTGCTTGAAGGAATAAATACTCTCAATAAAAGCAGATAGCTCATATTTCACCAATGAACAAAATATATGATATCCATAGACAATAAAACATTTTAAGGCAGCAAATACGACATGCAAAGACCCAACACACAAATGAGTCAATGACTAAGTGGATATGGAAAATGCAGCCACTACTATCAAGCACCCAAGTTTCCAGCAAATTGTTCCAGCAATCAAACCTGCTTAACAATAATAATAATAATTATGATGATAATGATGACAACAACAACACCGATAATTCTGCAGTCGGGATATATTTTCAAAAGCAAAGTTAGAACCTAGGATTAGTTATACCCAAGTGAATTAAGGAAATCACGCCACAATTCTTTCACAAAGGCATTCCAAGAGAAGTTTATGCTCATGCTCGTGAAGGGCTGGGAGAGTTCAATCTTGCGGAATATGAAGCAGCAATGTCCTCACTTCATCGGCAGTGGAAAGTCATTACTTCCTACCTTAAATCATTTTGCTAACAACATTGTTGTTGATGAATTGTTTTGGACTTTGGTCCTTTGAGTGGCTAGTGTTTTTATGTTAGTTGTGTTTTTCATGGCCTCCATGAGGTTCTTTCTCATAGCTTCAATTACTCGGCCTGGCGGAGACAGGGGCAGTGGCGGCGCACCGGAGAGTGCGGTGGATTGGGAGTGAAGGCGGGACAGAGATAGAGAGAGAGAGAGAGAGTCTCGCTCGTTGACGAGGGGAGACCCAAAATTTTTAAATATTGAAAATTTTCACACCTGTCCCGGCAGGACCCATCCACTAACGTGGCTCCATGTGTCACTCGCTGAACGGTTGCTGATGTGGCAGAGCTTGGCCACGTCGTCAGCACATCAAGGACAGCATTGGTGGGGAAGTTTTGTTAAGCGCGAATGCAGAGGTCCGGAAGGTCGACTTTATGAAGATTAAGAATCCTTAAGTTTTATCTTCCCTCTTCACACTTTATGAAGATCAAGATTCCCATTCTTCACGGTTCAATTGTAAAAACCAAGATTTGCTCCCACTCTAGCCATCCCATACCCAAGGCTCTTTCATTTGAATACACTACATGTCTACCAATCGGACCATGTTGTGCAGTTAAATATCATACTGAAAAAGGAAATTAGAACATGATACAATTTACCTCAAACTGTGTCCCAACAAAGGTACAAATTGAGTGTTAACTAATGATTTGACGACCAATGTGACAATCACCACTTGAGAGACATACTTAATGCCATAAATCAATCACAACAAAAGAAGCAAATTCTGTCGTAGATACTCGATTGATTCCATCAATCTCGCACTAGACTACTCTTTTTTTCCCGAATAAGGATACAAACTTCCTCTTCCAACCTCCATCGAGCTCCTTTTACAACTCATGATGCAGCACAAGATACATTAATCAAAGTCCACCATAAAAAAAAATGGAGTTTCATACTAAATACTAAACACAATAACTAATATTTTCAGCAACTTCGACGAAGGGGTTAATGAACAACATATTGCTCTACCTTGCATAGCATTCCATATGAAACTTTCTAGGAGAAAATTGAGAATTGACTTAAAGTTGAAAGCTTTTTAGAGTTCATTTATTTCACGAAAAAAAACATTTTTCTCATTTTCAGGTGTTTGATTAGTTTAGGAAAATGTTTTCCTAGTAAAAGGAAAATGTTTTTCCTACCAAAACTAAAATTCAGTAAAATGATTTTCTCTTAAAAAAACTGAAAAAAAAAATATGACTCGATATCAACACTTCAACTCGAAACTTTATACTTGGACATGGAAATCACAACGTTAGTTCTTAGGTCTTCATGTTTAGGAATAAATTTCCAATGGCCAAACCTAAGTCCATCAAGGCCGGGCCCAAACCTTTGGTGCCTATTCTTGAATTTCCAGCCCTTGAGCTCACGTCTATAAAGGTCGTGCTTGAGGTACCAATGCTCAAGCTCTAGTTCTAACCCTCAAGTGCAGGTCCACAAAGGCTTTGCACACATCCTTGACACTTGGGTTCATTCCTTGTTAATAAAACATTTGTTCTAATAAAGATAGTTTTAAAAAATAGAATTTGAGCTCAGGCATTGAGTGACCTCTCAGCCTTCGACATCAAAGCTCAATGCCTAAGGCTAGCAAGCTCAAGTCTCATTAGATCGAGCATTGGGTGAGCTTGTGGCCTTTGGGGCTTGCTTGAGGCTAGCAAGGCTTGAGCTCGCTCGAATTTGATGACCTTGAGCCCTGTTAGCCTTAGGCAATACTTGAGTTCACTTGTAGTGTCGCCAATTGCTAATGAAGAAGCAAAAAGAAAGTTGGAATTTGATGAGCTTGAGCCATGTTGGCCTTGGGCAATACTTAAGTTCGCTTGTAGTCAGTCGCCAATTGTTAATGAAGAAGCAAAAAGAAAAAAATATATAAAAAAAAAAATTATTTAAAAATATGATTTTTTTTTATAATTTTTCCCATTACATGAAAATATTTTCTAGAGTTTTTTTTTTTTCAGGTTTCCTACAAATATTGGAAAATAAAGTAATTTTCCTATAAAATGACTTTCTAAAAAATATTTTTCAGAAATGGTGCATTTTCAAGAAAAAAATGGGTCCTCATATGACGAAAAAATAATTATAGGATAGAAATGGGAATGGACTTAAAGATTAAGATTTTTATGGGATAAAAAGTTCAGATCAAATCCAGAGCGAATTTTAAGTCGAAGGTTTTTTTTAGGGTATTAAAAATATTAGGGAGAATATACGGAACCGTCCCCATCAGACGTTTCCAGAACCGTCCCTGTCAGACGTGTCTTAACTTAACGTGAAACCCCAGTGATGTTGTCGCGGAGCGTGGCAACGTCCTTGTTCGGGGGATCAAGACTCCTAAAAAGTCGTCCTCAAAAAGGACGGTCGTCGCATCAAACGTAGTTTTCACGGGGAAATCTCGCTGCCGATTCGAAGGAGACCCGGCTTTTTGGGTTCTACTCTGGCCACGTGACGTCAAGGTGAAAGTCAAGTCGCTCGCAAAGGGAAAAGCCTTCGTGTCGAAGGAAGGGGGTCACGGAATTGTCAAAACCGTCTCACGCACCCACCGCGAAACTTCTTAACAATGAAAGAGCCGACATTTATCCCCCCCTCCAACTGCAAAACCCTTCCTTCGTGATGTCCGCTAATTATGATCCATCGCTAAAGCCCCTTTCGACCAAATAGAAAATAATAAAAACTATAATTCTCGCCTTTCTTGTTTCCGTGCTGGTCAACCTCGTCGAGGTGAAATTCCAGGGAAACCCACGTCCCCTTTCGACACCCACGTCATGATGCTCGCAGCGTCACCGTCGGTAGCTTTCTTTGCATCGTTGTTGCTCCCGGGCCCCTTTCACTGTTTCCCCTATCTCTCGTTATTTACGTTGCTTTCCGTGGTCCTCTTGCATCGTCTCGCTCGAAACCTTCACATGTGGGTTCAACATGAGATTGTATCCATTTTTGTCCCCATGTTCCGTTCTTGCCGACTACATGGTGTAAAAGCAACCCCGCCGCCTTTGCCTCGTACCAACATGGACGTGCGCTCATTGGTGCGTGTTGACACGGCCAAAGATGTGCTGGGGGGGGGGAGTACCCACGACTGGCACAACCCCAGAAAAGATAACACGACTAGTGAAGAAACCTGACAATGTTGCGCTTGACAACCAATAACAGCAACAGCAGGAGCTTATGGTTTTGCTTTTTTAGAGTCGCATTGTATTTTCGAAATACAATTAATTGTTAGAATGGACAGCTTTAGAGAAAGCTGACATTGAAATTCTTTCCAATTAAATACTCTGCGTGTCTGCAAAGTGGACCATATCGTGGAGTAAATATCACACTGAAAAAATAAACTAGAACATGGTACATGTTGCCTGGAACTTTTTCCCAAGAATGGTATGAAACACAAGTTTTTTGTTGTATCCTTTCTCGATCGATTCTACCAAAATATTGCACCTATAATGACACATTTTTGTTGAACTACCTGCTCTTTTTTCTGGGAAAATTTTCCAAAAAATCATAAACCTATTACACTTCTGTCAATTCAATCCTTAAACATTTTTCACTTCTTGTCGATTCAGTCCATTCGGCCAATTTTGACTAAAAAATGCTGATGTGGACGCTGCGGTGCCATGTAGGATGTTTGTCGGTCGATGACATGGACAATTTTAATAATATTTTAATATTTTTTGATTTTTTTGAATTTTTATTACTTTTTTCTATTTTTCCTTTTTTTTCTTTTCTTCCTTTTCTTTTTGGCTTTTTTATTTCCTTTTTTGGTGGTCGGCCACCGGCCACAGCGACGATTGACCACCGACCACGGCCGGCCCGCCGGCCTCCCCGCCACAAGTGAGGCTCGGCCCGGGTGAGGGGAGCCCTTGCTCAAGTGCGGCTCGGCGAGGGTTGCTTGGGTGAGGCCAACCCTCCCCCAGCCGAGCCGGCCTTGCCGGGCATTGGCCGAGTGACGGCGATGTCGAGTGAGGCCGCCTTGGCCTAGGCAAGGGCCGCCTCGCCGGATCCGGGGAGGGAGCCCTCATTAGGGCTCGCCCTCGCCCAGTGAGTGTCGGCCTCGCCCATACCAGATCTGGCGAGGCCGGCCCTTGCCCCTAACCGGCCGATGCTTGGGCAAGGGCTCCCCTCGTCGGGGCTCCTCCTCGCTCGGCCAAGTCTTGCTCGTGGCGGGCGAGGCGAGGCCAGCCCAGCTGGTTGTGGGCGGTGGCCGGTGGCCGGCCATCGGAAAAGGGAAGAAAAAAAGCCAAAAAGAAAAAAAAAAGGGAAAAAAAGAAAAAAATTCAAAAAAAATATTAAAATATTATTAAAAATTGTCCACGTCGCCGATGGTCCTATGTGGCACCACCAGCGTCCATGTTAGCATTTTCCGGCCAAAATTAGCCAAATGGACTGAACCGGCAAAAAGTGAAAAAGGTTTAGGACTGAATTGACAAAATTAAAAGGTTTATGACTGAATTGGCAGAAGTATAATAGGTTTAGGACTTTTTGGACAATTTTCCCATTTTTCCCCATAAAGGATACAATCTTCCTCTTCCAACCTCCACTTGACTCCTTTTACATCTCATGCAGCAAACGGTGATTCAATCAAAGGTACACCATAAAAAAGTGGAGTTTCCCACTAAATGCTAAAAACAATAACTAATATTTTCAGTAATAGAACTTTTTCGTGACCTTTAAATTGAAGGCATTAATGAACAATGTATTGCTCTAAGTTGCATAGCATCCTTGATGAAACTAAGTTGTAGTCATCGTTGTTATGTCAATCATTAGTCATCACTCTTATGTCAATCATGAAACAATGTTAAGATACCATGAATATGACACTTTGAGGCAGATTGATAGGTAAATACATGACAAGCTGCAAACACGCAAAAAAGGTGGGTTACAAGAGTTTTTCCTAATTGATCATAAATAAAGATCGTGCAAGGATTGCCGTTCAATAAGTACAAGTGATCAATAGAATGCATACTCTGTGTCAGAAAGATGCTTTACATTCTCATGACGTAATCCATTTTGCTACGGGATTATTCCAATCAGAACAAATCTATTATTGGGCTTCTACTCTATCGTCACTCTTTGCGAGGTTCATGGGCTAGTCAACATTGTATCCTCTTAGGATCGTGAGATGATACACCAACTACTGCAACCCAAATGTTAAAAATTATCTCATGTCCGACAAATTAGATAATCTACTAAAATGAAATAGGCTATTTGAAAGGAATAATGGTAATGTGAAAATACTTTATAAGCAATGAATTAACTACTAGCATTTGGCTTAGTGGCCACCCTTCTAACATGAAAGAGGGAGGTGAGGGGTTTGAATCTCCACCTTCTCAAGGAGAGTTGGGGTGAGGATGAATTAAGTTTCAAGCGTGGGTTTCGACTTCCATGCCCTGCAAGGAGGCAGGGCAAAAGTCTAAGAGTGAGAATTAAAATAGGAGAAGAGTAGGACCGACAAAAAAAAATCAATAAAATTGATTTTTTTTGTTTTTGTTGAGACTTAAAAAACTATTCTCTTTTAAAACTAAACGCCAAATCCTAGAGAGAATTTTGGAACTCTTAATGCAAAAACAAACACCGAGAGCATAAAACAAATCAAGGAAACAGAAAGCTAGATGCTCCCATCCAGCTCCACCTCATCTACATCATAGGTTCATCTTTAGCAAGTTATAACGCATTCAGTAAAGCAGGAAAAAAGGATGTTCCATCTTGGCAAGCCTAGAAAACTATTGGAAGTACTCTTAACCTGTGAAAGAAACTGTATTGACTACAGGTTGAAGACAATCCTCCACCAGAGGATCTTCAATGACTCTACATGCTCCACCAAGAGACACAATTAGGCGTCCTTTATGGGCATGGAGTTGTTGAATAACTGACTGTGATTTGCTGTTAACATTGACAACTTCAGCTTTAGAACAAATAAAGACTTCATGGATGCGAGTAAACTCGTTCGACAGAAAGCTAACCTGAAGCATCATGAGTAGCAATCACTACAATGGGAAGACTCATCCACTAGAGCCAGAGGACCATGTTTCATTTCACCGGCAAGTATTCCTTCACTGTGCATCAATGCCACTTCCTTCACTATTAAAGAACCTTCCAAAGCTATAGCATAATTGTATCTTCTGCCAAACATCATAAGTGACTGCTCTACAATCGGTAGCTTAGCAAGATCTTCCATTTCCTGGTCACTAAGCTTCAGCACCTCTCTGGATATAATGCTTCATACAAAAAATTCTTTGAACATAAGTTTAGATGAAAAGGCAGACAACTTAGAAGTTCAGAAATTGTTAGGGTGAGATAGGGATTGACATATACCTGATAGGTTAAAATGACAATCAATTATTGCATTCTCTTCTAGTTGTACTCGGAAGCTTTCCGCTCAGTCTCGCCACAATTTGATTTGGCTTAACCCACTTCAATAGTTGAATGAATTTGTATTTATTATGCTGCAACGACGAGCTAGAAAATACATCGGATTGGGAGCGAAGGCGAGAGAGAGCCAATTTTGGAAAGAAGAAGAGAGAAGACGAGAGGGAGACCAAAATTTTGAAATATAGAGACTATAGATCTGTACCGGTGGGACATGGCTCCATGTGTCACTCACCAAGTGAAGAGGGATTATGTTGATATGGTGGAGTGCGGCCATGCCCTCAATCACAAGATCACAAGGTGAGGCAAGAGGCTAATGTGGGAGGCTAAGTGGTCGTCTCCCTATACTGTTCTATGAAACAAAATGAGTGAACAGTACTAAAGAACTCACATTTTATTGCTGGTAACCCAAGCGAATTAGAGAAATCACAGCTCAATTCTTTCACAAAAGTCTTTTTTTTTTTTTTTTTGCTTTTGAACCAGGTACATAATTCTACATGCATAAGAAAAGAGAAATAGATTCAACTAATTGCACCCACCTGTTTTTTAGTCCAAAGAGGCTAGGCCGTATTATCGAAGCTTTGAGAAAGATGGAGCTGAACCCTTTGAGACCATGGAAAACACAACCAAGATAAGAACACAAGCCACTCTTTTCCTTATGAAAAGCCCTCAACTTTTGATCTTGTTCTAATTGTACCTTAAAACGTTTTTTTCTTATAAAAAAATCACCAACTTTATATTCATTCCTATAAAAATTCATAAACTTTTACTTGAATCCATAATTGCTACCATTAACCCTCCATCCAATTGCCCTTAATGACGCTACCTTTCACGTTATTGCTATATTTTTTTTTCCTAAAAGAGATGAATTTTCATATCAGCCTGAATGGCGTCTTATTGCATATTGTACTTGGGCAAAAATTAGACAAATTTAGGCTGACTTTCTTTAATTGTTCATACTATTAAGAGTCTTTCTTCCATCTCATGAGGGATCTTCAATTTTAGGCTCGATCTTCAATCTCTCGTGCTTGGGAGTCTTCAATCTCTTGCGGTCGAGGAGCCCATGTTGAAGAAGCTCCTTCGAATAATTCGCTCAAGAATTTTAGACCAAGGGTCAATGGAGATAGATTTATAAAACAAAAAAGATAACGAGAAAGTTGAGATTGGGCTTAAAGATTTTAGGGTAGAATTGGGAGTGGACTTAAAGTTGGATGACTTTTATGGGACAAAAGATCATTTCAGGATATTAATCCTATTGGAGAAAATTTTCGGATCAGTTTCGGCGAGGCGAGCTTCACGCGTCCGCAGTCCGCCCGCCGTGAGAGCGAGTATGCCGACGTAGGGCGTGACGACGTGCTCATTCGCGGGATCGTAAGGCGCTTTAAATGCGCTCTCAAAGGGAATGTCGCTGTCGCTCGTCAACGGGGTTTTGTCAGACCAAAGAAACGACAGAACGTGGGGAGGGTCGTCCAGTTCCCAAGCAACAACCCAGAAACTGCCTGGCCTTCCTAGACTTCGACTTTAAAATCCCCGAGTTCTGCTTCCCACTCTAGCCATCTTTTTCTCCAATCATTTCGATAATCATCCTCTACATAGGATTCCGGATCCTCAAGAAGCTGACCCCAATGCCGACCACCCGTCGTCCCGACACAAACGTCCAAGGTTCCCTCGCCTTCACTTACCCCCACGCCCTTCTCGCCTCCCTTGTTTCCGTGCTTGTCAACTTCGTCGAGGTGAAATTCGAAGGGAAATGCGAGTCCCCATTCGAGACCCACCCTTTTGCCACCTCCCTTGCCATCTTCTGTCTTTTGTTCTACAGCGCACTGGCGCTCCTCACTCATCCGTCGTTGGCTCCCGCTTGCTGTGCCCAACCGTTCCACATCCTCATGATGCTCGCCGCCACGCTCTTAGTGGCGTCCCTCGCATCGTTGTTGGTCCCGGGCCCCTTTCAATCATTACCCTATCTCTTGTCATTCGTGTTGCTTGTCGTGATCCTCTTACGCCGTCTCGCTCGAAACCTTTACGTAAGGGTTCACCGCAAGACTGTATCTATTTTTGTCCAGGTATTCCGTCCTCGCCGACTGGTGGCCCCACCGCTCTTGCCTTGTACAGTCATGGATGCGTGAGCTTTGTGCCGGAATCAGGAATCGGTCCAGGTTGGCATGGCCCCAGATGTCCTAGAGGGTGCCCACCCCAAGCACATCCCCGGAAAATGTCACAGGAGTAGGGAAGAAAAATAACAACATTGCGTTCAACAACCGTTAACAGAGACAGTAGGAGCTTATGGTTTTGCTTTTGTTGGTGTCTAGCGAGAGTCGCATTGAATAACAGTGACGATAGGAGTTTATGATTTTCCTTTAGTTGGTATCTAGCAAGAGTCACATTATATGTTCCACTTATGATTAATTGATAAAATGAACTGGTCTAGAGCAAGTTGATTTTGAAATTCTTTCCATTTGGATACACAGGCCTATGTGAGTCAACAAATTGGACCATATCAGGAGTTAAATACCGCACTAAAAATGAAAATCAAAACACAGTACAATTTACCTCAGACTATTTCCCAATAAATGTACAAATCAGGAGTTAACTAACAGTTGGACAACCGACGTGACAATCACCACTCGAGAGACCTACGTAATGCCCAAAACCAGTCACAGCTAAAGAAGCAAATCACATCTCGATACTCGATCGATCCTATTTTCCCGAATAAGGATACAATCTTCATCTTCCAACCTCCACCGGACTCCTTTTTCATCTCATGATGCAGCAAAAGATATTTTAATCAAAGTCCATCATAAAAAGAAAAATGGAATTCCCCACTAAATGCTAAATAAGATAACTAATATTTTCAGCAATAGAACTTTTTTGTGACCATTAAGATGGAGGCAATAATGAGCAACATATTACTCTAAGTTGCATAGCATCCCAAATGACACTGTTCTTGAAGTCATGTCCATCATGAAACAATGGCCATGTACCATGAGTGCGACACTTCGAGGCAAATTGACTAGTAATTTAATTGCATAACGAGCCAGGAACGCACAAAAAAGTGGGTTGCAACAATTTTTTCTAATTGATCATAAATAAAGATCTTGTGGGGGGCTGCCATTCAATCAAGTACAAATGATCAACAAAATGTAGATTTTATGTCGAAAAGATGCTTTACATTCTCATGACATTATCCATTTCATTGCCGGGTAAACATAATCAGAAGAAATCTATTAGTGGGCTTCTACTCTGTTGCCACGCTCTTTGTGAGATTCCTAGGCTGGTCGACATTGTATCCTCTTAGAACTATGAGATGATATGCCAACAACTGCACCCCAAATGTTAAAAACTACTGGCTATTTGAAAGGAAAAACAGGAATCTGAAAATACTCTAGAAGCAATGAATATATAAACAAATAAAAATAGCAAAATTCCGCCTTGCTCATATGGAACTAAGGTCAAAAAGATTGAAAAATAAAAAAGTCAGTCATTCACAACCACCACCGATGAAGGATTCCTCAAAAAGTTAAGGATTAGTAATCTAGTTCCATCATCAACTATGGGTCCGAGTCTAAGAGAAATTTTAGAGAATGTTTGCCATCCTGAAACTTTCTTTGTCTTTCCTGAATGATAAAGAGAAAAAAAAAAAAAAGCATTAAAACCATTTCTTTTTCAACTCAAATTGCCAGCGGCCCCGTCCCGATTTCCACATGAAGAACGCGGCTTCGTTCACCGGGGTTTCGCTCGCTGGCTCCCCTGTCACCAGGTCACCCCCCCCCTTTCCTTTTCGGCCCGACTCTTTGGTCTTAAGAATGTTGGTATGGCTATCAAAATTGTGAGCATCAACATGTAGGAGGCTCAATCAATAAAATTGATTTCTTTTGTTTTTGTTGAGACTTAAAAATGTACTCTCTTTTAGAACTAAATGCCAAATCATAGAGAGAATTTTGGAACTCTTAGGGCGTACATGAAAACATTTCTTAGAAACGTTTCCTTAACACTTCGTACGGATTTTGTTCAGGGAACAAAAAAAAAGAAAAAACACGTTTAGTTGCGTTTCTGTTCTTTTTTTGTTTTTTTGTTCCCGAAACAAAATAAGAACAAAAAAAAGAAACAACAAATTGTTGTTTCTGGCCTTGAGAAACACTTCTTGGACGCCTGAAAGGAACAGAAATGAAAAGAACAAAAAAACAAAAATTGTTGTTTCTCTTTCGTTCGACCTCCTTCGTTCGTCTCCTTCGTTCATCCTCCTTCTCTCCGGCGACTCCTCACTCGGCCAACTCTCCGGCGACTCCTCACTCCGCCAGAGCCTCGCCGGAGATCGCCGGATCTGGGCGAGGCCGAGCTCGCCCAGCCAAGGCGAGGCCGAGCCTCGCCCAACCACAGCGAGATTCAATTGAACAGATTTCCGAAACTACAACCTTCATATAGTTACACAAGATTCAATTGAAAATCCATAGATTAGTATAGCTTGAATTGGAAGATTGTTAAGAAAAAATCTAAAATGATTAACTTCAACATCTTTTTTAATTTCAGTGTCACATGAAATTGTGTTGACTGAGGTTTCCTTTTCTTCACACACAAACTAAGTAAGAAGCTCATTAAAATGCAATGATGATCTTCATTGCATATAAGATATTACCTGAATCTTCATTAGATTTATCAAAAACATACTTGGCAAGCTTACGAATCACTTCAGTGTCAGTATCAGATTCAAATGTGAACCCATGTCGAATTAGCGTTTGGTTTAAGACCTGCAAATGTAAATGAAAAGGTAAGAACCTCAAAAGAATCTACCGGCAAAATTTCTTCATTAGTTTTAAGCTAGAGAGAAATACCATTGAGATTGTACACCATTGTACAGAATCATCAGAGACAGAATACCATATAAATTAAGAGCATATCATATAGTTTCGTTAGGAAAGCGTCTTGGTCTCTAAAAATGCTTCTCATTGGGATAAAATGAGGTCCACAGCCGGTCACAAGGTTCCTTGTGGTACACAGGACATTTGCTGCTAATGATACACACTTGAATCTGCATGTTCTTTGTGAAGGCTTTGATGAAAGGTCCATGATAATATGACAGAAGGATAAGCCTTGGCCTCAGTTTATTATTAACGATGACTAATGTGACCTATTCATAACACCCCTTACTAGACCAATCAAATAAAGCTTCATTGATTGAATCAACTTCTCCCTCTAGTCAGCAGCTATGCCTTCACTCACATTCTAAGAAAGAGTAGTTGTCTAGATTAAATACCTCTAAGATGCATAAACTGATTTATGGCATAAAATCATCCAAACACACAATATGATCTGCAATACCTCGGGAGATGTAAGCATTACATTGTCGTAATGTTACAATAATCAATGACAAGGATGAACTTTTGGCCTACATCAAAATTTGAAAGCTAACCCATCTCGAAGGTGAAAGAAAGTTTCCATCATTTATATAGCAAAATGCAATCCGAATATAAATAGAAGTCTACTATAGTCCAAATAGTTGCCAGTTAAGCCTTAACCAACCTCATGATTAGTGACGACCCCATTGTGTACAACCAGAAATTCATTTTCAGCACCAGAGCTCTGAGGATGACCATTCCTAGGAGCAGGCTCTCCATGAGTCGCCCACCGCATGTGCGCTATTCCGGCATGAGTAAGAAAAGATTCCTCCAAATTCAAGTCTGTGGCATCAACCTCTGATGATAATAAAATCAACAGTGAGTTCCATGAACTTGGTTGAGGGATATTCAAGAGCAAGACTTATAATATGGAGATGTCAAACAATCCATTGCACAAATATAACAAAGTAGAACAGCCACACAGAAGGTTTGTTTAACAGAATAAACGAGGAAAATCCTGCACAAAAATACGTTCCAAGTTAAGAAATGTTGGGTAATGCATGCACACATATAAAAATGCAGCATTTAATCTAGTGGGATAGAATTTACAAATGAGGCGCAATAGATTCAATGGTACAAATGGATTCAAGGTGAATACGAATGGTCTATGTAATGATATTTCCTTCAATCCAAAAACTGCATTTAAACTGGACAGTGAACATATAAACCACCGCTTAACATTCGTATATCTCCAAAAAGGAATCCTAATGCTGCTCGAAACGGAAATACTCTCATCTTGTATTTTTGCTGAATTAATTTCTCAGAGAATCTCGGAGAAAAGATGGACTTTGACCCCTCAATGAGTTTAGATTAAGTCCAGCAATCATTAGCAATAAGGTTAAACTTTCGCCCCGCAAAGGATATCTAGTTTCACCCAGAAGCTCAGGTATTAAAACAACTCGCAGCGAGTTTAGATAATGTCCACGGTCGTTAGCAATAAGATTTGTCTCGATTAAAGTACACTGAACAAAGGCCAATTTCATTGTCACGACGCTTCCACCTCTCTCTTCTTATTTCCTTTTTCCTTATTTTAGCCAAGTAACTGTGTTACTTCACCAAGATAAGAGAGCCATTGGATTATCTAACTTTTCTGATACATCAGGGGGCTAAAATGGAATAGAAACAGCAGAATTCCAGTCCAAAAGACGCTATCCAGCAGTGCATTCTGACCATGTGGACGGTTTCTCTCGAAATTAGACCAAAAAGGGGACAAAATGACAAACGACACAACAGGCTTCTTGAACGAGGCGCTTGTCTAGTCCCAGAACAACGTCCTTTACGAGGACAAACAAAAATAAATTAACTAAAAAAAGAAAGGAAAAAAAAAAATAGAGAGACTAAACCAGATCGAGAAGATGAACTGTATCCGAAGTGCGCATGAAAATCATACGCAGCGACCATGATCGGCAAAGCATAACAGTACACTTCCATAACTAATCAGACAAGCACAAGCTTATAGAACGTTGGAGACATTGGCAGGTCCAAAAGCCGTCCATCTTGAAGAGCTTAAGCCATTACACGTCCCACCAACCGGAAATACTCAACTACCTTGGAGAACTTACTGCTACCGGAAACATCAGCATTTGGAGGCCAAGGGCGAGGGAACAAGAAGAAAAGCGGACTAGAGGTCGCGAGAGGAAGGCGGAGGGGCGTTGGCGTCGGAGTCGAGGGCGACGGAGTAAACCGGCGGAGGCGGAGGTGGAGGGCCGTCGGCGTCGCGTTTCGCTGGAAGAGAGGCACGACTTCGCGGAGGGGGGAGAGAGAGAGAGAGCGGATCGGACGTCGCGAGAGGGAGGCGGAGGAGCGTCGGCGGCGTCGGCGTCGGGTGGGGGGCGATGGAAGCAACCAGCGGAGGCGGAGGGGCTCAACCTTTCTTCTGCAGCAACCTCGCCTCCGAGCCTTCCGTGTGTGGGGTCTCGCTCGGCGGACGACGCCGCCGACGTTGAGTGGAGCTCGAAGAGGCCTGCTTCTCCTCCGCGTGCTGCATCTGCGATCCCGGGAACGCCAAAACGAACGACGTAGCAGCAACGAGCCCGAATAGAGAAGCGAGCGAGCACCGGAGTAGGGGCGGCCGTAATGTTGCTCGTCGGCGACAGCGGGGGAACGGCCGCTTGATGCGGCGGAGCAGCAACGAGCGCGGAGAGAGGAAAATTTCAGATTCCAAGTTTCGAAAGGAAAGAAATGGAGAGGGACAGAGGAACGAACGGGCATCTCTTTCCTTCGTTTGAGAAAGAAAGAGAAAAGTTTAAGCCACAATAAATGTTCTGACAGGAGAGAGAGAGCGTGCAAGCTAGGAGGAGAGAGCGCGTGGCAGGCTAGGAAGAGGAGAGAGAGGGGAAGAGATTCTCGAAGAGAGCGAAAAGGTCCACACCTCCACACGGCACCTCGTGAGTGGTCGGACGTGGAGCTCCCGGACCACCCAATATTTTCTCCTTCCTAGACTGGTGAACCTCGTCCAGGTGAAATTCCAGGGGAATCCCGCGTCCATTCGAGACCCACCCTCTCGCCATCTCTCTCGTCGTTTTCTCTCTTCTGTTCTACTGCGCATTGGCGCTCGTTGCTCACCTGTCGTTGGTTCCCAATCGTTGTGCCCGAGCGTTCCCCATTCTCATGGTGCTCGCTGTCTTGCTGTCGGTGGCTTCCTTCATGTCTTTGTTGGTCCAGTGCACCTTTCACTCTTTCCCCCATCTCTTCTCATTAGTGTTGCTCTTCACGGTCCTCTTGTCTTTTTTTCGTCCACGGGTTCCGTCCTCCCCCACCGGCAGCCCCGCTGCTCTTGCATTGTACGGTTGAGCATGTATGCGCTTTGTGCCGGAATCGGGAATCGGTCCCGGATGACACGGCCCCGAATGTCCTATGGGTGCCCACCACCAACACACCCCTAGAAACGACTTCCGAGATCCACAACCCCGGCTCCTCCGACAGCGGCTTATCCACGGCCGCGAGCGACGGTGGTCCACTTGCAGATCTTCGACTCCGCGTGGCGTTCTCTCCCGACGGCGGCTTATCCACGGCCGCGAGCAACGGTGGTCCACTTGCAGATCCGCAACTCCGCATGGCAGTTCTCTCCTCGAGACTCGGCATTGGCAACTCAACCGGTGGCGACGGCGGAGGAAGACGGGGAGGTTAGGCTCGAGGTGGCCGGAGATGGAGGAGACCGTTGAAAAAACCTACACAAAATACGGAACACCTCGGGAAGAAAAATTAACAATTAATATCATGAAAAAAATTTTAAATTTGTATATATATGTGGCATTTGTCAAAGGAAGGTCAGCTTGGGAGTTTTGGATTTTTAATGGTTAAAAAATTAATTTGAAATAAATTTATTATAATTGTACCGATTTTTTATTTTTTAGAGTGTTAAGCCAAAAATTAGCAACATAAGGTCCAATGTGGAGCTTATGGTTTTGCTTTTGTCTGTGTCCAGAGAGAGCTTGAAGCAAGTTGACATTAAATTTTTTTCCAATTCGAATACACAAGGCCTCTCCATATCTACAAATTGGACCATATGTGGAGTTAAATATCATACTGACAAAGGAAATCGGAACGCGATATAATTTGCCGTGGGACTATATTTTTCTAGAAATGTATGACTAACGTGAAAATCATCACTCGAGACATATCTTTAATGGCAAAAACCAATATTAGCAGTCTTAGATACTCGATCAATTCCATCAATCTTGCACATTTAATAAACTGCCTTTTTTGTGATACAATCTCTCTCTTCCAACCTCCATCAGACTCCTTTCACATCTCATGATGCAGCACAAGATACATCAATCAAAGTCCATCACTGCGAAAAAAAGAAAAAAGAAAAAAAGAATTCCCTACTAAATGCTAAATACGGTAACCAATATTTTTAGCAATAGAACTTTTTCGGGAACTTTAAGATTAAGGCATTCATGAGAGACATCATAAAGAAACTGGACGTGAGTGAGACACAGTACACATTGAAAAGGAAAGTAGAAATGTCCAGTAATGAATAAGACACAGTACACATTCTTGCGTAGGTAATTCTCCCTTCTGCATTCCTGTCTTTGACGAGCTCTAGTGAGGTACGAGCAATTGAAACCTTGACCGGTTAATATCGTCCTCTTTCAACCCCAATTATATCTGCCAGCATGTCCACATCTACCATATAGTCTTGGTCTTGAACACTAAAAGATATTCTATTCGCATCTAAAAAGCTGAGATTTGAATAGAAATATGCTGTCAATTGTGCATAGCCGTCTGTGGTGTCGAAGCAAAATTGCTCAAGTTGAAGCAGATTGAACTTTTCCCTCAAGTTCACATTGATGGCATCTAGAAAGTCAAAATCAACGCTTCTGGGGTTTATCACCCCACGTTTTAATAGTTTGAAGAACAGATTCTCTTGTTCCTTTAATTTGAACAACTCCGTTCTTTTTCCCTTAGCCTTCGCAGCAACACCCATCCTCGGTTGAAATTCATTGAATAGTTTATCATCATCGTTCCCGTTAGTGGGATTCAATCCTCCTACACGAGGGTCACTTGGAATGTTCGCAAGTGCTTCCTCAGCCTTTCCTTTGGGAGCAATTCCCAAATCCTCCATTCGTCGCAAAAAGGCATACTCATTTCCATAACCCTTGTCTTTAAGGAAATCATCTACATAGTTCAGCGGAGTACCAGTGCTCTTCAAAGCACGATAGAGCTTGTAAATAAAAGAGGGTTTTTGAGTTCTTACAGGGTCTACTTCCTCGATTATTTCTTCCTCCGGTTGTTGACCCACACCCTGTGGGGTAGATGGTGGAGAGTGACGTGGTTGAGAGAGAATCGGGCTCTGTTGCTGTCTCGGTAACTCTTCCTCTTCGGTGAAATCGAAGTGGGTAGGACCCTCCCTCATTCTCTGTGATAGAATTGGGAGGAAATCTAAAGTTAGGTAACTTGTAGGATATTAAGCCTATTAGAGAGAATTTTAATTCTATGTCAGTAAGGGGTGGCTTCAGGTGTCACCCCACCGAGTGGAAAATGGAGAGGAAAGATGCTAATGACGAGGTGAAAGCCTGAAAGGCAACTCGCCCACGAAGTTGCTCGCAAATCGAAAGTCCCTCCATCAAAGGGGGCCGAACGCGGATAAGCAAGAATTGCCCACCGTGGGTCCGTGACCACTGGGAAACTTGTTGACCAGAGCCCATATTTACCCCCCGCGCGGTCCAAGTGCGAAGCCCTGTGTCGGATGTGCTTCCTGCTCTAGCCAATCATCTTCTACGTAGGACCACCGATCCTCTAGAAGCCCACGACGATGCCGCCAGGCGGTCATTTCCACACAAACGCCCGAGGTTCCCGACCTCACTGCCCTCCACATCATTATCGCCCTTCTTGTTCCCGTGCTGGTGAACCTCGTCCAGGTGAAATTCCAAGGGCAAGGGAAACCCGCATCCCCATTCGGGACCCACCCTCCCGCCACCTCTCTCTCTGTTCTCTCTCTTCTGTTCTACTGCGCATTGGCGCTCGTGGCTCACCTGTCGTTGGCTCCCGATTGTTGTGCACGAACATTTGGTATGCAATTTAGAAATACCGGTGCAAGTTCGGTGGGAAACTTGGTGCTGCCGTATTCCGGCCACCGACGGGGCTCCTGGAGGAGACGGGTGAGGCGGAGGCAGTAGCGATGCGTTGGAGAAAGCAGCGGACTGGGAGTGAAGGCGAGAGAGCGAATTTTGAAAAGGAGAAGAGAGGGAGTTTCTTCGATGACGACAAAGATGACGACCGAGAGGGAGGGTCTTCGACGACCAGAGGGAGACCCAAAATTCGGGAAAATTGGGAAATACAGTCAAATTTTCTACAAAATTTCTATACCAAATTTTCTTTTATCTCATAAAAAACTCTCAACTTTTAATCTTATTTTAATTTTATCTTAAATTATTTTGTCTTATAAATACCCATCAACTTTAGATTCAATCCTAATTTGATACTTTTTTTAAATTTTTTAATAAAAAAAATCACTAACTTTTACTTAAATCTTATAACTGCAACCATTAACTTTCTATCCAATCGTCCTTAGTGATGTGGCTTTCATGACATCGCTATAAATTTTTTCCTAAAATTTCACAACCAAAAAATTTTTGAGATGAATTTTTATATTAGCCCAAACGGCATCTTATTAGATATGATATTTGGGTAAAAATTAAAAAAATCAAGATTGATTTTCTTCAATTGTTCCTACTCTTAAGAGGGTCTCCCTTACATCTCACAATGATCTTCGATTTTGGGCTCGGTATTCAAACTCTCGTGCTTGGGAGTCTTCAATCTTTCATGGTTGAAGAGCTCACGCTCGAGACACTTGCGTTGGAGGTACTTGGCCCAAGAATTGTCTGGCCTGTAGTCGAGTCCCCAAGCAGAAGCCAGAAATTGTCTGGCCCCCCTCCCTGACTAGCTAAGTAGTACTAATATTGACACGCGACATGACACAACATGACATGACATGTCGTTTATAAAAATACAGAGAATTCCGACATGTTAGGACACGCCGTATATTAAATATATATTTTGACATATACATAATAAATTATCATTTTATGATTATTTCAATCAAATTAATTTGAATCAAATTCATAAATAAATAAATAAGTAAATAAGCCTAGAATGAATTTACACTAATTAATCCGCCATTTATTAATATCATTCATTGTTTAAATTTGACAAATTCAACTCTATTTCAATAATTCATAAAACTTGGAGAAAAAACAAGCCATCCATATTTTGGATTCGCATGTTAGATATGTTGGAATATGAGAAAAAAAAAACTTAAGAGATTAATTATGTATCACGGGAAGTAGGAGTCGAAGAGAATACTAAGTATTTTATTATTTTTATTAAAATAATTGTGTTTTATTTTTATTTTTTGATAAAAATAAAAATAAATATATTGACCTTTCATTTTTTTGAATTTTTAAAATTGACATCGATATCGAAACTCGTATATTAGAATTCCAACTCAAGTGTCGGAGAGTATAGGGAAAGTTGACCAAGTGTCGGATTTTCTGACACATGTTGATCGAGTGTCCGAGAATGTTAGAGAGTGTTGGACACGTGTTGAAATGTCCGACACGACACGAAAGCTCTTAGAAAGCGTTGATGCTTTATAGTTGACTAGTGACTACGACCCTATAAAACCCCAGCTACCCTACCCCGCTTCACGGGTTGTCCCAGTTTCAGCTTCGGCTTCCCCAGCCACTGTCCCCCCCGCCGAACGGGTTCCCAGTTCCCACGGGTTGTCCCAGTTTTGGCTTCGGCTTCCCCAGCCACTGTCCCCTACCCACCCCACCCCATGAACGGGTTCCCAGTTCCCACGGGTTGTCCCAGTTTCGGCTTCGGCTTCCCCAGCCACTGTCCCCACCCCCAAAACGGGTTCCCACGCAGGACTCGACCCACTTCGACCTTATAAAACCCCTCTTAGCCATCCCTTTCTCTGATCATTTAAATAATCATCCTCTACATAGGACTACGAGATCCTCCAGAAGCCCACCACGATGCGGACCGGCGGTCATCCCCACACAAACGCCCGAGGTTCCCCTGACCTCCCTGCCCTCCACACCATTGTCGCCTTTCTTGTCACCGTGCTGATCAACCTCGTCGAGGTGAAATTCCAAGGGAAAGCATCACCATTCGAGACCCACCCTCTCGCCACCTCTCTTGCCGTTTCCTCTCTTCTGTTCTACTTTTCATTGGCCCTCGTTGCTCACCTGTCGTTGGCTCCCGACAGTTGTGCCCGAACGTTCCCCATCCTCATGATGCTCGCCACCACACTCTCGGTGGCGTCCTTCATGTCGTTGTTGGTCCGGCGACCCTTTCACTCTTTCTCTTATCTCTTGTCATTAGTGTTGCTTTCCATGGTCCTCTTGTCTGTTTTCGTCCACCTGTTCCATCCTGGCCAACCGGCAGCCCCGCCACTCTTGCCTCTTACACGCCAGCATGTGAAGGCTGAAGGGCCCCAGAATCGGGAATCAGTCCAGTTTGACACGACCCCAGATGTCCTACGGGGTGCCCACCACCAACACACCCCAGGAAACGACTCCCAGATCTGCAACCGTGGCTCCAGTCACAGCTGCTCGTCCACGGCCGTGAGCGACGGTGTTCAACTTGCAAATCTGCGACTCCGCTCGGCAGTTCTGTCCTTGGACTCGGCGTCCGAAACTCCCCCGGTGGCGATGGTGGCGGAGGGAGACGAGGAGGTTAGGCTCGATATGGCCGGAGACGGAGGAGAAAGTGTAGATGGGTGAGAAGAGTGAGGTGGACTGGGTAACTGAGACTCCTATATGTGGAAGTGAGCAGGGGAAAATGTAGGAGAATAAGAAACCCAGGGAAAATATTCTCAGACGAGAAACCCTAGATATTATGTGGGAGTGAGTAGGAATTTTACTATTTTCTCGTAATGAGAATGGACTGTTGATGTGGCCACCATACGTGGCATATATTTTTTCAGTCGTAATGTCCGATGATATTTTGACACATGTTCACATATTAATGTCATGCAAATTAAGTGAAAATCTTCTCTCTCTCCTTCACCTATGCTCTCTCTTCCTCCTCCATCCATAGCCGCGGACTTCCGCTCCTCCTCCGCCGTTACCACCGGCGGAGTCGCCGGCGCAATGAACAGGCCGACCACCACTGCGTTCAAGCCGAGCCTGTTTTCTTCGTCTCGTCGTTCTCCAGATCTCGAGTCTAGCCCGTCCATGGCCGAAATCGTCGGCGTTGATCCATCGCGTTCAGGCGTCCATGGCCGTCGGGATATGCGAGCTCCGTCCATGGTCCGACAGCCTGGACGCCTACTTCCTCTGCTTTTCTTCTTGATATGTGAGCTCCGTCCATGGTCTTCGGGATCTCGACCTTGCCCATCACTGTCGTGGACGAGCAGTCATGGCCAAATCTGCAGGCGGCTTCAGATTTGGGAGCCATGCCTTGAGTGCCATCCACTGTTGAAGAAAGCACGACCTCAGTTCAAATCTGAAGCAGAGGGAGCGGAAGCCATGCTTTCTTCCCAAGCATGACCCAATCAGTCCAGATCTGAAGCCCTGCCGACGACCGAGCGCAGTTCATGGCCAATGGACCTCGAGCTCGCCGTCAAGGCTCACAGCCATGGACAAGCCTCGCGAGACATGGACGAGCATGGCTCGCGAGGCTTGCAGATCTGGACGCACGACTCCAGTCCAGATCTGAACAGGCAAGGACTGAGCCGACCGCAAGCATAGGGGTAGCTTGGGTCGACTGCACGTGACACCGGAAGCAATGTGGATGCTGGCCGAACGAGGTGGTGCTCTATGATGGAGGAGGAAGCGCCGACGGCCATGGAGGACAACCATATCGGTAGATGTGGGAGAAAAGTGAGCTGGACTGTAGATGTGGGAGGACTGAAATTTTTATTTTGTTTAATTAAATTCACGTCAGTATAGATGGGTCAAATTGTAATTAGTCAAAGTTGACAAAACGCGCAAACCACTGAATGTTTCTCCTTGGAAAGTGAAACACGAGTCAGGAAGAGAAATAACAATATTGCGTTGGACAACCATCAACGGCGCCGGTAGGAGCTTTTGATGTTGCTTTTGTTGGTGTCTAGGGAGAGCCGAATCGTATATTCAAAATTTTATTAATTAATAAAATTGACTTCTTTGAGGCACTCGGACATTGAAATTCCTTCCATTCGAATACATGAGACCTCTCCGTGTCTACTAATTGGACTATATAATATATGAAGTTAAATATTATATTGACAAAGGAAATCAAAACATGATACAATTTGCCTCGAATTATATTTCCTAGGAATGGTATCGACTTGGAGTTAACTTTCAGTTTGAATGATTGATGCAACAATCACCACTCAAGATATATCTTTAACGGCAAAAACCGATATCGACGATCTCAAACGCCTAATTGATTCCATCAGTCTTGCACATTTAATAACCCGCATTTTTTGTGACACAATCTCCATCTTCCAAACTCTACTAGACTCCTATTACATCTCATAATGCAGAAAAAGATACTTCAAAGTCCACCATAAAAAAAAAAAAAAAAATGGAGTTCTCTCCTCCTGCTAAATACGATAACTAATATTTTCAGCAATAGAACTTTTTTCGTGCCCTTTAAGACAAAAGCATTAATGAACATTAATGAACATCATATTGCTCTGAGTTTCATAGCATCCCCAATAAAACTAAATTGTAGTCGTCGTCGTCATGCCAATCATGAAACAATGTTTAGGTACATGAGTACAACACTTCGAGGCTGATTGATAGGTAAATGCATAACAAGCTGTGAACATGCAAGAAGGTGGATTACGACAATTTTTCCTAGTTGATCATAAAGAAAGATCTTGCAAGGGCTGTCATTCAATAAAGTACAAGTAATTGGCATAATGTATACTATGAGTTAGAAAGATGCTTTATATTCTCATGGCATAATTTCACTGCCGGGTAAACACAATCAGAAAAAATCTCTTAATAGGCTTCTACTTTTTTGTCACACTCTTTGCGAGGTCCCTAGGCTGGTCAACATTGTATCTTCTCAGGACCGTGAGATGATATGTCAACAATTGTGCCACAAATGTTAAAAAGTATCTCATGTCCAACGAATTAGCAATATCTAGTAAAATGAAATAGACTACTTGAAAGGAAGAACAAGAATATGAAAATACTCTATTCCCAATGAATAAATAACCAAGCAAAATGTCACGGCTCAATCAATAAGATTGATTTCTTTTGTTTCTGTTAAGACTTAAAACAATGCTCTCTTTTAGAACTAAACACCAAATCATAGAGAGAATTTTGGAATTCTTCATGAAACAAACACCAAGAGCATAAAACATATCAAGGAAACAGAAAGCTAGATGCTCCCATCCAGCTCCACCTCATCTACATCATAGCTTCATCTTCAGCAAGTTACGACGCATTCGGTAGTAAAAGGAAAAAAAAGATATTGCATCTTGGCAATCATAGAAAACTATTGGAAGTACTCTATACCTAAGGAACTATATCGACCACAGGCTGAAGACAGTCCTCCACCTAAGGAACTTCAATGACTTTGCATGCTCCACCAAGAGACAGCTACTGCATCCCCCCTCAATCACATGACAATTAGGCATCCTTTGTGAGCATCGAGTTGCTGAATAACCGATTGTCGCCTGATGTTAACATTGACAAATTCAGATTTAGAACAAATAAAGATTTCACAGATGCGAGTAAACCTGTAAGACAAAAGCTAACCTGAAGCAAGCATCTGAGTAGCAATCACTACAATGGGAAGACTCTCATCCTAGAGCTAGAAGACCATTATTTCACCAGCAAGTATTCCTTCACTGTGCATCGATGCCACTTCCTTTACTATTGAAGAACCTTCCAAAGTTGTAGCATAGTTGTATCCTTTGCCAAACGTGAAAAGTGATTGCTCTACAATCGGTAGGTTAGCAAGATCTTCCATTTCCTAATCACAAGCTTCAGCACCTCTCTAACTTTGTCTGCAAGATATTAGCAAAGGATTTAATGCTTCATAAAAATTTTTCTCTCAACATAAGTTTACACAAAAAGGCAAATACAACTTAGAAGTTCAGAAATTGTTAAGGTGAGATAGGAAGTGACACATACTTGAAAGGTCAAAAAACAATGAATTAATGCATTCTCTTAGTCGTACTCAAGAAGCTTTCCGCTTTGTGTCGCCAAAATTTTGATGGGGATTAATACACTCCAATAGTTGAATGAATCGGTCTATTAATTATGCTGCAGCGACGCATTGGGGGATGTAGCGGATTGGGGGCGAAGGCAAGAGAGGAGCCATTTTTTAAAAGATGAAGAGTCTTCTTCGTGTGACTGGACCCAAGATTTTGAAATATTAGAGAGAATTTTCAGATCTGTCCTATGGGACGTGGCTCCATGTGTCGCTCACCAAGTGGAGAGGGATTATGCCTATGTGGTGGAGTGCGGCCACGTCCTCAATCACGAGATCGCAAGGTGAGACGGGAGACTAACATTTGAGGCTAAGTGGTCAGTTGCCTTATATCGTTCTATGGAACAACACGTGTGCATGGTACTATCAAGAACTCACATTATATTGCTCGAAACCTGAGTGAATTAAAGAAACCATGGTACAACTCTTAGACAAAGGTCATCTTATGTACTCCATCTTTCGACATTTTTTTTTCCGTAGTTTGCTTTTGAACCTAATACATAATTCTACTTGCATAAGAAAAAGAGGAATAGATTCGATGGATTGTACCTACCCACTTTTTAGTCTAAAGAGGCTAGGCCGTATTATCAAAGTTAGAAGAAAGAACCTTACGGAGCCAAACCCTTGAGACTGTGGAAAACACAACTAAGATAAGAACATACGTCACTTGCTAAGGGTGTAAATGATAACTATTTTGGCCAAAAATTGATTTTTGGAAGAGAAAAATATTTTTTCTTTTTCTATTTTTAGATGAGTTTTTAAGTAAAATTCATATTTGATAACAACACAAAATTTTTATTCTTGGAATAGAACACAAAAATTTTCCTTCCAAAGGGGCAGCAAATGGCGCGGCGGCAATCGGTGGTGCGAATGGCGGCGGTGACGAGAGACGATGACGGTCGGTCAATAGTAAATTTTAGAAATAGAAAAGTAAAAAAATTTTACTTTTCATTTCTGTTCCAAATCTATCTCTAGACAAAAAATTGTTTTTTTTTTTTTTTTTTTTGGTTAAGACTAGACAAAAAATTGTTTTACAAATAAGAAAATAAAATTGTGTCATCAAATGGATTTATATTCTAAAAATAAGCCTAGAATAAAAATAATTATCCTAAAACAAAAATAGAATAGTTATCATACTTGCCCTAAGATTCAACTCCCTAAGCACTTCGAAGAGCATGAACTTCTATTGTAATGTGGCATTTTGTGATTGGTCTACACATCAAATCAATTTAAAAGTTAAAGTTTTTTTTTTGGGTAAAGTTTAAAAGTTAAAGTTAATATCTTGAAAAACCTCAAATTGGTACACGTATAATAAATTTACAAAAAACTAATATTTTGACTACCAAAAATCCTAAACCGGTATATTTTTTACAAATTTGCTCAAATTGGTACACTTGTGACAAATTTACACTTTATTAGCTTTCTTTAATTTCATTATTAAATTTTTGAGTTAGATGACACGTGACAGTTGAACTGGTATACTAGTTTGAGATTTTAATCTTTGTTTATGATAGTTGTACCGGTTTCATGGTTTTTGTATTATTAATCCAATTTAACGCAGGATATATTTGTCACAAATATATCAATTTGGGGTTTTTGACAATCAAAAAATTAGTTTGGGAGTAAATTATCACATGTGTTCTAGTTTAGGTTTTTGTAGTCATTTGAGGTATATTTATTACAAGTAGAGCAGTTTGAGGTTTTCCGTGATCAAAAAATTAATTTTGAATAAATTTATCACATATGTACCAATTTGAAATTTTTCAAAATATTAATCCTATAAATTAAGATGTCCATTCACATGGTTTTCCCAATTAGCTCAACACCAGAAACTTTACCCATCAAACCCTCCATAACAGAACCATGTCAAGATCTGCGTAGGAAAAGAGGTAATTATGCAGACATTTGGCGTGCAATTTAGAATATTACCAGTGCAAGTTTCGACGTGAAATTTGGTGCTTCCATGTTCCAGCCGCCAACGGGGCTCCTGGAGGCAGAGGCAGCAGCGATACGCCGGGGAATGCAGTGGAAGGGAAGCGAAGGCGAGAGAGAGAGAGAGAGAGAGAGAGAGAGAGAGAGAGAGAGAGCCAATTTTGAAAAGGAGAAGAGAGAGAAGAGTCTTCTTCCTCGGTGAGAGGAAGGTCCAAAACTCCAAATTCTAGAAAATTTTCACACCAGTCCCGGCGGGACCCATCCGTGGCTACACGTGTCACTCATGGATAGAGATATATTTTGATGTGGTCTGCTTGGCCGCGTCATCAATCGCCAAGGCGATGGACCGCTGCCATCGTCGGGGAGAAAATACTGCACAGAACTCCAATGCGGGCCCCCGATGGGAAGGGACCTTCGTCGCAATTTCTTGACGCCTAAAAAACTAAACGTCGAAGACTACTTCAATTCTAAAAACAAATTTCGATCATATAGAAATTATAAAAACCAAGATTCTCTCCATCTTTCTAGTTTTTTCACCGCAAGGTCCACTAACGTCGAAGAATACTTCAATGTGGTCCCATTTTGAGGCCCATTATTTAGTGCTCACCCAATTTGGGGAGAAGAAATTCCGAAAGTGTCAGAAAGAGCTTCTGAAAGTGTTAGAAAGAGCTCATTGACATTTACATATGCTGATATTAATTACTGCCAAAGTTTTTGTTTTTCTAAAAGAAAAAATATGGATGGGGAACAGGAAGTAGAATTGAAAAAAAGGAAAGAAGGGGAGAAAACAGAGGAAAGACAGGGAAGGTTGTCACTGGCCTGAAGCAAAAACCCTCTCGCACCAGCCAGCCACCCCCATGGCTTATTTATGAACCCCTGCAAAAAGCCTCCATGGTGAAGCTAAGCCCAAGACACGCACACACTGACTTCCAAGCCAACCTAATTAGCCACAGGAGGTGGAGAAGATATTCGGTTTGAGAATCGAGGAACGACTGATTCCACAATTGAGGACGGACCACGCTCGACGTCAGCTTAATCCCTCTCCAGTCCCCATCCGGTCGGTCGGACGACGGATGGCACATGAAGCCACGCCTTTTCTCTAAACTGATTTAATCCTTCAAACTTTG
Organism: Eucalyptus leucophloia subsp. euroa; assembly: GCA_017140325.1. NCBI lineage: Eukaryota > Viridiplantae > Streptophyta > Magnoliopsida > Myrtales > Myrtaceae > Eucalyptus > Eucalyptus leucophloia. Next base: position 64,351,928 of record CM029475.1, read on the forward strand.
GTTCACTAATAATTCTATCCTAAAATTTTCTTATTCAATAAAAAAAAATCAATTTAAGAATTATGGGATGTGGGTTAGCAACTTTATTTTATGACAAGAGATTGACTAAAATGCAGCATAGGCTTATGAAACTTTCTTAAATTTGGAGCCTCCTGGTCTCCGTGCCAAAGGATAATGCCTTCATATGCAAGAACAAAGATTGGCTGAAAGAGGAATGAGAAACCGGTCAAGATTCACTTAACTCAAAATCCAGAATTTTAGAAACAGAAGTGGGGATGAGGGGTTTTATTTAATATTCAGTTTGCTTTTTCCAACCCGGGGGGTGGGAATTTGGTAAATTGAAAAGGGGGGGGGGGGGGGGGGGAGAACAGCCCACCGCGAGAGGGAGAATTTGGTAAATTGAGAGGGAAATAGCCCACTGCAAACGCGGGGGAATTTGGTAAATTGAGGGGGAACAACCCACTGCGAGAGGTCCCCACTGCGAGAGAAATTGAGGGGGGGAACAGCCCACTGCGAAGCGGCTTGGGGCCCCGTGGGGGGGGGGGGGGGGGTGAGGAGAATTTGGTAAATTGAGGGGGAAACAGCCCATTGCGAGAATGGACAAGAACCCTGGATGTTCAAATAATTATTCAATATGGTACGAGAAGGGCCAAGAATAGTGAGCATTCAAATAATTATTGAATATGGTCCCATTTTGAGGTCCATTATTTAGGGCGCGCATGATAAAATTTATACTTATCTATTTTTCTATTTCTCTGATCTTCGAAACAGGTTTGGAACAGAAATTCGTTTGATAACGTAATTTAATTTTTCTATTTTTGAAATAAATTTCCATTTCAAAAATAGATTTGAAGAAGAAATCAAAAACTAAAATTTTTAACTTCTCAATTTTTAAAATAAAAATTAAGAAATCAATTTCTGTTATAGAAATTTTGTCATGCGTATCCTTAGTATTCACCCAATTTGGGGATAAGAAATTCTGAAAGTGTCAAATAGAGCTCATTGACATATGCTGATAATAATTACTGCCAAAGGTTTTGTTTATCTAAAAAAAAATATGGAGGGGGAACAGGAAGTAGAATTAAAAAAAAAAAAAGGAAAAAAAAGGAGAAAACAGAGGAAATACAGGGTAGGTTGTCACTGGCAAAAAGGTAAAAAAGGGAGAAAACAGGGGAAGTACAGGATTTAAGAGGCTTCGTGCTACCCCAACTCCAGTTGCCCCTGCCCTGCCCCTCGCCTATAAAAATGACAGCCCCAGTGCTGCTTCCCCATCTAGCCATCGTTTGCTCAATTCATTTCGATAATCCTCTGAAAATGGCTACCCCAATTGGCCGTTTTTCTCAAACAAACGATTCCCCCGGCCTCACTGCCCTCAACATCATTGTCGCCCTTCTTGTTCCCGTGCTGGTGAACCTCGTCCAGGTGAAATTCCAAGGGAAACCCGCATCCCCATTCGAGACCCACCCTCTCGCCATCTCTCTCGCCGTTTTCTCTCTTCTGTTCTACTGCGCATTGGCGCTCGTTGCTCACCTGTCGTTGGTTCCCGATCGTTGTGCCCGAGCGTTCCCCATTCTCATGGTGCTCGCTGTCTCGCTGTCGGTGGCTTCCTTCATGTCTTTGTTGGTCCAGTGCCCCTTTCACTCTTTCCCCTATGTCTTCTCATTAGTGTTGCTCTTCACGGTCCTCGTCTTTTTTCGTCCACGGGTTCCGTCCTCCCCCACCGGCAGCCCCGCTGCTCTTGCATTGTACAGTCGACCATGTATGCGCTTTGTGCCGGAATCGGGAATCAGTCCTGGATGACACGGCCCCGAATGTCCTACAGGGTGCCCACCACCAACACACCCCTAGAAATGACTTCCAGATCCACAACCCTAGCTCCTCTGACAGCGGCTCATCCACGGCCGCGAGCGACGGTGGTCCACTTGCAGATCTTCAACTCCGCGTGGCAGTTCTCTCCTCTGACAGCTGCTTATCCACGGCCGCGAGCAACGGTGGTCCACTTGCAGATCTGCAACTCCGCATGGCAGTTCTCTCCTCAGACTCGGCATTGGCAACTCAACCAGTGGCGACGGCGGAGGGAGACGGGGAGGTTAGGCTCGAGGTGGCCGGAGATGGAGGAGTCCGTTGAAAAACCTACACAAAATACGGAACACCTCGGGAAGAAAAATTAAGGATTAATATCATGAAAAAAAATTCTAAATTAGTATATATGTGGCATTTGTCAAAGAAAGCTAGTTTGGGATTTTTAATGGTTAAAAAAATTAATTTGAAATAAATTTATCACAATTGTACCGATTTTTTATTTTTTAGGGTGTTAATAAGGTCCAATGTGGAGCTTATGGTTTTGCTTTTGTCTGTGTCCAGGGAGAGCATAAAGCAAGTTGCCATTAAAAATTTTTCCAATTCGAATACACAAGGCCTCTCCATGTCTACAAATTGGACCATATGTGGAGTTAAATATCATCTGACAAAGGAAATCGGAACGCAATATAATTTGCCTTGGGACTATATTTTTCTAGAAATGTATGACTAACGTGAAAATCATCACTCGAGACATATCTTTAATGGCAAAAACCAATATTAGCAGTCTTAGATACTCGATCAATTCCATCAATCTTGCACATTTAATAACCTACCTTTTTTGTGATACAATCTCCCTCTTCCAACCTCCATCAGACTCCTTTCACATCTCATGATGCAGCACAAGATACATCAAAGTCCACCACTGCGAAAAAAAAAAAAAAAAAAGAGTTCCCTACTAAATGCTAAATACGGTAACCAATATTTTTAGCAATAGAACTTTTTCGGGAACTTTAAAATTAAGGCATTCATGAGAGACATCATAAAGAAACTGGACGTGAGTGAGACACAGTACACATCGAAAAGGAAAGTAGGAATGTCTAGTAATGAATAAGACATGCAGGAGCTCTCTCTGATGTTGTAACATAAAATAAATTGATTTGGAGGATAGTATTGGATTACACAATGTAGTAAGACAAGGATTTCAATAAAATTTGAATGGAACAGGGTGTACTTGACAAATGAAAGACACAAGTTAATGAGTTGTCTGAGATGCTTGATGCAATCATTTTCATAATTCTGAAGGATCAACTAGTTGGAAGGGCCTTTAGCAGGGCTTCTTTCCGCTCCTATCGCCCCCACAGGAACGGACAGAAGATGGGGTATTCCGCGTAATATTATCATACTTGCTGTCCTGCTTAAAGTGTGCATATAACATCTGCACCAAGCTTGGATTTTGTCGAATTGATGACTTCCCCCTCATCAAGAAAGATGTACTTGTCAAGTTAAATGAAAATCTAGCCCTTTGATACTCTTGTCGAGAGTGCATCTCAATCTTCAACAAGGAATGAAAAACCTCTATGTGGCGACCTAATGATGATCTATAAGCATGCCCCACTTGAGAGGAAGATATCCAATGCCCACAAATGACTTCTTTTAATATTTTTTTATTTATCAGGATGTTGTAGACCTATATCATGAAAGGAGGGAATATCGAATGGCATTCCTCTATATGTTTCTAATGACAACCTTTGATTCCTCTTGCATTGTGAACAGTCATTTTGTGATATTATTGAGTAGCCACTTCAATGGCACTCCTAGTGATAGATAAGCAGGTTGCATGTGTTGGTAGGATGAGCTAATGATAGAAAATGTAAAAATAATTATTGTGTTAACAAAATCCTCTCATTCGATTATGTTTGTTTCTTTATAACAATAGGCCTAGATAATCGCTATGACAAATTTTCAAACAATTGCTCGCCGGTGAAAGAATCGAAAGGGTCTGTTTCAAAAAAAAAAAAAAAAAAAGAATCGAAAGGGTCGTCCGTGTAGTATTAAGGCCCATCATATTTTTTAGTTAAGTCCAAAGCCCAGCCCATGTCTTCTATAAACCAAGAGTCAGCCCATCTTCATATAACATCTCTAGATGGTGGTTGCTCGTGAAGCGAAGCGGCGGATTAAACATGAAAAAGAAGAGGAGAGGGAGCTCGTCCGCGAGAAAGAAAAAAACAGGATAAAATGGGAAAAATTTCGCGCGTTCTCGATCTGGACAACTCAACGGCCAAATTGACTGTGAATTGTAACGCCAGTTAAGTATTCAAGCTTATTATTTATTTAATCGGAGTAATTTTTGAAATTGGGTCTTAAATTGGGAGTTATGTCGATTTTGGACTATGAGGATTTATCGTGGAGTTATAGAATTGTGGATATATATGAATATGGTAGATTAGGGTTTTATAGAGTTGTGGGATTCAACGAAACTCATTTTCAAAGTATGATTTGTTTGAAATGAAATTCTAAAGTTTTACATGCCAGTTACACATTAGGATATTGCTTACTATAGATGAGTTTATTCATTAGTGCATGGATGTTGTTTTATCACAGAATAAATGTAATTAGTTGAGTCATTCATTAGAACGGTGTATTATTTAATTTTTGATATCGATTTTTGATTAATTAATAAGAATTCAAGTTCGTTGGTACGAGAAACCATTATAAGTTGGTTTTTGTCTTTTCCCAAACTTAATGGTACTATTTCTTCTACAAATTTATAAACTCATATTTTGAAAATGGTACTGTTTTAATATAGTATGAGTTATTGAGAGCATGTTTCTTGCATAGATTAAATCGAACTTTTACTATCTTTTTAGTTAATTGAAAGGGCATTGGAAAGTCTACGAAGTAGTTTGAAATGACTATGTATGAATGCTTTGGTTAAGTGTTTTGCGAAGGGAATTGCCAAAAGCTATTTGTATTGGTTGCAAAATGTTTTATGAAATGCATTTTATTTGATAAATGGAATTGTGAAAGGTTATGTGATTTGGTTTGTAAAGCTTGTTTAAGGAATGATTTTTGGGTGTTGATTGTGGGTTGTAGAGAAATACATTGATTGATATTGCACATATCGCTATGAAGAGAACCAATTGAGGGGGAGTATGCATATTGTATCGAGATGTCCTTTTGAGCCAACCAGTGACTCATACAAGGTGTTGCTTTTGTTGGTATTTAGGGAGAGCCGAATTGTATATTCGAAATATGATTAATTAATAGAATGGACTTCTTTGATTTGATAATCTGGCACCATTTCTAAGAACCTCCTAAAGTAGCTATCCGAAATATAGACAAGCTTCAATTTTAATTTTGCAAATAAACCACCCGCTTCCAGATCCAATTGCCATAGATGGCTATCGGCAAACAGATTCATCTAGTAATGCCCAATTGAAAATTCAGGAGCTTCCTTCTCCCATCCTCTAGTAAACCACAAAAAGGGGGAAAAAAGCATATTCTCATTCAAGAACTCTACAAGGTAACTCCACCATTACCATCAAGACAGCCTCCATGAAACTAAGCCAGCTTATAGGAGAAAACATGCTGGACTTAATTCATGGTCACTATGATATTGGAGAAAATTTTCGACTACAATAACATGTAAATGCAAATAGCACATCTCATTGAACCAACATGTACCCTGAAAAGAATCTTCAGTGAAGAAAATGGAATATTAGTTTAAAAATGGCACATACACCAATTCTTCCAGCTAGGTCAGTTTACACCTCACCTGAATTAGCGATTTCCCCAAACATCACATGTTTCCACCTACCTTTTGACAAAGGAATTTTAATTTGGCTCTTGGCTTTCCACATTAAACCTGTTGCTTCTTTAGTTACACTTAACACCCACAATTTCTAGAAACATATAATTACTAACATTTAAAGTCACCTCAAATTTCTACAACATAAAAAATAAAATAAAAAAATTACTCTCAACAGGTCAGGAAATTCAATATGGCTTATTGAAGGCCTTAAAACTGATAAGAAAGCCAATCCCACTGCCTTTCCAAATAATAACAGGTTAATAGAAAAAATTCAGACATTAAAAGTTCTAAATGAAGTGCAATAGTCACCTGTAACCCATTTCAAGACATAGCACTTCCCACCAGTCGCTACAACATCTTGTGGCACCGTAAAAGAAATGCACTACGTCATATGTAAAATTCAATTTACACAATAAGATGGTAAATGCAGCACTTAGAACCATCATAATACAAGAATAAGGCGCAAAGGAAAGAGCTTTCAATTTGTGTCAAAAAACCTTCCAAAGCTATAGCATAGTCGTATCTTCTGCCAAACATGAGAAGTGACTGCTCTGCAGTCAATAGCTTAGCAAGATCTTCCATTTCCTGGTCACAAGCTTTAGCACCTCTCTAACTTTGTCTACAAGATATTAGCAAAGGATTTCATGCTCCATACAAAAAATTCTCCCAACATAAGTTTAGACGAAGTTCAAAAATTGTTAAGGTGAGATAGGAAGTGACACATACTTGAAAGGTCAAAAAGGCAATGAATTTTTGCATTCTCTTTTAGCTGTAATCAGAAGCTTTCCACTTAGTGTCGCCAGAATTTCGATGTGGCTTAATACACTTCAATAGTTGAATGAATCTGTCTATTTATTATGCTGCAGTGATGCATCGGAGGATGCAGTGGATTGGGAGCGAAGGTGAGAGAGAAGCCAATTTTGAAAAGACGAGGAGAGAGAGTCTTCTTCACTGACAAGGGGGAGACCCAAGATTTTGAAATATTATAGAGAATTTTCAGATTTGTCCTGGTGGGACGTCGCTTTATTGACACTCATCGAGTGGAGAGGCATTATGTTGATGTGGTGGAGTGCAGCCACGTCGTCAATCGCTAGATCGCAAGGTGAGGCAGGAGGCTAACGTGGGAGGCTAAGTGGTTGGCTGCCTATATCGTTCTATGCAACAAAATGTGTGAACAATACAATCAAGAACTCGCATTATATTGCTGGAAATCCTAATGAATTAGAGAAACCATGCCACTATTCTTTCACAAAGTCCACCTTATCTACTCCAAATTTTGACTTTTTTTTTTTTTTTTTGCTTTTGAACCTAACACGTGATTATACATACATAAGAAAAGAGGAAGAGATTCAATGGATCACACCTGCCTATTTTTTTAGCTTGAAGAGGCTAGGCCGTATTATCGAAGCTCTGAGAAAGTACCTCATGGAGCCAAACCCTTTGAGACCATGGAAAACACAACTAAGATAAGAACACAAGCCACGCAAGGACCAAAATCCAAAACAAGTCAACAGTAGTGTTGTTAGCAAAATGAGTTCAAGGCAAGAAGTAATTACTTACCGGTGCCGACGAAGTCCTCAAAAGTGTGGATATTGCTATTCCACACCACAAGATTCAACTTCCTAAGCCCTTTGACAAGTGTGGATACAAACTTCTCTTGAAATGTGGGGTCTTCATCGTCGGTCTGCATAGCAAATCAAATCACAACCAAGATGTCCATTAACGTAGTTTTCCCAATTAGCTCAACCCCAGAAACTTCACCCACCAAACCCCTATAACAAAACCCCATACCTAGATGTAAACAAGGAAAGAGGTGATTGCGCAAACATTTGGCATTTAATTTAGAATTACTAGTGCAAGTTTCAGTGCAAAAGTTGGTGCTACTGTATTCCAACCGCTAACGGGGCTCTTGGATGTGACGGTGGATGTGGATGTAGAGGCGGAGGCAATGCACATGAGAATGTTGTGGATCGGGAGCGAAGGTGAGAGAGCGAATTTTGAAAAGAAGAGAAGAGTCTCCTTTGTTGACAAGAGGGAAACCCAAAATTTTGAAATATTAAGGGGACATAATGTCATAAAAACTTCAAACTTCAACTCTAATCTCAACTCCTTTTTTTTTTTCTTTTTTAAGATCATAAAAAAACCTCCAACTTTTGATCTTGAAACTCTTTTTGTTCCATGAAAAACCCATCAACTTTAGATTTAGTCATAATTCTATCATAAACCTTTTTTCTATCTTATAAAAAACCATAAAATTTTACTTAAATCTCATATCTACCAACATTAACTCTCCATCCAAAATCTCCCTTAGTGATGTGGCATTTTTCACATTATTGCTATATTTTTTTTTCCCCATATTTCATATCTGAAAATATTTCTTTTTTAGATGAATTTTCATACCAACCCAAATGGTGTTTAATTAGATCTAATGTTTGGGTAAAAACTATAGCAATTATGGTGCGTTTGTTTGAAGGGAAAGTGTTTTCCGTGAATTGATTTTCCAAACTTTTCACCCATTTGGCTCATGGAAAATAACTAGTAAACTGAAAATACTTTTTGGTCAACGAAAACATTCATGCATAAATTTAAGAAAGTAAATTTCTAAATTAAAAGAGGTGAAAACACTTTCTGGAATTGCTTATCTCGAATATTATAATATATATATATATATATATATATATATATATAATTTTTTTTTCATTTTCCTTCTTTTTCTTTGGCTAGTTACTGGCCACGGCAAAGGTTGGTGATTGGCCACAGGCACCCGCACCTATGGCCGTTAATCAACTATCGGCGGGCTTTGGCACCAAGCATCACCGAAGCCTGGCAAAAAGCAAAGGGGAAGAAAAAATTAAATAAAATAAAAAATTATTTATAAATTACATTTTTTTCCATGAGATTGAAATCTTTTTTTAAAATGAGGATCCAAACACCAAAAATGTGTTTGATCACATATAACCAAACAAATAAAAAATATCTACTTTCTCAAAAAATGATTTCCCACAAAGTGTGCTCTTTTATCATGAAATTTTGCCAGAAACAAATGTACCTTTAGGGTCGCTTTCTTCAATTGTTCTTACTTTCAAGAGTCTTCCTTCCATCTTGCAAGGGATCTTCAATTTTGGGCTCAATCTCTAATCTTGCATGCTTGAGAGTCTTTGATCTCTTGAGATCGAAGAGCTCACGCTCGAGACTCTCTTGCTCAAGACACTTAACTTGGGATGTAAAAATAAAATAAAATAAAAATTGAGACATACGGTTAATGGAGGCAAATTTATAAGGCAAAAAAAGTTTAGGAGAAAATTGAGAGTGGATCTAAAGTTGAGTGTTTTTAAGCGTCCGTTTATATTGCTAAAAACATTTTCGGAGAAAACATTTTCCTCATTTTCCAATAATTTGGTTCATTTAGGAAAAAGCATCAACAAAAAATGTTTTCCTACTAAAGCTTAAATTCAAAATAATTTTCTCTTTGAAAGAAAATATTTTTCAAAATATATTTAAGTATTGACGCTTCGACGTGAAACTGTACGCTTAAGCACAGAAACCACAATATTGATTCCCGAGTCCCAACATTCGGGATTAGGTCTTGGGCGGCCGGGATTGAACCCCTTGTGCCTATACCTGATGCTCTAGCACCCGAGTTTAGGTCTATAAAGGCTGTACTTGAGGCACCAATGGTCGAGCTACAGTCCCAACCCCTAGGGTCAAGTCCACAAAGGCCATGCATGGATATTCAGTGCTAGGGCTCGGGTCCTTGTTAATGAATGTTTTCTCTTATAATTTTTTTTTTTAAAATTGGAATTTCTTTTCTTTTCCTTTTCTTTTTGCTTCTTCCTCAATTGTTCACTAGTCATGGTGATGATCGGCAAGCTTAAAACTTTGGTGCGAGCCTTGAGCTTGCTAGTGGCTTGTCATTGGCTCTGTTGCTATGGGTGGCGACCTCCAAAGAAGAAGAAAAAAAAGAAGAAAATAAAAAAAATAATTAGGAGCAAGGGTTAATACCGCAAAGAAAAAAAAAAGCTAAATTGGTACGTATATGACAAATTTATCCCAAACTAATTTTTTGAGTACAAAAAGCTATAAATTGGTACACCTATAATAAATTTACCTTTTGTTAATTTCCGTTAAATTTTATCATCGAATTATTGAGTTTGATAATATGTGATAGTTGACAGGTATACCGGTTTACGATTTTATCATATGTTTGTCACAAGTGTACTAGTTTGGAGATTTTCGTAATATTAATTCAATTTAATGGAGACTAACGGAGAATAAACTTATTATAAATGTGTCATTTTGAGGTTTTTGGTAAAATTTATCACGAGTATACTAGTTTGGAGTTTTTGATAATTTAAAAATTAGTTTGGGATAAATCTATCATAAATATAACAATTTGGGGTTTTTCATGAAATACCCTAAAAAGCAATTTTATTGATTATTTTTCCCATCAGCTTTTTTTTTTTTTTTTATATATAGTTTCAGCCAAACACTAAAAAATAGTCATTTTCCTATAAAATGACTTTGTAGATAATTTTTTTTAGAAATGGTACATTTTTCGCGAAACAAATGAACCTTATATGACAAAAAAAGAAGGAAGTTTATGGTAGAATTGGTAGTGAACCTAAAGTTGGAGTTTTTTATGGAACAAAAAAAAAATTGTAGAATAGAATTATGAGTGAACCTAAAATTGGAGTTTTTTTTTTTTTAACAGTATCAAGCTTATTAGAGACAATTTTCAGATCTGTCCTTGTGGGATGTGGCTCCATGTGTCACCCACCGAGCGGAGAGGGATTATGCTGACTTGGAGCGTGGCCACGTCCTCAAACACGTAATCGCAAGGCGAGGCGAAAGTGCCAAGGCGAAGTCGCACGCTAAATCGCTCGCAAAGAGACTCATTAAGTCGCTCGTTAGGAGAAAGGCGCCCGCAAAGGGGAAGTCGCGCGCAAGTCAGCACGCTAAATCGCTCGCTCAGGGGAAGTCGCTCCCTAAAAGGAAATCGCACGTTTAGTCGCTCGCTAAATCACTCCCAAATGGGAAGTCGCACGCTGAGTGGCTCGCAAAGGTCGGAAGTCAGCAAAGGCGAAGTCGACAATCAGTCTCATGTAAACCACTGGGAAGTTTCTTCCCAAACCGACATATGCCACAATGGACGACCCGACCATTTCTTCCACTAAAAAACGGCAAGATCTGCTCCTACTCTGGCCATCATTTTCTCAGAGAATGGCCATAATCATCCTCTATTACATAAGACTACAAGATCCTCCAGAAGCCTACCCCAATGCCGATCGGCCGTCGCCCCCAAACAAACGACCGAGGTTTCCCACACTTTTGCCACCTCTCTTGCCGTCGTCTCTCTTCTATTCTATTGCTCATTGGCGATCGTTGCTCACCTGTCGTTGGCTCCCGCTTGTTGTGCCCAAGCGTTTCCCATCCTCATGATGCTCGCCGCTTCGCTCTTGGTGTCTTCCCTTGCATCGTTGTTGTTCCCGGGCCCTTTTCGCTTTTTCCCCTATCTCTTGTTACTTGTGTTGCTTTCCTCTTGCATCATCTCGCTCAAAACCTTTACGTGTGGGTTCGACACCAGATCGTTTCCATGTTTGTGCCAGTGTTCCGTTCTCGCCAACTCCATGGTGGACGAGCCCCACCACTTTTGCCTCGTACCATCATGGATGCGCGCACTGTGCCAGAATTGAGAATTAATTGGGGGTAGAAGAACACCACAAGTGCCATAACTTGGCACGCCGGGACACTTAGGTGCCATAACTTCAAAACGGTACACTTAAGTGCCACTTTTTTTTTCGAGTGGGACACTTAAGTGCCACCTCCGGCGACCCTTGCCGGAAATCCTACGTGGCAATATTTTATTACTATTTTTTGCGTACGTGGCTCGCCGGAGAGCCGAGTCGGCCCTCACTCACCGAAACGACGTCGTACGCATAATAAAAGCCACAAATCTTCCAAAAACGACGTCGTCTCCCCAAATGCCCCAAATCTAAAACCCTAAATCTCCCGAAGTGCTCGAATTGAAGTCTCGAACCTAATTTTCATTTCCCCAAAATTCCTTCGTCGAATCTTCGAAATGGAGAGCAGGACTCGCAGCAGCGCCTCAATTTCCTCTCACCGAAGCGAAGGAGAAGGCCAGCGTTTTGTTTTTGTGGGTTATCGAGTCAAAGAAGAACATCGTGGACTCAAATCAATCCTGGGAGAAGATTTTATGGATGCGCCCGATATAAAGAAGCGTCGAAGTACAAATACTTCAAATGGATCGATGAGAAGTTCTCTGACCGAGCCACAGAGGTGATATTGGATCTACTTCATAAAAGACAGCAATCTCCATCTGTGTTCGTGGACGACTTGGACGATGTTGACTCAATGCAAACTCAAGTGTCTTCAGTTAAACTTTTGAAGAATGAAGTCTCAATGCACGCTCAAGCATCTTCAACTAAACCTTTCAAGAATGAAGTTCCAATGATGAAAATTGAACGAAAGTGTTACCAAGCGTGTATTATGGTGTTGTTTTGCTGTCTATTGTACTTTATGATGAAATGTAAAGTACTTGAAAATGAGAAAAAGTTTCTCCGACTGCCATAGTTAAAAATGGTGTTGTTGTGGAACAAGATCATTGTTGCTTTGTTGTTGTTTGTGCTGTCGTATGGACTTGCCATAAGTTTACCATCATCTTCTCTGTTTTGATGCAGAATCATCTTCTCTGTTTTGCTGCAGAGCAACATATACACAAGACAAACATGAATGATTACCCGAGTGCCATAAGTTGTATTTAGTAATCACGTAAGTGCTAGTCGCGATGAAAAAAGGATCACTTAAGTGTCAAGTTATTGTTAAAGTGATCGGTTAAGTGTCACTTGTAGTTAAAAGTGAACAGTTAAGTGCCAAGTTTTTTAGAATAGGATCAGTTAAGTGCCAATTTTTTGTGGGTTTTTTACGTGAAAATTGCGCCAGCCACCAGCACCCGGCGACACCACCAACCATCACCACTAGCCACACTACACACGGAGCGCCACCACAATGCTGGTGGTGTTGCTGCACAAGAAGATACTAGTGCAAGCTAAGCCTTGCACTAGTTTGCACCAGTACACATGGTGTAAGATGTGCAAACTGCACACTTGTACCAGGTGTAGGTGCAGCTGCTTAAGCCTATAACCCCCACCACAAACCAATAATCACCAGGCATCACCACCAGCCACACCAGCACTCCAGCCACCACATTAGCACCCCAAGAACAAACTGACTACCAGCAAACATCACCATCCACCATCACCAGATACACCAGCACTCCAGCTATCACCACAGAACACCAACAGTAGCAGCAACAAGTAAAAGCGGAATCCATGATAAACAACAACATAAATTGACAAGCAGCACAAGATCATTTCATTGATTATTTCATCAAGTCTGAGTCTGACAACATCAATGAATGACAAACTAAAGAAAAGTTTCAAAACAAAAGATAACCATCCAGAGAATTTCTATATGCACGACAACATCATCGTTTACATAACTGTTTTTTACTCCTAAGCTCCACAAATATCACATCTCATCTCATCAATCAATATGCACGACACCCCCTGTTCGTCCTCCTTTCGATGGGCCTTTCACTTGATTCATAATTCTGGCACTCTTTCTAACTGGACGTGCAACTTCTTCTTCAACCTTCTCAGTATCCACTGACTCAAATGGAGCTGCAAATGTCCTAGGCCGAATTGAATCAAAAGGAGCTGGAGCTGGAGCTGGAGCTGGAGCTGGAGCTGGGTTCTTTCTCTTATTTTTTTTGTTGGCACGAGTTGATGTTGATGTTTTCTTTTTGTTGGTGCAGCCGTCGATTCTTGAGTTGGGCTGAGATAAGAACTTTGAACTTCTCCCAGGCTACAAAAAAATAATAAATTGTTAGCAAAAATCTACAGCATAAATTAAATTAAATGCAGCCAATAAAACTTACATTGAGAACATTTGTTCCAAAGACGCTCATCTGTATAAAGGCCATAGCCATATTGTCTTAACCTCTTCCCAAGTGCCCCTCTTGTTTGAATAGGGGGCGTCACTTTCAGGAACTTGTGATTTGTTGCCCCTTTTTCCCGCTTTCTTGGGCCCTTTAACTACTAGGGGCTTCTTCGACCAATTGTCTTTGGGCGTCTTCTAGATGGCCTTTGTGCACTGCCCCTTCACCTGGCCTTGTTCTAGTTGTCCTTACGTGTAGCCCTTCAACTTCAGTGACACCTCCTTGTTGGGCCTTCGGTGGTACCTTGGTGGTGGTACTTGTGGTGCCCCTTCCGGTGATTCTTCCGGTGGCTCTGTGATGATCCTTGAGGTGGCTCGTGATGGCCCTTCGGTTAGCGGTTCGATTCGAACTTGCTTTCTTCGAACCTGAGAAAGAGGCCAAAACATACCATAAATATAATATCGAGATATATAATAATAAAAACTGAATACAAATTGGTTGAATTTAGCACTGGGTATTTCTTTCGCTGCTGAAGAACAGTCGACTGCACTGGCCGTGATGCTGCTTGGGCCAATCCTTCACCTGGCTGTGTTCTACCTTGCCTTCTTCGAACAGGCTGTTCAGTTTCATGACTTACTGAGGTTCTTCTTGTGACCTAACAAACACATTACATACAAGGCCAAATAGGATATTATGTACATTTTTATGATAAACGACAATAAAGCAACATAAACATAAAATAAATTTCATGACTTACCGGGGTTCTACTTGTTGATTGAAGAACAGTCGACTCACTTGGCCCTTTGTGTGCATTTCTCCAACTGTCTCTTCGTAGGCCCTTCACCTTGCCTCAACCGTTGTTGCTTCCTCAATTGACAACCTTTAATATTGTGGCCCGTTAGGCGACAATAAGAGCACGTGATCTTTGCACCGCCTGCCCATTCTTTGCGACCGAGACCTCTCCCTCCGCCATTCTTCGTCTTCGTTTTGTCCTTCCAATTGTCTTCTTCAAAGTGGCAAAGGTTGAGGTGCTTCATGATCCGTGGGCTCCCAAAACTTGCTACTTCTAATTGGCTGCATCATGAACTGATAGGAAGCAAGATATTTTGATTTATGGTACCAATCATCGATGTAATCATATGTATTGTCGCCCTTCAATTTGGATGGCACATATGGCATGTGCACATGGAATTCCACTTACTTGCCATGCTCTACATGAACACTTCCTACTTCCTAGATTGACAACATACTTATCTGCACCCTTCATTATCTCATATCCGTCATCTCCATTCCAAATGGGATGACAATGCCTACTGCAGCCAAGTTCTCATCCAATTTCTTCACAATCCTAGGACCATATTGTCTTGTCCACTTTGCAGCCTCATCTCTTTGTTTCGCAGCCGAGTCATAACCGCAACTCGTATATCTTCAAGCATTGAGATGACTGGTTTGCATCGGCATCTATTATCTTCGCATTAAATACTTCACAAATGTTGTTGTCGACGTTATCGCACTTGAACTCCTCGAAGAATGCCTGCACCAATGCTTCGGTTCTAGTTGAAATAGAGTAGCACAACCTTCCTTTGTCAAGCGAAGCAGTCCTTCTTTGGCTATTCTAAAGTCAGCCATGTTTGCACTCTTTGCTAATTGCCAAAATTGCAATTGCAGCTTATCCCCTTTATACGTCTTTGCCCAATTTCCGTATATGTGCCGCGCACACATTCGATGTTCAGCATGGGGCAACAACTCGGCTACTGCCGGAACCAATCCCTGCAATAATTTAAAGTAAGAAATACTAGAGCAAATTACATGTTCATATTACAAAGCAAAGCAAACTATTGACTAAATTTTTCAAAAACTAAGCATTACCTTCTGTTGGTCGCTCGTGAATGCCCACCCTTCCCCGTTTGTTATCTCCAAGTCAGCCATCAGATTTTTCAAGAACCAGGACCAATTGTCCTTGTTCTCAATCTTTACAATAGCCCAAGCTAGTGGGAACATTTGGTTATTCGCATCTCTTCCAATCGCTGCCAATAATTCTCCCTTGCACAAGCCCTTCAAGAAACAGCCATCCAATCCTATAATCCGTCTACAACCAGCTAAAAATCCTCGTCTGCATGCATCAAAGCACACATAGAACTTATCGAACTTGGTCCCATGATCAGGAAGCGGTCTCTCAATCACCTCTACATACACTCTACTTGTAGGGTTTTGCAGCCTACACTCCCAAGCATACTCCCACACCGCCCATATTCCTTAGCATCTTGACCAATAAGTACCTTTATCACCTTTTGCTTTGCTCTTTTGCACTGATTCCTAGATACATTGATGCCTACACGCTCCTTCACCAGCATCCTAAAGTTAGCAAGTTTCAAGTTGGGCATCACCTTGATCACATCGAAGAAGTGCTTGGCCAACCATGCACTTGTTACCCTTTTGTTTTGAAAATTAATGGAACAAGTGTGTTCCTCTTGGTAGGCTCTAATCTGAAAAGACTCACTCTTCTTAACAAACGCACCGTAAATCTTCCATGGACAGTTTTGCTGCGAACACCTAGCTCTTACAAATTTCTTGGTATTTCTAATGAAATCAATATTTCTTTGTGCAGCAATGGAAGAACTCAAAGTATAGCTTCCCTAAATTGTATCGCATCATGGAATTTCATACCTACGACAAAGTAGGAGACGCAACAGATGGATCATAGGAAGGAAACTTACTTTTCCTTCTACGCACAGCTCGTTGATCTTCTTCAACTTCGTCCGGGAAGTTGCGGTGTCGATGCTTTCTTCATAATCTGTCTCCAGGACGACCAGCAACACCAACATCTGCGGGGCCTTCGTCTCGTTTGGATGAACAGTTAAATGCAAAGTTGCAAATCTATCGACAAGAAGTCCCTTTGTTTTTTCCTTGACGTGTAAGCTCCTCATCGTCGGCGTCACTTAAGATTAACAAATTTTCAGCTTCAGCCGCCAACCCTTCATCGTCATCGTCATCATCACCGTCACTTTGGATTCAGCTACTTCCCAATCTAATTCGGTGATGGTGACATCACCCATGTCACAATCGCTCCGGTGAACAGCATCTGCGCCCCCTCTCCTCCCCATCCTGTCCATCATGACCTACTTCATCTCCTCCTTCTCCTACTTGAGTGGTATCTCTGTCATCATCTTCGTCGTCACTATTGTTTTCAACAAACACTTTCGCCTCTTCGCCATGAAGATAATGATATAAGACATCCCTAAAACCATTATCGTCTTCCAAAACTCTCAAACCATCTCTCAAGCCTTTCCCAGGAACACAGTACAGTAACTTTTGTACTCTACAAGGCAAAAATGTCACTATATCCCTAACAAATCCAATATAAGATGCCTTCTTTATATCTACAAAGATAGTACCCTCATTCCCCCTCATACTCCCACTCATCCTCCCCAATCACAAAATCTCCACCGTAGTAAACGATGACAGCAACATAGTCTTTATGCGCCATTTCTGCAACAAAAGAGGACAAATATACAATTAACTTTTGGGACCACATTCACAAAGAACAAACAATTGCAAGTGGAGGTCCCTACACTCTTTATTAAAGAAAAGAAAAGAAGAAGAGAGAGGGAAGATGCGGTCGACAGACAGCTGCAGCTTGAAAACAAGAGGCCTCGGGACAAGGACAAATAAAAATAAAGATGGGACCCGACAACTGCTTTGATTATGCCGTCGCATTTCTTTAAAATATGGAGAGGAGAGATTCCTCAGCGTCCTCAACAATGCAATTTATTAAAAAAATCCAGAAGTCCCCATCCTCACAACCTTCGATTCGAACATGTGCAAAGTCCAATACTACGAACCCTAACAATCACCAATCATCACAAATTTCACATCCGACCACTACAAATTACTTTCGCACATCACAATTCAACACCCTGAATGAATCACACATCACGGTGGATGAGGCGACGTCGAGCCCTACATTGAGCCCTAATTTTCCCCCTTGAGCCCTACACCGAGCCTATATTTCAATGCCGCTCCTAAACTGTCATTCGAACCCCCAATAGGATTGTAGCACTACATCTCAGCCATGAATCTCACATCAAGCCGACCTTTCCCAACCCGACCCCAAATTTGAAGTCCAAGCCCTAATAAACGAGTCGGAGCCCTAATTTCACCACGGGGAGAGGAAGAAGATAAAAAACCTGAGCAAATCGACGACGGCGAGCGATGACGGCGCTCGACGCCGGCGAGCGACGACGGCGAGCGACGACGGCGAGCGACAACGGCGAGCGATCACTGCGAACGCGCGAGCGTGAACGGCGATGGATGGAGAGGACGTCGGACCCGGTGTGAAGCGACGAAATGTTCAAATCCAAATAAACCAAACGAGGTCGTTTAACACTCGGGAAAAACGACGTCGTTTAGTTTGGCCAAATGCACGGTGGATGAGGCGACGTCGTTTTCCTCCTCCACGTGTGCTTTTTTTTTTTAAAAAAATTGCCACATCGATTAAGCAAGTCGCCGGAAAATGCCACGTCTGCATTTTGACCGGTTTTTGGCCGGATTGGCACATAAGTGTCCCATTTTACTCCGATGATGGCACTTAAGTGTACCATTTTAAAGTTATGGCACCTAAGTGTCCCGGCGTGCCAAGTTATGGCACTCCCGGTGTCCCGAACTCATTAATTGGGGATGGGCCCGTGTTGCTACGGCCACAGATGTCCTCCGGACGCCCACCACTAGCACACTCTCGAAAAGAAAATACGACCGGGGAAGAAACACGACGACGTTGTGTTCGACAACTATAACAAACGACGTAGGAACCGATGGTTTTGTTTTTGTTGGTGTCTAGTGAGAGTCCTAATGTATTGTCCACTTACGATTAATTGATAGAATGGACTGCTTAGTAGCAAGTTGACATTGAAATTCTTTCCATTTGAATACATCGCGCGTATGCAAATTGGACCATATCATGGAGTAAAAATCACACTGAAAAAGGAAAGCATAACACAATACAAGTTGCCAGGACTTTTTCCCGAGCAAGGTATGCACCGCGAATTAACTAACGGTTTGTTGAATGACGAGACAATCACCACTCAACAGACATGCTCAACGTCAAAAACCAAACTCAGTGAAAGAAGCTTATCCTATCTCAGATACTCAATCGATTCTGTCAAAGTCTTGCACCTTTAATGATACACATCTTTTTATACCACCTGCTCTTTTTTTCCTGAATAAGGACACAATCTTCCTCTTCCAACCTCCACCAGACTCCTTTTACATCTCATGATGCAGCACAAGATACATCAATCAAAGTCCACCACAAAAGAAAAAAAAAAGTTGCCTCCTAAATGCCAAACACGATGACTAATATTTTTAGCAATAAAACCTTTTCGTGACCTTTAAATGAATGAATAACATAATGCTCTAAGTTGCATAGCATCCCAGATGAAACTAAGTTGTAGTCATCATCGTTATTTCAATCATGAAACAATGTTAAGGTAACATGAGTACGACACTTCGAGGCAGATTGACAAGCAAATGCATAACAAGCCGTGAACATGCAAAAAAGGTGGGTTACAATAATTTTTCCTAATTGATCATAAATAAAGATCTTGCAGGGGCTGCCATTCAATAAAGTACGGGTGGTCAGCAGAATGTATACTTTCTGTCAGAAAGATGATTTACAATCTCATGACATGATCCATTTCACTATCAGGTAAACACAATTAGAATAAGGAGAGAGAAAAAAACACAATCACAAGAAATCTGTTAGTGGGCTTCTACTCTATTGTCACACTCTTTGCAAGGTTCCTGAGCTGGTCGACATTGTATCTTCTTAGGACTGTGAGATGATATGCCCGCAACTGCACCCCTAAATGTTAAAAATTATCTCATGCCCAATGAATTAGCAAAATCTAGTAAAGTGAAACAGGCTATCTGAAAGGAAGAAAATGAATGTGAAAATACTCTTTAAGCAATGAATAAATAAACAGATAAAAACAGCAAAATGTCACAGCTCAATCAATAAAATTGATTTTTTTTTGTTTTTGCTGAGACTTAAAAAGATACTCTCTTTTAGAACTGAATGCCAAATCATAAAGAGAATTTTGGAACTCCTAATGCAAAAACAAACACCGAGAGCATAAAACAAATCAAGGAAACAGAAAGCTAGATGCTCCCATCCAGCTCCACCTCATCTACATCATAGCTGAGCAAGTTATAACACATTCAGTAGTATGAGAAGAAAAGATGTTGCATCTGGGCAAGCACAGAAAACTATTGCGAGTACCCTGTGCCTGCAAAGGAACCATATTGAAACTACAGGCTGAAGACAGTCCACCTAAGGAACTTCAATGACTCTACATGCTCAACCAAGAGACACACCTGGCAGCATCACCCCTTGAGCACATCACAATCAGGCATCCTTTGTGGGCATGGAGTTGCTGAATAACTGATTGTTGATTGCAGTTAACACTGACACCTTCAGCTTTAGAACAAATAGAGATTTCATGGACTCGAGCAAACCTGTACGACAAAAGCTAACGTGAAGCAAGCATCATGAGTAGCAAACACTACAATGGGAAGACTCTCAACCACTTGAGCCAGAGGACCATGTTTCATTTCACCGGCAAGTATTTCTTTACTGTGCATCAATGCCATTTCATTTACTTTTAAAGAACCTTACATAGCTGTAGCATAATTGTATCCCCTGCCAAACATGATAAGTGACTGCTCTGCAATCAGTAGCTTAGCAAGAATTTTCATTTCCTGGTCAAGCTTAAGCACCTCTCTAATTTTGTCTACAAGATATTAAAAAGGGAATTAATGTTTCATACAAACAATTTATCAACATAAGTATAGACAGAAAAGGCACATCCAAGAGAAGTTCAGAAATTGTGAAGGTGAGATAGGAAGTGACACATACTTGGACGGTCAAAAAGAAAATCAATTAATGTAAGAAAGTCTACGTGCTGACAAAATGCTTACCCAAAGAGATTACTGAAAGCTGTCTGCAATACGCAGCTTGGGCTCAAAACAGGAAATTATCAATGTGGGGATCATAGTTATTGGGCCTCAGTTAAGGTGAGATAGCAGGACTTTCTGCACCAAAGTTCTCCTCACATGTTGGCAACGTGCTCCTCCACTTGGGAAAAAAAAAGTAAAAAAAAGAAGAAGAAAACTCTGGTTCAACCATGTGCAAGAAGCAAGCCACATAAAAATTCTGGTGACACTGAGCGGAAAGCTTCACAGTACAAAATTGGTGGTCACTACTGGTGATACTGAGCAAATTTTACCATATTGCTATGGTATATTCCCAAAATGACAATAAGATGAAATCGATAAAACTCAAGTTCAACTGAATCAGGTGATAAATCCACCTCTGAGTACTCATCCTCTTTGGATGATGATGTTCATGTGAGTAAGGCTAGTAGAAGGACTCCGAGTTCTATAGTGCCCTAATTAAGGTGCAAAGCCAAGACCCAAGTCTTGAAAAGAAAAATGCCTCTCTTTTCTAGTGTGAAATAGCGATGAAGAGGAAGAGGAGGAGTTGAATGAGAGAAGACATAAGATTTACTTGAAAGACGAGGTGGCCAAGAACCTGATTGAGGAGGGACCTGATTTTAATGAGGAGCAAGCAGAAGCTACTAAGAAGAAGAGCTGCAGTGAGGCACCAGAGGAGATAAGAACGGCATTTTCTGGAAGCTGCAGAGGCTGCAGAGGCTGATGGCGATGACTGTGATGTTTCTGAAAGAGAAGAAGAGAGATGATGGTGCGCCAGTTGAAGGTGGCAGTGCTGCAGAATTTCAGCAGAAGCTGGATGTATATTTTGGCAGGAGAGAGGGTTTGGGTAAGAATGAGATGTTTCTGAAAAAGTTCTTTTCGTATAAGATGTAGGTTGACAAGGATTACAAGAACAAAGGACATGTCAATGAGAAGAGTTGGATGGGTTGTCGAGGTAAGGAAGAGATTGAGAAGCAAGGATGATAAAACCAATTTCAGGTACGAGAAGAGTCCAGGCAACAGGCTATTGGGTCATTCGAGAAGTTGAAGCACTTGAAGCATTTAAAGAAAAAAAAAAAAAAAAAGAGGAGATGAAGCAAAAGCTTGAAGTCTAAGCAGATCGCTGGCATAGGTGAAGACGAGGGCTGCCAATTGGGTGGAGTTGATCTTGATGATGACTTGATCCCAGGACTACAATAGGATGATGAAGCAAGCTCTCGATGAGAAGTATTACAATGCAGAAGATGTGCACCCTGACTCTGGCCGTGATGGAGATGAAGGTGGAGAAATTGAAAAGCCATACTTCAAGAAAGAAGATGAATTGCTCAGACTGCAGATTGGCTGGGAAGAATTAGAGTCCAAGGATGGATTCTTAGCAGCCAGAGATAGAAGCTTAAGACAAAGGTAGATGATGTAGGCAAAGATGACAATAATGATGACAAGGAGGAGGACGAGTCTGAGTCTGATTGCATCCCCGAGGCACAGAATGAAGAAACGATATCTTCTAAGGATGGAAGTGTAAAAGGAAACGGAAACTATCATTGCTAAAGAGAGCTGAAGAGGCAATGTTTCATTGAAGAAGCTTGCTCCTTGTAGGGAGAAGGAATGAAGAGTACACAACAATCAGAGGCACCAGCTAGAACTGAAGTCAAAGGAGCTTCCTCAAGAAGGAAGGTCTGATATATAAAAGAAGCATAAAGATTATTGTAAGCATCAAATGCTGAAAGGGTAGCTTGAGTCAGATGAGGATTAACGTAAATTGTCAAAGAACGCAAGAAGAAGAAGAGCCAATCTGCAGTTAAGTTATCAAACTCAAGGCTCAGAGCTTATGGGAAAATAACACCCCAAGTATAAGGGTCATACAAAGCACTTGAATTGCAGCATGACTAGCACTCAGATTGCATCAGAATAGTAAAGAGGGATGAATCCTACCAGCAAATTCAATGTCCGTGTCCTCTACCAACATTTTGTTCCATCTCTCATGAATCCCACATGGATCGTTTCAAACTCTCTTCTGTAGATAAGCCATCCGAGAACGAAATGGAGCACACATCAAATTTGTCCTGCTGATCATAACACTCACTGATACCACAATATATCCTCAAAAGCTTTCGTATCAAATGTTAATAAATGCCTAACGATATCCTTTGAATATTAAAAGAAAAAGCCAAGGCCTTGCTCACACTACCAAGACGAGTATCCTACTTAGTCCATTGCAAAATTTAACAATTTTAGAATCTAGCTAGAAGAACTAGTGTATTGCCAGCAATGGTCACTACTGGGACAACTAAATTGTGCAGCATTTTTACTGCTGGAAGGAATAAATACTCTTGATAGTAGCAGAGAGCTCATATTTCACCAATAAACAAATATATGATATCCATAGACAATAAAACATTTTAAGTTCGCAAATATGACATGCCAAGCCCTAACACGCAATTGAGTCCATGACTAAGTAAAGTGGATATGGAAAAATGCAGCCAGTACTATCAAGCACCCAAGTTTCAAGCAAATTGTTCCAGCAATCAAACCTACTTAATAATAATAATGATGATGATGATAATGATGACAACAACACCACCAATAATTCTGCAGTTGGGATATATTTTCAAAAGCAAAGTTAGAACCTAGCACTAGTTATAATTGAGTGAATTAAGGAAACCACGCCACAATTCTTTCGCAAAGGTCATCTTATGTACTCCATCTTTTGACATTTTTTTTTTTTTGTTGGTAATTTGCTTTTGAACCCGATCCACATTCTACATACATAAGAAAAGAGGAGGAATAGATTCAACGGATCGTACCTGCCCGGTTTTAGTTTGGAGACCAGGCCGAATAATCGAAGCTCTGAGGAAGAACCTCATGGAGGCCATGGAAAACACAACTAAGATAAAAACACTAGCCAGTCAAAGGACCAAAGTCCAAAACAACTCATCAACAACAGTGTTGTGAGCCAAATGGATTTAAGGTAGGAAATAATTACTTTCCACTGCCGATGAAGTGAGGACATTGCTGCTCCACATTCCGCAAGATTGAACTCTCCGAGCCCTTCACGAGCGTGAGCATAAACTTCTCTTGAAATGTGGGGTTTTTACCACCGGTCGGCACGGCATTCGCACAGCTTTGCCGAATTAGCTGAGCACCAAAAACTTCACCCATCAACTCCCTACAACAAAACTCCATATCCAGATCTGAACGGGAAAGGAGGTAATTGCCCGAACATTTCGCGTGCAGTTTAGAATCGCCAGTGCAAGTTCTGGTGCGAAACCCGGTGTTGCCATTATCCGGTCGCCGGCGGGGCTCCGGGAGGCGGTGGCGGCGGCGGCGGCGGAGGCGGAGGCAGCGGCGGCGCGCCGGAGAGTGCGGTGGATTGGGAGCGAAGGCGGGAGAGAGACACAGAGAGAGAGTCTCGTTCGTTGACGAGGGGAGACCCAAAATTTTTAAATATTGGAAAATTTTTACGCCTGTCCCGGCGGGACCCATCCGCTGACGTGGCTCCACGTGTCACTCGCTGAACGGTTGCTGATGTGGCGGAGCTTGGCCACGTCGTCAGCATATCTTGGACAGCATTGGTGGGGAAGCTTCGTTAAGCGCGGAATGCAGAGGTCCGGAAGGTCGACTCTATAAAGATCAAGATTCCCATTCTTCACGGGTTCAATTGTAAAAACCAAGATTTGCTCCCACTCTAGCCATCCCATACACAAGGCTCTTTCATTTGAATACATTCTGTGGCTGCATTTGGCAACTACTTTGCCAAGGATCTTTGAGCCCCTAAAGATCTTTGGGATAATGCTGTCTACAAATCCGACCATATTGTGCAGTTAAATATCAAACCGAAAAAGGAAATTAGAACATGATACAATCTACCTCTGCTTGTGTTCAAGAAAGGTACAAACTAGGAGTTAACTAATGATTTGATGACCAACGTGACAATTATCAATCGAGAGACATGCTTAACACCAAAAAACCAATCACAACAAAAGAAGCAAATCCAATCTCAAATACTCGATTGATTCCATCAATCTCACACTAGACTACTCTTTCCCGAATAAGGATACAAACTTCCTCTTCCAACCTCCATCAAGCTCCTTTTACAACTCATGATGTAGCACAACATACATCAATCAAAGTCCACCATAAAAAAATGGAGTTTTCATACTAAATGCTAAAAATAATAACTAATATTTTCAGCAACTTCAACAAAGGCAATAATGAACAACATATTGCTCTAAGTTGCATAGTATTCCAGATGAAACTTTTTAGGAGAAAATTAAGGATAGACTTAAAGTTAAGAGTTTTTTAGAGTTCGTTTATTTCGTGAAAAACATTTTTCTCATTTTTAGGCGTGCGATTCGTTTAGGAAAATGTTTTCCTAGTGAAAGAAAAATGTTTTTCCTACCAAAACTAAAATTCAGAAAAATGATTTTCTCTTTAATAAATGAAAAATATATGCCAAAATATAACTAGATAATAGTGCTTCAACTCAAAACTTGTACTTGGACATGGAAATCATAATGTTAATTCTTGGGTCTCTGTGTTTAGGACTAAATTTCCAATGGCCAAATCCAAGTCCATCGAGGCCGGGCCCGAACCTTTGGTGCCCATTCTTGATTCTCTAGCCCTTGAGCTCACGTCTATAAAGGTCATGCTTGAGGTACCAATGCTCAAGCTCTAGTCCTCACCCTCAAGCGTGGGTCCACAAAGGCTTTGCGTGGATCCTTGACATGTGGGTTCAGTCGTTGTTAATAAAATATTTGTTCTTATAAAAATAGTTTAAAAAAATAGAATTTGAGCTCGGGCATCAAGCAACCTCTTAGCCTTCGATGGCAAGGCTCAACGCTTGAGGCTAGAGAGCTCAAGTCTTGTTAAATTGAGCGTTGCGCAAGCTCGTGGCCTTTGGAGCTTGCGACGAGCTTGCCCGGGGCCAACAAGGCTTGAGTTTGTTGGAATTTGATGAGCTTGAGCCTTGTCGGCCTTGGGCAACGCTTGAACTAATTTGTAGTCAGTCGTCGATCATTGATAAAAAAAAAAAAAAGCAAAAAGAAAAAATATATAAAAGTAAAAATTATCTAAATATACGAATTTTTTTTATAATTTTCCCCATTAGATAAAAATAGTTTCTATAGTTTTTTTTAGGTTTCCTCTAAATATTAGAAAATAAAGTAATTTTCCTGTAAAATGACTCTAAAAAATATTTTTCAGAAATGGTACATTTTCACAAAAAAAAAAAAATGGGTCCCGATATGACGAAAAAATAATTATAGGATAAAATTGGGAGTGGACTTAAAGATTAGGATTTATTATGGGATAAAAAGTCCAGATTAAATTGGGAGCGAATTTTAAGTTGGAGGTCTTTTAGGGTATTAAAAATATTAGGGAGAATAATCCGAACCGCCCCAGTGAGACGTGTCTTCACGTGACACCCCACTGATGTTGTCGCAGAGCATGGCAACGTCCTCGATCGGGGGATCAAGACTCTTAAAAAGTCGTCCTAAAAAAAGGGGAGTCGTCGCGGCAAACGTAGTTTGCACCAGGAAACCTCGCTGCCGATTCGAAGGAGACCCGACTTTTTGGTTCTACTCGGCCACGAGACGTCGAGGTGAAAGTCAAGTCACTCGCAAAGGGAAAAGCCCTCATGTCGAAGGGGTCCCGGAATTGTCAAAACCATTTCACCACCCATTGCGAAACTTCTCAACAATGAAAGAGCCGACATTTATGTTGGGAAAATATGACTTCGAATAGGATAGAACAATGAAGTCAGATTGAGTAATCAAGTCGGACTTTGAGGAGTGATTTCACTTTTTTTTTTTAAATTTATTTGTCTCACACAGTTTCTAATGGTCACCGGCAAATTTCCTCTAGAATACAACAAAGTCTCAAATGAGAATACTAGATAGCAATTCTAGTATTTCTCCAGGGTCTCTCATGGGAAACAATTAAAAAAAAATGGCTGTATAATCTTTCGAAAGAAGATGAAAATAGAAGAAGATCATCATTTGATCTCAAAACAAATGTACTTATATATGTCTTTCGAATAGAAGCAACTCTTCAAAAGATTCCAAAAAGAACAAAGGCAACTTTTCGGGAAAGATTACAAAATGAACAAGTATGTCTCAAAAGTTACGTCGAAAAGAGTGTCGCAACCCGATCTCGCCGTCCCTCGAAATGTCCAAGGATGGGAAAGGTCGGGTTTAGGGGTACTTTGATCACGAGAGTTTCCTCACGAGATCACCAGCTCTCCCAAGCTTGTACCTTGCGTGACAACGGATTTATTTATACGATCTAGGTATTTAACAACCTAAAAAATATACAGGAGTCGCCACTAACCTCATTTTGGGGGTCGGCTAGAAACCTAATTGAGGGTCGAGAGTATTCCCTCAATTCTTACATAATCAGATATCTAGGTTTGAGGACTTGAGTTACACTAATATTGCTATTAGCGCCCTTTCGATACCTAAAGGGTATGTTGTGTTTTTTCCTAACATGTCCATGCATTTCTTTTTTATATTTTCAGGATCGTCAATTCTATACTAAATGATCATGCGTGATGGATTACTTTCATTCTATTCTATTCCTAAAAAATGAAAGGAAAATAATCAATGAAAATTAAATTGCAAGACATGAAGTAAACAATCAAGAAAAAACAGTTAAACCTAATCATGTAATTCTAAAAATAAAAAAGTAAAAAAAATTGGGAAAAAGGAAACCCACAACTCGTCGGGTTTTATACGATGCATGGAACCTAAGACATATGTCGGGGAAAACAAATAGTACATGACAACGGTCGGAATAGACATCGACCTCCACCATCTTTACACCAAGGTCCATCTTTGGGGCCCTAATCTAAACCTAATCTAAGAAATCTAGATGACTAAATGCATACAAATGAAAGAAACAATCATCACGTATCAAAACAATCAAAAACAAGACATTTTTTTTATGCTTACAAATGGTGACTAAAGTCACGAAGTCCCTAAGTCAAGTTCTATGCGGCATCCCAAAGGCACTTACATTATCCTGCATCGCACCTAAGTCATTTATCTAACAATCATATGCGAAGCATATTAATTGACATGCATTTAGGCCATATGATCTTGATTCTTAATCAATCCAAACCAATGAGTGAACCAACTAAGGATCACTTATTCAAACACATGCACCATTGAATTTGCTCAACACATGTATTCAAGGGGAATGAAGCAGTCAATATGTAACCCACATGATACCTAAAACTGTTTTATAGACAATTGACAAAGGACATCCTTTTAAAAGATTTGATGAAAAGGGAGATATCAGTTCATCAAGTCAGGGAATGTATCTAGTCATCAAGGCAAGCTTAGGTGCATTATGGGCACAACTTATCAAGCTTCAAAGACGTTCTAAACATGTTTCAAACCTCAGATAGCATTGATGTCAAGCCAAAAGCATGATTCGGAAATTTGGAAATACAACATGAAAACTTGGAAATTTTATGCATCGCGAACCAGATCATTTAGTAAGTGACACAATTGGGATGTAAGAACACAACGTTTCATAGACACTGAAGCATAAGAGAACAGAAACTTTTGAAAGCAAAGGGAAACAATACATGGCAGCAAAATCTTGCAAACAGATAAAATCCCACCCAGGTTATATGGTAGCAAAGGAAATTTGCTTCTTTGTATTGCAAAAAGCTTTGCTATCTAATATCAGTTAACGCAGCAAATGCACACATGAACAGAAAACATCAAATGCACGATCGAACAATTCCACGTACCAGGGCATATGAACAACAAGCATGCACTGAATAGACATAATCTGTAACATAACATATTGGTACGAACACAACCATTTTCCAAAATTACTCCCTAACTTTTAAAGAAGGTTTCATGTGGCTAATGATATCGGATCAGGGTGTATTATAGCTCGTTGGAAAGCTAGTCGAACCATCTTCAGCTCTCGTGAAGGCATCAAACACAGAAAACCACAGCAACCAGCTCGTATCAGGTCATTTGTACAAAAGGTCATCCAAAACAGAGAACCAATCAGAACAGCAAAATTTCAAACAAAGTCAGGGATATTCTAGACATATTCGACCTGGGTAAATGATCTTCAATTATCATGAAATTTTTATTTGATATAGATTGGAACCTAATGAACAACTTTCATTTAGGCATCAACTTTAGAATCTAATCACAAAAAAATCATGTGAAAATGGCAAACAACACAGGTCATTAAAGTAGAGCGTGAAAACAGAACACTTAATCATTTACAAATTATAGCTCCATTTGTAACAATTGTCGATTCTAGTAAATGATGACCAAATCCAAGAGCTCACGGCATCCATTGCAACAAAATCTATCCAGACATACCCTTGCAACACATTTTCTGCACCCCTTTGCCTTATGTTTCTACATTGTGAACAACTGTTACAATAGTTGAGAATGAATAGTTCTAGTCTAGATGGAATCCATGAAGTGAATATGACATGACAGATTAAATAGAATCCCATAGAACCATATCCCATTTAGAGTCCCACCTATAGTCAATGCAATTCAAACATCAAAGACATGATTAACTATAATATTGCAAATTCAAGAATGCAGCACGTACCAACGAGTAACAACACATTCAGTCATCAAATCCATTTCAGATATGGTCTTAGCTAGCCTAAAGTCTCCAATTTTAAGGTCACAATTTGCATTCAGAAACAAGTTGCTCGGCTTCTGATCGACACAGGACTCACATCGACAATCTCAGATCATCACTCAAAGACAAAAAAAGAAACAACACATTCAGATTATATCGGCATCAAGTTTTAAACAAGCAAACGTGAAGACGATGAAGTAACTGATTAGGACATAAGGATCATCAATGGTAAAACCTAATCAATATAAAGCATCCATTGATCTATCACACCAGGATTTCATTGACACAGGCCTCACACAAGCATCAATATAGAATCACACCCCATTTCTCTTAGTGATTATTGCTAATATAAACAGGGGATCAACTGCCGTTGAAGAAGTTGTACCAACCTTGAATGAATCGGCGAATGATCAAAGACCGTCATTGCCGTCAACACTATCTGGGCCCTAAACTCCAAGCGTCGAGCAAACGACAGAGCTAAGAGAGAAACGGTTAAACGTCCTATCGTCACCGTTGTTGCCGTCACCGCCGATGTCATCGATCGGTCTCGGAGCTCAATCCTTAGAGCTGAACCGGAACCCCAGATCTAGAGAGAATGAACGATCGAGAGAGAGTCCGATCCGGCGAGCTCCTGCACTTCCGATTGCACCAATAAAGGAAAACCCTAACTGATCGAGCTCCACCCGAGAGAAAGCACTGATCTCCGACCGCCGATGTCACCGCCTTCGGATCCCTACCCTCAGAACCGAATTGATATCTCCGAAAACTTGGCGCAATTCTGAGTCTCACACCACGAGTTCCTCGATCAACAGTTGTTCCGTCTTCTAGAGCTGATCGGGAAAGAGAGAGTCTCCGATCGTAAGGATGCTGGATCCGGCGCGCTACTTCTCAAGAGGAGCACCGCGAGACTTGGAGGCAATTGTCGAGGGAGGGAGTGGAGCCATGGTCGGCCCCGGAGGGTTCTTCGTCGGCCTTCGAGATGGGGAAGAAATCCAGAGAGAGAGAGGAGGTTGTTACGGCGAAAGAGAGGGAGTCTGCCAGTCCATTCGGTCCTTTAGCCGAGAGAGCGGGAACTAGGTGGAGAGAGAGCGTGCGGGAGAGCGGGAAAGAGAGAATCCATCCTGAAAATGGCCCCCCTTCTTTGCTTCACGAGCGCCCCTTTTATATTTTTTTATATTTTTTTTTCTTGTTTTCTTTTCAAAATATTTTTTATGTCTTCATTCATCATTCATCAATTTTTTTTTATCTTTTTGGCTATTTATTTTTTTTATTTTTGTAAAAATGATGTAAAAAAATGTTAACGAAAATTTTGGGTGTCAACAAAGACATAAGAAATTTCGAATTAAATATATAAAAATAAAAAATAATCGAAATTTTTCGTGAATGATCCGCATTTGTTTCAACAAGACTCTATAAATAATTTTAATAGAAATAAATCCGAATTTTTTCAATAAATAAAATTAATGATCATTGGTTAGTACCAAATCTCGTCCACGTGCGCACTCACATCTTTTCGATGTGGGACAAGGCACTTTTTCATTTGTTTTATAAACAAATTACCAACAATCCCCCACTTTTGTTTATAAAACAAAAACAAAAAATAAAACGTTAGAAATATACAGCAAAAATTTCTGTGAGATTAATATACATACATAAAGGTCTCTTTCAAGTTAAACATTTACTTAGTGTAAGTATCTCAAAGCTCTATCAAAGTGACAAGTAGCTCGGCTTTAAATTTGTACTTTTATATGATAGAATTAGACATACCGCACATACATTAACCTCTTGTTTCAACAAGAAGTTCTATATTACTCCACACTATTATGGCCTTGTGCTTGATCTTGTTTCATGAGCTCTCTAGAAAGCAACCCTAATTTTCATAAGAAGCGGCACCACTTCTAAGCTCTATCTACAATGTGCCTCCGTTACTATTGAATGTGATTGTTTGATATTGACGTAGCCCTAATATGATAAGTCAATATCATCTGTTACGTTTTATAGGTTGAATTGAATTCTTAATGAAGTATAGTACAAATTTGTTCTAGAAAAAAAGGTCAGGTTACCATTATTGGTGATTTCAATTAAAGGGTTTCAGCCCCGTTTCTTATGAGGTCATTATTAACATGTCTCTTGATAAAGCCTTTGTCAAAGGATCGACAGGATTATTACTTGACCTCACATAGACAATTGTTATGGTACCATCTTTAATCAATTGTCCTACATACTCATGTCTTAGACTAATATGTCTAAACTTACCATTATAGGTGCTACTATAAACTATTGCCAAAGTAGCATGACTATCACAGTGGATAGAAATATGAGGCATAGGACTAGGCCACAATTTGATATTCAATAACAAATTCATAGTCCATTTAGCCTCTTTCCCAAATTTTGCTAAAGCAACAATTCAAATTTTATAGTTGAGTGAGTTACGCACATTTGTTTCTTGCTCGCCCAAGAAACAACACATTCACGTAATATGAAAATCCATCCAGAAGTTTCATCTCCCATACTTGTAATCCAACTAGTATCCGTGTATCTTTGTAATACAACCGAATAATTATTATAGAACAATCACAAATTTTAGTTCTCTTAAAATAACCAAAAAAGAAATTCTAATAATGGCCTTTCAATGTTCTATATTTGTATTACTAGTATATCTACTCAATTTGTACAATATCATGTCTAGTATAATGTATCACATACATTAAAGACTTTATAGCACTAGCATATTTAAATTGTGCTACTGCTATACCAGTATTATAATTTAATTTAATACCGAATCAAATGGAGTACACATTTATTTGAAGCCAAGAGATTTAAATTTATTTAACCTCTTTTCCATGTCATCACTTTGGCTTATAGAATAAGCCCCACTATTTTTTTTAATTTTAACACCCAATAAAGTATCTACTTCACCCAAATCTTTCATTTTGAAATTGAAAGTTAGACACTTCTAAGTCTCAATGACTCTAGTCATATTAGTTCCAAAAAAAAAAAAAAATCATATACTTAATAAGAGAACTACCAACCTTCCCCCAAGGTTCTACACTTCTTCCTCAATCAAGAAGTGCTTTCATTCACTTGGAGACATCTGGCTTCGAAAAGCTACAAGTAATTACCCAAGTGACAGGAAATGCATGCTGTCTAGAATCAAAGATGAATAACGTGCACAACTAGTGCTTCAATCTCTTTATACCGAAGGTCGAATCTGCTGTTATGAGACTGTGGAACCTAAAATAGATCATTTGTCACGCCCCGATGTTCGGGCGCGCTCCCATCCCTTAGCTGGTCGATTTATTTGCGACGTCCCAGGAAGGTCGCTAACCCATTCATTTATATACGCATGCGGAAGCTTAATAAAATCCCCAGACAATCAAACAATGAGATAGAAAAGTAAAATCATATTTTTCAAACTAAGACAAGTCTTTATAGACAAACTGGTTAATTACAAACTTAGACTGTTTGCAAAATTGTCGACTTATCAAAAAGGGGATTGTCTTAACATCCACTAGTCAGACCCATTTGTCGATTATTCAGCCTCCACCTTTCGAACTCTAGGACTTCCGGTCCTCCACGATCGTCATCTAGGGACCTAAAATATTTTCCCCAAATCGAGATGAGACTACGTCTTAGCAAGTTCT
Organism: Eucalyptus leucophloia subsp. euroa; assembly: GCA_017140325.1. Classification (NCBI taxonomy): domain Eukaryota; kingdom Viridiplantae; phylum Streptophyta; class Magnoliopsida; order Myrtales; family Myrtaceae; genus Eucalyptus; species Eucalyptus leucophloia. The sequence goes on from CM029475.1 coordinate 64,384,761, forward strand.
ACCCTCCTAAGACCCGATTAGTAAACTAATACACTTTAGGGTTGTCTATACACAACATGAGTCAGAGGACTTACCTTGGCCTCAGATTCCACCTGCATATTAGCATAGATCAAATAGGCACCCAAGAAATCACATCACAGATCAAAGCATCGATCAAATCGACCTAGTCGATTACACGTCAACAAGACCACTCACGGTCATTTCCATTCAATCAATCAATTCACAACATCAAATCAAAACAATGATCAATTGACTTAGTCGATCACATGTCAACACGACCCCATGCTTGGTCAGTACATTCAATACTTTCTATAAAGTCCTATCAAATCAGGACTGCTCACCCAAAGCTGACAAATAGATAGTATAGCTCGCCCAAAGCTGATAATATAGTATACTATGTATATGCTCACCCAAAGCTGATAGAGTAGAGCCCTCAGGCCAATTTAGTATACTATATATGCTCACCAAAGCTAATAATAAATTGCTTGCCCAAAGCTGATAATAAGGTATCTTGCTCATCCAAAGCCGATAATAAATTGCTCGCCCAAAGCTGATAATAAGGTATCTTTGCTCACCCAAAGCTGACATATTGCCCGTAGGTCGATATAGTATACCGCTATACTTGTTTACCCAAAGCTGATAGATTAGGGCCTCCGTGCCAATTTAGTATACCACTCTCTCATACAATCAATTTCATCTTTTTATCATTCTCGATAAATACGTGTGTGGGTACACGGTTGGCCTTAACTAAAATACTAAAATTTCCTTTCCACCAATCCCACCATTTTCTCGTAGTCCACCAAAATATTTTTGGCGTTGTAAACCGACGCCCGGTTATTTTTCCATTAATAACCAAAATCAAATAATTTATGAATAAATCATAAATTCACAATTAATTCAATTCAGCACAAATTAACACTCAAATAAATAAACAAACTACACCACGGTAATCAACATAAAATTCCGGTCACCGACCATCCCGGTTGAATTTTCGAAAAATACATAATTAAATAAATAATTTCAAATAAATAAATAAATAAATACAATAAATTCAATTTAGCACAATATAAGCTCAATTAAATAAACGAATTGCACCAAGATCATCAGCATAAAATCTCGATCACTGAACATCCCAGTTGAATTTCCGGAAAATAAAAAATAATTAATTAATTTTGAAAATTAATATTTAATTCCTAAAAATTTCATTTAAGCTCGAATTGCCTAATTAACACCCGATAAGGGTCGGGAAAAATCCCAAGAAGCATTCAATAAATACTATGGACCATTCTCTAGTTAAGTACACAACCTATTTCACTAATATACAATGCAATTAACTAATAATCACTAATCCGTTCTAATATAACCACCTAATTACACTTAACTAACACTAATCAACATTTAAGCATAATTAGCAAACTAAGAATGCATTAGTGAGTAAAAATCACTCAAAACGACAAGATTGACGCAAGGATTGACTTTCCTCAAAGCGGGCCGAGCATTCGGGCTCGGGAAAATGGCCAAAACGAGCCAAAATCCCTTTGTCATACCCATTTTTTTGCCTTCTCTGTGCACTGGTGGTTGAGGTGGTTTCGGCGTCGATTGAGGTGGCCAAGGGCGGCGGAGGGCAAGGCGGAGCTCCGACGAGGTTGACGGTGGTTGGAGGTGGTCGGGCGGCGGCTTGAGGTGGCTGAACGGGACTGAACCGAGATGGAACAGGGGCTGGACAGCAGCTCGTTCGGATAGGGGCAGACGGTGCATGGTGGGCAAGCGTGAAGCGGACAGGATGGCGACGATGCTCGATGACGGCGATGGCAACTCCGGCGCGACTGCAGCTCCTTCAAGCAACGCTGGTCACTGCTTCTACTTCTGCTAGTTGGTTCTGTTCGAACCAGAGGAGGAGAGGGGGTGGTGGCGCGCGGGCGGCAACACGGCCTCAAGCAGCTCCGGTGGCTTGCGGGCGTGCAATGACGGTGGTGAGGAGGCGGCGACGACAGCTCGGTCTTCGACTTCCATGGCTTCGAGCAGCCGAAGAGGAAGATGGGGGTTTCGGTCGACGAAGGAGAGAGGGAGGAAGAAGAAACCAATTTCCCATTTTTCTCTCACACTCTCTCTCTCTCTCTTAGGTCATCACAACTTGGCCCACCATGACCTCATATGATATCACCTTCCACTCACCTCTAAGCTTCCAAGACAAGCTTCTAATGGGTCCATTTTGCTTAGTCCACCATGGCATACAAATTTCACTTATTTGTACATCAATTATTTCAATTTCATTCAATTCTCTTCTAATTGAACCAAATCGAAGTCCATAAATTAATCCAATATCACCACACTTCAATTCACATATTTACTTGTCCATAGAACTATCTTGAATCCCAAAAGCACAATAAAAATGGTTCTCTGCAAATTCTGATAAAAAACGGCCCTAACTTAACTTTTTTTTTTTCCAAAAGTCTCGGTTGTCAAAAAAATCTTCTGAGACTGAGTCGACGTTCCTAAAATTTATTGTAGCATGACAGACTCTTCAATTTCTGAAATCGGACTTAGATTGGCAGTTAATTTCACTCGGACACGTTTTAAGTATAACCTAGGCTATTAGGTAGTTTTCAGAACTTTTTAGGGCAAATGACTCATGGTCAATTTTCTTCAAGCCACAATGAATCCACTTAACACAATGACAACTCTCGATTGTCGTGAAAATCTCGAGGATTCAAATATGGATACAGGGTACCAAAACGAGGATAAAATCAAATTAGTGTCAGTCGACGAGAATTTTCCAATTTAGTGGAATCACCCATGATCGGCCACACATCTTAGTCGAACTGACCTATTTCTGATTTCAAATCGATTTTATACTATGTCGTAATGGCCGCTAAAGAGGAGCACGGTCGAGAAGTTGATTCTTGGTCGAATTTTCAAGTCTATTTGCCTTAAAATCTCTTAATGACTTCCCTAGATGGTTTAATTATCTCGTGAGTGGCCAACTCCGAGAAAAACACTATAATCGCGTTGATGAAAAGCCTCACTTATCCGATCGAAATCAGGACTTGAAAATCAGGATGTCACATCATTCGTTGCAACTGCCCTTCTATTTGAATGCCCAGGATGAAAGCATCAGTCTCTAAAGTGCCTTGATAGAAGAATATGAATTTCTCATTTCATTCAACTCAGAACCTTGCGTGAATGACTAGTGTCGTGATAATTGACTTAGTACAGAGCGAATCCAATGCCGTGGCCAGTATAGATCAAATCGATATGGCCAACGACACATGCAACCCAAGACACCCATCCGAATACCTAAAGAGAACCACAACTCACGGCCCAGAACAAACAACCACACGCAAAAAGCTTCTTCGGTTTCCAGTCAGGGTCAACTACAATCACCCTGTTAGCCTCAGTTAGATTTGTCCTTGAACCGCCAACGTTTGTCATTAGAATAAATATGAACACGTCATCCGAATTGTTGAGCTCGTCTATCAAAGCCATTCTTTGTATTACAGGAGTGAGACCATCCAGTCTTCGGTACTTGTATTCACTGCGAAAGTACCTCCTACTTGATATGGATCCAAAATGCCAATCAATGGAAGAGATTAAAAGGCATCTTAAAAAAAAAATGAATCCATCATGTATCTGCCCCTTGACGAGACCGAGTTATTGAAGTGTGCAGGGACCCGGACAACACATTCTCGATAGTCATATCAAGGTAAGCCTCAGCGGTCTCACGCATCTTTGTGAGGAGGGTAAATGAAATTTCCTCCACAGCAAACGGCTTCTTAACGACCTTGAAATTGACGACAATCATGGGTTTGAGGCTGGGACCAGCAATGACCCTTGACGGCCAATGCCTCATGTTACTCTGGACCGAAGGATCGCTATATCTCCTCCCGAACAAAGATCTTGCACTCGATCTCATGATCAGAGTCTCGACATCCTCGAAATCGTTTTTACAAGATGAGATGCCATCTTGCATGATATTTCCATGATGGATTTTGCATCGTGAGCAAGAGCCTCATTCATCACCTTTTGCTCCGGAAAATTAACGTCGTAATTCAATACTCCACCATTCTTGTCTTCTCCATCACGATAGATGCCGTCAAGATTAGTAAGTGTTGAGTCCCAAACCGAACATCAAGAGACAAGACATGGCATAGCATTGGGCGCACAAAAGACATAAAACGCACCCTTATGACAGACCCAAAATGGACACAAAAAAAAAATAGAGAGAGAGAGAGAGAGAGAGAGAGAGAGAGAGAGAGAGAGAGAGAGAGAGAGAGAGAGAGAGAGAGAGAGAGCCTGTAGATCTTCTTTGAAACTCTGGCCAACGGTGATGAGTGATGATTGTTGGCGTCGACTAGAAGCCATCGAGGAACAGACCTGTTGGGAAGTGAAAGAACCTGTCCACTTTCATGCGTCTGGTGCTCGCATTGCGCAATGGCGAACCTGGCCTCTTGCATCTTTATCCACGGTCACACGTTGCCTCGAGATTTACTAATCGGCATTGGCAAGGGACTCGTTTCAACTGCTTCCTCAAGACAGCGTTCCACGACATGGACGCCAAATATGGACGCTTGTCTTCTGCTAGGCGAATTTTTTTATTTTTATTTTGATGATCTGGCCCCCCCCCCCCCCCCCCCCAAAGATATGGAACTTGTAACGTCAATTATAGCCGTTTGGTGGTTCCCCTTCTCTCTTCTAATCAAACACATAGCGTTTCGGGCAGGAATCCCGGACAAATTCTGCATGGCGAGCATGTAAATCACAGACTGCGACTCGGGTTCCCTCATAGCAAAGATGAAGTGCTTCATATGTTCGGGAACCAGAAGTTTAAGGACCAACTCATTTGAAACTTTCAGGTCATCGGATTTCGGATTGGAGAAGGGCCGTAGAGTACGTAAACTCCAAAGGAAAGAACATGCCTTCAGGACCACATTGACTCCCTTCCACTTCTATCTAAAACTTAAGAAAATTCGTGAAGTTCATCCTCCCAATTTCTTGCATGGTTCACTCACAAGCCCAAAACAGAACTTCCTCGAAAGGATTCAGGGAATATATTCAGAGCGAAACTAAGAACAACAATCAACGTAGTCTTGGCATGGGAATAGAGATGATAAAGGATCAGAACATAAGAAACATCAAATGATCAGCGCACACCGCATTGCATCAAATCACACAAGCAAAATTGTTGCCATCAAACCAGTTTAGTATCACAATGTCTTGAGTAATGACTTTGATTGTCTCTGACTCCATTGTTGCACAAATAAATCCTTAAAATTGTTGGGAAAATATGACTTCAAATATGGTAGAACAATGAAGTTAGATCGAGTAATCAAGTTGGATTTTGAGGCGTGATATCACTTTCTTTAATGATTTATTTGCCCCACAAAGTTGCTAATGGTCACTGGCAAATTTCCTCTAGGATACAACAAAGTCTCAAATGAGAATACTAGATAGCAATTCTAGTATTTCTCCAAGGTCTCTTATGGAAAACAATTGAAAAAAAATGGCTGTATAATCTTTCAAAAGAAGATGAAAATGGAAGAAGATCATCATTTGATCTCAAAACAAATGTACTTATATATGTCTTTCGAATAAAGGTAACTCTTCAAAAGATTACAAAAAGAACAAAGGCAACCTTTCGGGAAATGTTATAAAATAAACAAGTATGTCTCAAAAGTTACGTTGAAAAGACATAAGAAATTCAGAGTTAAATAAATAAAAATTAAAAATAATCGAAACTTTTCGTGAACGATCGCACTGTTTCAACAAGACTCTATAGTTAATTTTAATAGAAATAAATCCGAATTTTTTTAATAAATAAAATTAATGATCATTGGTTAGTGTCAAATCTCGTCCACGTGTGCACTCACATCTTTTTGATGTGGGACAAGGCACCCTTTCATTTGTTTTATAAACAAATTACCAACAATTTGTCCCCCTCCAACTACAAAACCCTTCCTTTGTGATGTCCGCTAACTATGATCCATCGCAAAAGCCCCTTTCGACCAAATAGGAAATAATAAAAACTATAGGACAACAGATCCTCTACGCATAGGACTACGAGATCCATTGCAAAAACCCCCGGGATCCGTTAGCCATTTATCCCGCATAGGACTACGGATCCTCTAGCTACCATGATGCCGACCGGCGGTCATCCCCACACAAACATCCGAGGTTCCCCGACTTCACTACCCTCCACGCCATTCTGGCCTTTCTTGTTTCCGTGCTGGTCAACCTCGTCCAGGTGAAATTCCAAGGGAAACCCACGTCCCCTTACGACACCCACCCTTTTGCCACCTCTCTCACCGTCTTCTGTCTTCTGTTCTATTGCTCAATGGCCCTCGTTCCTCACCTGTTATTGGCTCCCGATTGTTGTGCCCGAGCATTCCCCATCCTCATTGTTGCGATGGGGCGAGCGATCGAACAAAATATAGACAGAAAAAGAAAATAAATCGGACACCAGATTTACGTGGTTCAGTCGTAAAGACTTACGTCCACGGGGAGAGCAGCAGCGAATTTCACTAAAGATCAAGCGATACAAGGAGATTACACACTCAAGTCACTCAAACACTCTCTCGGTGTTTCCCAAGCCCCAATTACACCCAATAACGCACTCAGTGTTTAGCCCCGAAATTCCTCGAAAATAATCTCTCAATCTCACGAAGGAATTACATGCAAATCTTACCTCAAGATTTAATCGACTACAAACACTAAACTTCTTGGATGTAATTCATGAACGAAAAAACCCGCCAAGCACTCGCTAGAATTACGGCACTTCAATATGCGGCTTCGCTCAACGATCGGCTTCGTGCGGCAGCAAAAAAACCCTAAAGAAGAAACCCTCGAAAGCCAAAGACCTGCAAAAATCGCCCTTTATACGTGTGCCCATCGAGGGCCCACCTGCACCTTTGGCTTACGCGTGAGGATTCTTTCCTCTTTTATTTGCTTGTGTGCGTGTGTGCGGCCCACCGCTTCTTCTTCAACGTGCAGAGAACTTCTTTCCCTTTTATTAATGTGTGCCCATTTGGGCCCCACCATGGCTCAATAAACTTTTGGCTTCTCCTTTGCAACCGAAAGAAAAAACTTTGCTGCACACATATTCTATTTTATTTTCCCTTCTCCAATAAATAGTGTTTTATAAATACTCAAACTCGAGACATATTTAACAATCTCCACCTTGGCTCGACGTTTGAGCCAAATTACAATCGCTTCATAAAAATTTCAAATTCTGCTGCTACTTTCCCATAGCCCCCTATGGGCTCAACCGCCACGAGATATTATCCAAGTTCAAGCCTCGCTTGAACTTCGCCATAATCGAGGACCTCATCGAATACCAACTTCACATGCACCTTTAAGCGCCCTTCGCAAGGATTTTTTCGACACGACCTCCTCAATCGCAGATAAAGTAAAACCATTATTGCATCTATATTTGTCAAGAGATCGAACATGTACCTTGTTAATTTCAGCAATTACAGCAACCATTGGCTCTACAGGCTCCACCTCGCTATGAGCACTATTTGTGTCGATTACTTTGCTAGTACCTGTACTCGCTACCTCAGGAGTTTCTGGTTGCAACTCCACCTCAAGCTGAACACCGTTCAGATCCGAATTAACACTGCTATAATCACTCCTGGCCGAAGTACTTGAGACTCATCAAGGGTAACTTCTCTGCTGTTTGGGTGAACTTATATCGGGCACCACAACTGATCACCCCACTCACCTTGTGCATAGCCATGGAATATGCACCTTGCCCTCCCATCGAGCTTACCATCACTCACTCGAAAATAATGTGGGCAATCAAACATTCTAATAATAGAATAATCAGCAACGTTACGACCACACTTCTTCATCGAGTTCGCCATTCAATAGCAGTTGATGGGGATCTATTCACCGGGTAGCTTACCGTACTTAGCACATTAGCTAAGAATCTCCTAGCCATACCAGCACTAGAGATAATTTTTCGGGCCATCTCTAGTAATGTTCTGCTCATCAATTCTGTAAATTGTTGTGATTTACTAGCACTAGTGCGGTGTTTCACTATGCCCTCTTTCATGCAGAATTTATTTGTCAGCTCCGAGCAGAACTCCATGCTATTGTCAGTCCACACATGCTTGATTGACTTACCAGTCTCCGTCTCGATCAAAGCTTTTGACTGCGAGATCCTGACACCAGCATCAAACTTGTGCCTTGGCACAAACACCCAGGTCTTCCTTGAGCAGCCAATAGACTCTCGAACAGATGCATCCGACGTCTTCGCAATGAAATTTATCACTTGTCTCACCTTGAAGTTTATACAGGCCATCGTGCTTGATTCCTTTCATTATCACCAGGGCACCTCGAACAACCTTGAACTCCACCTTTTGAAGAATACCTGCAACCAGCTGAATCTAGGCGCCCAAGGAAATTAAGTTCTTTTTCAATTTCCGGGAACATGCCTCACTCCAGTCAATGTCCTCACGATACCATCATGCATTCTGATTTTAACATCACCAACACCCACAACATCGCACTTAGCATTGTTCCCTAACTGGACTTTATCACTACCCGTGTGCGATAAGTGATAAACCAGTTTCTATTTGGTGTGACATGAAAAGAACAACCAGAATCCATAATCCATCCATCAAACGATGAACAATCGGCGATAGACAAGACATAATCAGCATTATTTGCTACAGCTGCAACATTATCGCAGAATCAACCATAATTTCCTTACCCTTTTCATTCTTCAGCTTAAGGCAATCTCTTCTAAGATGCCCCCTCTTGCCACAGCTCCAAGACAACATTAGCGAGTCCTAGATTGACCACGTACATTCATATTAGTACTACCATTACCCATACGTGTTGGCGAGATCTTCCTCTATTTTCACCTACTAAAGCAGTAGATACAGTTCGCAGATTCTCTTCTACGAATATCCTCACTTAGAATCAAATCTCGAACTCCATCAAACGTCAAACTTGTTGACCCGGAGGAATTACTAACAGCGAACGGTAGTATTCCAACTATCGTGCAATGAGGATAATAGAATCAAAGCACATACCTCATCATCAAAATCAATCTCAAGCGAACTCAATTGACTAACAATCACATTGAATTCATTGATATGATCTGCAAGCGCGCACCTTCTTTCATCTTCAAGTTAAACAGACGTCGCATCAAACGAGACCTTGTTGATCGCAGAGGGCTTCTCATACATATCCGACGGGGCTTGTATCAAATCAGCGGTGGTCTTCTCCTTCGGGATGTTAAACGCGACGTTACGAGCCAACGTCGGTCGAATAACACCCATAGCTCGTCTATCCAAGCAAATCCCAATCAGCTTGCTTCATCGTCACTTGGTTTCTCCCGGACAAGGGCAAGTGCGGTTTTTCATCGATAAAGATAATCTTCAATTTGCATCTTCCAGAAACTAAAATCCTTCCCATCAAATCTGTCGATTCTCACTTTTACTTCTTCTGTCGCCATCGATTCGCTTCAACTTAGCCAAGCCTGGCTCTGATACCACTTGTTGCGATGGGGCGAGCGATCGAACAAAATATAGACAGAAAAAGAAAATAAATCGGACACCAGATTTACGTGGTTCAGTCGTAAAGACTTACGTCCACGGGGAGAGCAGCAGCGAATTTCACTATAGATCAAGCGATACAAAGAGATTACACATTCAAGTCACTCAAACACTCTCTCGGTGTTTCCCAATCCCCAATTACACCTAATAACGCACCCGGTGTTTAGCCCCGAAATTCCTCGAAAATAATCGTTCAATCTCATGAAGGAATTACATGCAAATCCTATCTCAAGATTTAATCGACTACAAACACTAAACTTCTTGGATGTAATTCATGAACGAAAAAACCTGCCAAGCACTCGCTAGAATTACGGCACTTCAATATGCGGCTTCGCTCAACGATCGGCTTCGTGCGGTAGCAAAAAAACCCTAAAGAAGAAACCCTCGAAAGCCAAAGACCTGCAAAAATCGCCCTTTATACGTGTGCCCATCGAGGGCCCACCTGCACCTTTGGCTTACGCGTGAGGATTCTTTCCTCTTTTATTTGCTTGTGTGCGTGTGTGCGGCCCACCGCTTCTTCTTCAACGTGCAGAGAACTTCTTTCCCTTTTATTAATGTGTGCCCATTTGGGCCCCACCATGGCTCAATAAACTTTTGGCTTCTCCTTTGCAACCGAAAGAAAAAACTTTGCTGCACACATATTCTATTTTATTTTCCCTTCTCCAATAAATAGTGTTTTATAAATACTCAAACTCGAGACATATTTAACACTCATGATGCTCGCAGCGTCACTGTCGGTGGCTTCTTTTGCATCGTTGTTGCTCCCGGGCCCTTTCACTGTTTCCCTATCTCTTGTTATTTGTGTTGCTTTCCGTGGTCCTCTTGCATCGTCTCGCTCGAGACCTTCACATGTGGGTTCAACACGAGATTGTATCTATTTTTGTCCCCATGTTCCGTTCTTGCCGACTACATGGTGTAAGGGTAGCCCCGCCACCTTTGCCTCGTACCAACATGGACGTGCGCTCTGCGCCGGAATTGGGAACTGGTGCGTGTTGACACGGCCACAGATGTGCTAGGGGTTGCCCACGACTAGCACAACCCCAGAAAAGATAACACGACTAGTGAAGAAACCCGACAACGTTGCGCTTGACAACCAATAACAGCAACAGCAGAGCTTATGGTTTTGCTATTGTAGAGTCGCATTGTATTTTTGAAAAACAATTAGTTATTAGAATGGACAGCTTTGGAGAAAGTTGACATTGAAATTCTTTCCAATTGAATACTCTGCGTGTCTGCAAAGTAGACCATATCGTGGAGTAAATATCACACTGAAAAAATAAACCAGAACATGGTACATGTTGCCTCAAACTTTTTCCCAAGAATGGTATGAAATGGGAGTTAACTAGTGGTTTGATTACTGATGCAACAGTCACCGCTCGAGAGACATCTTTAACCAAAAAAACCAATCTCAATGAAAAAAGCATATCATGTCTTAGATACTTGATCAATTCCATCAATCTTGCACCTTTAATAACACACATTTTTTGTTATGTCAGCAGCTCCTTTTTCCTAACTAAGGATACAATCTTCCTCTTCCAACCTCCACCAGACTCCTTTTACATCTCATGATGCAACAAAAGATACTTAAATCAAGGTCCACCATATAAAAATGGAGTTTCCTACTAAATGCTAAATACAATGACTTAACATTTTCAGCAATAAAACTTTTCGTGACCTTTCAGATGAAGGTATTAATGAAACAATATATTGCTCTATGTTGCATAGCATTCCGGATGAAACTAAGCTGTAGTCATTTGTTTGTTATGTCAATCATGACACCATGTTCAGGTACCATGAGTACGACACTTCGAGGCAAACTGACAAGTAAATGCATAACAAGCCACGGATGCGCAAGAAAGTGGGTTACAACAGTTTTCCCTAATTGATCATAAGCAAGGATCTTGCAAAAGCTGCCATTCAATAAAGTACAAGTGATATGGAGAATGTATACTCAATATTAGAAAGATGCCTTACATTCTCATGACATAATCCATTTCGTGAAAAAAAAATTCCAGGATATACTTTTCAATTTTTTTTTTCAGGTTTCCGTCAAATATCAAAAAATAAAGTCATTTTCCCGTAAAATAACTTTCTAAATGGTATATTTCTAAATGGCCCGATCCTCAATAAGGCGCGTTAGGAAAATATAAGAAAATATTGCATTAGAGTGACCTTGCACGGCATCGCTCGGCCAATATTTTCTCCCCGTAAGTGCCAAGGCAAAGTCGCAAAAGTAAGTCGCTCACAAATGGTAAGTCTTCGACAAAAACTTAAAACATGGGAAGACGCAAGGCGAAGGACGACGACCAATATCGTGGTAAAACTGCTGGAGTCCGGGAAGCTTCTCATATCCGCCCGTGCGGTACGACCACCCGACCTCTTTTTCAACTATAAAAACCCCCAAGATCTGTTCCTACTCTAGCCATCTCTCTCCGATCATGTCGATAATCTTCGACATAGGACTCCGGGATTCTAGGAGCCGATCCCTATGCCGATACACCGTCGTCCCCTCGCAAACGGCCGAGGTTCCCCTGCCTTCACTGCCCTCCACGCCATTCTCGCCTTTCTTGTTTCCGTGCTGCTCAACCTCCTCCAGTTGAAGCACCAAGGGATATCCGCGTCCCCATTCAACAGCTACCCTTTCCACATCTTCCTTGCCGGCTTCGTGATGTGTTGTATGGCGCATTGGCACTCGTTACTCTTTAAATCGTTGGCTCGATTCTGTGCCCGAGCGTCCCCATCCTCACGATGCTCGCGGCTTTGCTCTCGGTGGCTTCCCTTGCAGCTTTGTTGGTCCCGGGCCCCTTTCGCTATTTCCATGGTCCTCTTGCATAGTCTCGCTCGAAACCTTCTTATGTGGGACTCTATGCATGTCGCTGTGTTCCCTTCTTGCTGCCTACATGGTGGAAGAGCCCAGCCGCTCTAGCCTGTTACCATGGATGCGCGCTCTGCGCCGGAAGTGGGAATTGCTTGGGGATTGGCCCGTCTTGACACGGCCGCGAGATGTCCCTCAAGATGCCCACAACTAGCATAATCCCGGAAAATATGATACAACCGAGGAAGAAACATGACAACGTTGCCTTCGACAACCAATAACGACGACGGTAGGAACTTTGGGTTTTGTTTCGTTGGTATCTTCGAGAGTCGCATTGTACCTTCCTTGTATGACTAATTGAGAGAATGGACGAGTTTCGCAGCAAGTTGACATTGAAATTCATTCCATTTGAACACACAAGGCCTCTCCTTACAATATCATATTGAAAAAGGAAATCGAGACCACGTACGGTTTATCTCGGACTATTTCTCAAGAAAGTTATGAACCGGGAATTAACTAGCAATTTAATGACCGATGTGACAATCATCACTTGAGATTTTGCAAAACGCCAAAAACCAATCTCTGCGAAAGAAGCAAGTCTTAGATTCTCGATCGATTCCACCAAAATCTTGCACCTTGAAGAAAAACAAAACTTCACACAAAGACACAAAGGTTATGAGGTTCAAAGCAATGTGCCTACGTCCTCGGACAAAGCTTTCGGTCTCTCTTTTTTTTTTTTTTTTTTTTTTTTTGGTTGTTATATTGAGCCTCTGCCATTGTTCAACCATATGTACATAAAAGGTTGCCACAACTAAGGAAACAAGCAACCAGAATAAAAACGAGAAAAAGGAAGAGATCCCGGAATTATAGAAATACAATATTAACAAATCTCCTTTCTTAAGATAGGAGAGAAAATCACGCCAACACTCCCCCTCAAGTTGGGCCGAAGACCTCGTCGGAGGTCAACTTGCTTGTCATTTCTTGAAATACTCCCTTGGGTAATGCTTTGGTAAAAACATCGGCCAGTTGACCCTCACTGCGAATGTACGGAGTCTCAATTGTCTTTTCTTGCACCTTTTCTCTCACAAAGTGGCAATCCACCTCTATGTGTTTGGTCCTCTCATGAAACACTGGATTTGAAGCTATATGAGTTGCAGCCTGATTATCACAAAACAACTTTGTAGGCTTGGTCATGCAATCGCAACCCAATTCCTGAAGCAGAAGTCTCAACCACACAATTTCACTAATAGTAGTAGCCATGGCCCTATATTCTGCCTCTGCGCTTGAACGAGCAACCGCCGTTTGTTTTTTGCTTTTCCAAGTGACAATGTTTCCTCCCACAAAAGTACAAAACCCTGTAGTAGATTTCCTGTCTATAGGGTTACCGGCCCAATCTGCATCAATGTAGCCAACAAGCTCTGTGTGACCGTTATTTTTCATTAAAATTCCCTTCCCAGGTGTGCCTTCAAATATCGTAGTAAATGATTTATTAGCTCCATATGCCCTCGAGTTGGTTTCTGCATAAATTGACTTATGTAACTAACAGTATATGCTATGTCAGGTCTTGTGATAGTCAGATAAATAAACCGTCCAATAAGTCGTTGAAACTGCCCAACATCATGTAATGGAGTGTCATCTGAAATGAACTTACTATTATACTCCATAGGAATGTTGGCCGGTCTAACTCCCAACTTCCCAGTCTCTTTCAGCAAATCCATGACATATTTTCTCTGAGATAAAAATAATCCTTTGTGAGATCTCGCCACCTCAATACCCAAAAAATACTTCAATTTGCCAAGGTCTTTGATATCAAATTCCTTGCTCAAATGCCGCTTAAGTGCTTCGATTCTAGGTTGATTGCTACCTGTAATCACAATATCATCAACATAAACAAGTACAACAACTATACCTTTGTCATCAACCTTGGTGAACATTGATGAGTCTGCTGTCCCTCTTTTGAATCCAACCTTGATGAGTGCAGCACTCAATTTACCATACCAAGCTCTAGGTGATTGCTTGAGGCCATATATGGCCTTCTTCAACCTACAAACAATTCCGTCTTTATTATGCAAGGGGTGACCAGGAGGAAGATCCATATAAACCTCCTCCTCCAAATCTCCATGAAGGAATGCGTTCTTTACATTCATTTGGAACAAGGACCATCCACAATTAACAGCTACTGACATAAGAACACGCACGGTGTTCATTTTAACCACAGGTGCAAATGTCTCTTTGTAGTCTATACCATATGTTTGAGTGTATCCTTTCAACTGATCCATCACTATTATATTTGATCTTATAGATCCATCGGCAACCAACTGTCTTCTTCCCCCTTGGAAGTTGTATAAGTTCCCAAGTATGATTTCGATCTAAAGCCTGAAGTTCATCTTTCGTTGCATTAACCCAAATGGCTTTTTCCCTTGCTTCCTCATAGTTGTGAGGTTCCTGTTGTTCTTCAATAGCAGATAAGAAACTCAAAAAATTGTGAGATAATTTGTCATATCCAACAAATTCTTGAATGGGATGTTGAACTGAATAATAAGTAGTAAAATCTCGAAGTCGAGTTGAGGGTCTAGTGACACGAGATGATCTTCGTAACGGGATTACATCTGTTGCCCTTTCATCTATCAGCCCGTTAGTGGCAATTCTAGGTTCAGCTTCTGGAACAACAGTTGCCTCCACTTCAGAATTTTCTTGATCTGCAAATTCGTGACCCAAAGCATAGCTCCCATTATTGGCTTCGACACCCCCATTGTTGACTTTGGCTTCACCGGTCCCATTAACATCCATAGGAACAGGAGCACATTCATAGGAAAACTTCTTATAATAATCTATGCACTCCCCCTGAATGTGGCTCTTGTTAGAAAAAAAACATATGAGTTTCATCAAATACAACATCCCGAGAAATATAGATACGCTTTGTGTAAGGGTCATAACACTTGTAGCCTTTCTTGACAGATGAATAACCAATAAACACACATTTCCTGGCACGAGGATCTAGCTTTCCTCCAGTTTGAGAGTGAACATAGCAGACACACCCAAAAATCCTCAAGTGAGATATATCAAATTTTCGCCCATACAACACTTCCATAGGAGTTATATACCCTAATACTCAACTAGGGAGTCTATTAATTAAATAACAGCTAGTCATAACTGCATCTGCCCAATAGGATTTAGACAAATTCGCAGAGAATAACAAGGCCCGGGTGACCTCTAGTAGGTGACGGTTTTTTTCTTTCAGCTATTCCATTTTGTTGTGGAGTACCCACACATGTTGTCTCGTGAATAATACCCTTGCTTCGTAAAAATACCTGAAATATATGATTGGTGTATTCGGTACCATTGTCGGTACGAAGAACCTTCACAGAAGTATTAAATTGATTACTCACCATATTGCAAAAATCCTGGAAAACAGTAAGCACTTCACTTTTGTACTTAAGAAGGTAAAGCCAGGTAGCTCTCAATTTATCATCAATAAAGGTAACAAAATACCGAAAACCCTCTCTAGAATCAACAGGAGAATATCCCCAAATGTCTGAATGTACCAAAGCAAACAATTCAGTTGACTTATGCAAATGTTTAGGGAAAGGCAACCTATGTTGCTTAGCAAAGTGACATGGATCACAACTACTAGAATCATGAGTCAAAGACATGTTTAAGGACTGCAACACCCGATCTGAAGGATGACCCATGCGCCAATGCCATAGACGAGAGGTATCCACATTCCCCTTCCTAGCCACCAACGCTTCACCATGCAAATCTAAGGTGTACAACCCATCCCGAAGTTGTCCTTCACCAATCATCCTCCTGGTATTGCGATCCTGGAACAACACCTTCTGTGGAGTAAAAATGACATTACAATTCCACTATTTAGCACATTTGCTCACAGATATTAAATTAGAAGATAATCCTGGAATCAATAAAGCCTCAGTTTTCTTCGAAAGCACATTCAGTTGCCCAACACCTTGGGTTGGTACCTGCACTCCATTAGCTACTGTGATCGGTGGATACAAAGAGCTAGAAATAGTATTAGATAGAATATGTGGGGAACTACACGTATGATCTGTGGCACCAGAATCAACAATAAATTGATTTCTAGACTCAACAGAAAGTGCACTAATATTACCAGAAGTCTTGGCCAAATTTACGGATTCAGTGCCAGAGGGACCCGAACCATGTGTCTGAAGTAGTTGCTGAACCTGCAGCGCTAGAGACTCCAACTTGGATTGGAAGTCTATGGTATTCCCTTGAATTGCTGTCTTAGCATCCGGACCTTTGTCCTTATTTGACGCCTTGGTGAGGATGTAGAATCCAACATTGTTCCTTAGAATGCCCATCTCGATCACAATGATCACAATGGAAACGAAGGGGCTTCTTTCCTTTCCCTTTGACAAATCGAGTACCACCATCACCTTGCTTGGCATTAGAACTAACAGCGTTTGCAAAGTGTTCTGATGATCCTGTTGATGGTGCCACAATCAAGTCAGAATGCATAACTCTCCTCCTTGTTTCTTCACTTTGTATTATGGAGCAAACGGTATTAAAGGACGGCAATTGCAGCCTCATAAGAATGTCACGTTTGGTGTCTTCAAACTCCGGCCTTAGGCTTGCCAAGAGATAAAAAATTCTATCTTGCTCTTCCCTTTGCACATAGTCACGAACATTCTGGGTTGCAGGTCTATATTGACGGAGTTCATCCCACTGTTTTTTTATGTTCCCTAGATGTTCCGTGAACGATTGATTTGCACCTTGCCTGGAGGTAGCAAGACCTTGTTGAAGCTCAAAGATTCGAGATGCATTATTGGCTTGACCATACATCTCAGACAACGAATCCCACAATGTTTTGGCCGAATCTGAATAAGCAAAAATCTCATAGATTTTAGGCTCCATTGAGTTGAAGATCCAAGTCATAACACCATGATTGCTTGCTTGCCATTCTTCAAAATTCGGATGACTTTCATCAGGGGCTTTAGTTTGCCCAGTAATATGTCCAAGCCTCGATCGACCTCCAAGTGCAATGGTCACTGCTCGTGACCATGGGAGAAAATTCCTTCCATTCAGCAAACTAGATGTAAGACGTTGGCTATTTACCTCATGCACCACAGCCTTCGTTGATTTAGAACTTGCACCTTTGTCGGGAAGTTTTCCAGATTCTAATTCTGAAATTGTCATGGTGCTCAACCAAAAAAAAAAAAAAAAAAAAACGACACAAAGAGGATGAGGCGAGTTCTTCAAATAATCAGGGTCATAACCCGCTCTGATACCATGAAGAAAAACAAAACTTCACACAAAGACACAAAGGTTACGAGGTTCAGCAATGTGCCTACGTCCTCGGACAAAGCTTTCGGTCTCTCTTTTTTTTTTTGGTTGTTATATTGAGCCTCTGCCATTGTTCAACCATATGTACATAAAAGGTTGCCACAACTAAGGAAACAAGCAACCAGAATAAAAACAGAAAAAGGAAGAGATCCCAGAATTATCGAAATACAATATTAACAAATCTCCTTTCTTAAGATAGGAGAGAAAATCACGCCAACACACCTTTAATGACACATATTTTGTTGAACCGCCTACTCTTTTTTCCCAGAAAGGATACAATCTTCCCCTTCCAACCTCCACCTGACTCCTTTTACATCTCATGACGCAGCTAAGGATGATTCAATCAAAGTTACACCATAAAAAAGTGGAGTTTCCCACTAAATGCTAAAAACGATAACTAATATTTTCAGCAATAGAACTTTTTCGGGACCTTTAAATTGAAGGCATTGATGAACAATGTATTGCTCTAAGTTGCATAGCGTCCCTGATGAA
Organism: Eucalyptus leucophloia subsp. euroa; assembly: GCA_017140325.1. Taxonomy (NCBI): domain Eukaryota; kingdom Viridiplantae; phylum Streptophyta; class Magnoliopsida; order Myrtales; family Myrtaceae; genus Eucalyptus; species Eucalyptus leucophloia. Next base: position 64,402,947 of record CM029475.1, read on the forward strand.
ACTAAGTTGTAGTCATCGTTACTATGTCAATCATTAGTCATCATTGTTATGTCAATCATGAAACAATGTTCAGTTACCATGAATATGACACTTCGAGGCAAAGTGACAGGTAAATACATGACAAGCCGCAAACGCACAAAGAAGGTGGGTTACAAGAGTTTTCCCTAATTGATCATAAATAAAGATCTTGTAGGGGCTACCATTCAATAAAGTACAAGTGATCAATAGAATGCATACTCTGTGTCAGAAAGACGCTTTACATTCCCATGACGTAATCCATTTCGCTGCGGGATTAATGCAATCTGAACAAATCTATCAGTGGGCTTCTACTCTATCATCACACTCTTTGCGAGGTTCTTGGGCTAGTCAACATTGTATTCTCTTAGGACCGTGAGATGATACACCAACTACTGCAACCCAAATGTTAAAAATTATCTCATGTCCGACAAATTAGATAATCTATTAAAATGAAATAGGCTATTTGAAAGGAAGAATAGTAATGTGAAAATAATCTATAAGCAATGAATAAATAAATAAATAAATAAAAACAGCAAAATGTTACTACTCAATCAATAAAATTGATTTCTTTTGTTGTTGTTGAGACTTAAAACAATACTCTCTTTTAAAACTAAACGCCAAATCCTAGAGAGAATTTTGGAACTCTTAAAGCAAAAACAAACACCGACAGCATAAAACAAATCAAGGGATCGAAAGCTAAATGCTTCCATCCAGCTCCACCTCATCCACATCATAGCTTCATCTTCAGCAAGTTATAACACATTCAGTAGAGCAGGAAAAAAAGATGTTCCATCTTGGCAAGCCTAGAAAACAATTGGAGGTACTCTTAACCTGTGAAAGAAACTGTATTGACTACGAGGCTGAAGACACTCCTCCACACGAGGAACCCCGGTGACTCTACATGCTCCACCAAGAGACACAATTAGGCGTCCTTTGCGGCCATGGAGTTGCTGAATAATTGATTGGGATTTGCTGTTAACATTGACAGCTTCAGCTTTAGAACAAATAAAGATTTCATGGATGCACGTAAACCCGTATGAGAAGCTAACCTGAAGGAAGCATCATGAGTAGCAATCACTACAATGGGAAGACTCATCCACTAGAGCCAAAGGACCATGTTTCATTTCACCAGCAAGTATTCCTTCACTGTGCATTAATGCCACTTCCTTTACTATTAAAGAACCTTCCAAAGCTGTAGCATAATTGTATCTTCTGCCAAACATTAGAAGTGACTGCTCTACAATCGGTAGCTTAGCAAGATCTTCCATTTTCTGGTCACTAAGCTTCAGCACCTCTCTAACTTTGTCTACATGATATCAGAAAAGGATTTAATGCTTCATACTAAAAATTCTCTCAACATAAGTTTAGTCGAAAAGGCATATACAACTTAGAAGTTTAGAAATTGTTAAGGTGAGATAGGGAGTGACCCATACTTGATAGGTCAAAAAGACAATCAATTATTGCATTCTCTTTTAGTTGTACTCAGAAGCTTTCTGCTCAGCCTCGCCACAATTTGATGTGGCTTAACCCACTTCAACAGTTGAATGACTCTGTATTTATTATGCTGCAACGACGAGCTGGAAAATATAGCGGATTGGGAGCAAAGGCGAGAGAGAGCCAATTTTGGAAAGAAGAAGAGAGAAGACGAGAGGAAGACCCAAAATTTTGAGATATTAGAGGGTATTTTCAGATCTGTACCGGTGGGACGTGGCTCCATGTGTCACTCACCGAGTGGAGAGGGATTATGCTGATGTGGTGGAGTGCGACCACATCCTCAATCGCAAGATCACAAGGTGAGGCAAGAGGCTAATGTGGGAGGCTAAGCGGTCGGTTGCCTATATCGTTCTATGAAACAAAACGTGTGAACAGTAATAAAGAACTCACATTATATTGCTAGGAACCAAGTGAATTAGAGAAATCACGCCACAATTCTTTCACTAAGGCCATCTTTTTGCTTTTGAACTAGATACATAATTCTACATGCATAAGAAAATAGGAATAGATTCAACTGATCGCACCCACCTGTTTTTTAGTCCAAAGAGGCTAGGCTGTATTATTGAAGCTTTGAGAAAGATGGAGCCGAACCCTTTGAGACCATGGAAAACACAACCAAGATAAGAACACAAGCCACTCTTTTCCTCAAAAAAAAGCCTCAACTTTTGATCTTGTTCTAATTTTACCCTAAACCATTTTTTTTCTTTAAAAAAAAACACCAACTTTATATTCATTCTTATAAAAATTCATAAACTTTTACTTGAATCCCATGACTGTCAGCATTAACCCTCCATCCAATCGCCCTCAATGACGCAGCCTTTCACGTTATTGCTATATTTTTTTTTCCTAAAAGAGATGAATCTTCATATCAGCCAAAATGGCTTCTTATTGCATATTTTACTTGGGTAAAAATTAGAAAATTTAGATTGACTTTCTTTAATTGTTCATACTATTAACAGTCTTCCTTCCATCTCATGAGGGATCTTTGATTTTAGGCTTGATCTTCAATCTCTCGTGCTTGAAAGTCTTCAATCTCATGCAGTCGAAGAGCTCATGTTCAAGAAGCTCCCTTTGAACAATTTGCTCAAGAATTTTAGACCAAGGGTCAGTGGAGGTAGATTTATAAAACAAAAAAGTCAAGGGAAAAATTGAGATTGGGCTTAAAGATTTTAGGGTAGAGGTGGGAGTGAACTTAAAGTTGGATGACTTTTATGGGATACAAAAGTTTACGTTAGAATTGGGGGCGAATCTTAAGTTGAAGGTAATTTTAGGATATTAATCCTATTGGAGAAAATTTTCGGATCAGTCTCGGTGAGGCGAGGCTTCACGTGTCCGCAGTCCGCCCACGGACTAGAGATTAGAGGGCGAGTATGCTGACGTAGAGCGTGACAACATGCTCATTCGCTCTCAAAATGGAATGTCGCTGTAGCTCTCGTCGAAGGGGTTTTGTCCCACCAAAGAAACGACAGAACATGGGGAGGGTCGTCCAGTTCCCAAGCACCAACCCAGAAACTGCCTGGCCTTCCTAGACTTCGACTTAAAAAAACCCCGAGTTCTGCTTCCCACTCTAGCCATTTTCTTTTTCCGATCATTTCGATAATCATCCTCTACATAGGACTCCGGATCCTCCGGGAGCCTACCCCAATGCCGACCGGTCGTCGTCCTAACACAAACGTCCAAGGTTCCCTTGCCTTCGCTTCCCCCCACGCCCTTCTTGCATTCCTTGTTTCAGTGCTTGTCAACTTCGTCGAGGTGAAATTTTAAGGGAAACCCAAGTCCCCATTTCGAGACCCGCCCTTTTGCCACCTCCCTTGCTGTCTCCTGCCTTTTGTTCTACTGCGCACTGGCGCTCGTCACTCATCTATCGTTGGCTCCTGCTTCCTGTGTCCGACCGTTCCACATCCTCATGATGCTCTCAGTGACATCCCTTGCATCGTTGTTGGTCCCGGGCCCCTTTCAATCATTGCCCTATCTCTTGTCAATCATGTTACTTGCCATGCTTATTGTTAGAATATAATATGCGAAAATGACAGGATTTTACAATTTACGTTAATGCGAAATCACCAGAAAAATAAACATGAAATAATAAAAACATCAGAAATTTACGTGGTTTGGTCGAGTATTGGTATTTACGTTTACGGAGAGAGTCAAGAGCAAATAATCTATTATAATTGGAGAATCGGAGTTTACAATCACTGTTTCCCACATCTAGATTTAACTACAAACCCAAAATCTTACTTGGATATAAACTCATGGAACAAAATTACCGTTTATTCAAGCTCAACACAAAATGCTCTACATACGCCAAAATAAAAAACTCCAGTGTTTGTCTTTTGGGCTCCGCGTTCTAAATCAAGGCTTCGCGCGGCTTCTTTTCTTCTTATGTGCAGCTCCCCTTTTGTGGTTTGAACGTACAGCAGTCACAAAGAAGAAAACCTACGTCTTTTTGTGTGTATGTGTAGGTCAAAAGTTTGACCTTGGGCCCCACCACTTTCCATTCTTCACGTGCACGACATCTTTCCTCTTATTTCCATAGGCTAAAAGAAGAAAATCCAGGCGTGAAAGTTGTGTGCCCAAAGTCAAATATTTGACTTTAGGCCCCACTTAGATGAATATAACTTGGATAAGGATTGGATAAGGATTCCGCGAGTCCCACATATCAAAAAAGCAAGAGGGATTGGACTTTTTTTTTTTTTTTTCTCTTTTGTAAATCTTTATGGAGTCTCACGAACTTTCTCATCTAAGCGAATCGCGTTTTTGTAAACGATCAAACTCGAGACATAATTTAACAACTCTCCATCTTGATTCGATGTTTGAAGTTAAGTTATAATGATCATCATTTATGCTGCTATCCCAATGCCTTGACGAACACTTACTTTCCACAGAGCAGAACTTGAGCTTCGTCAAAGGAACAAACTTAGTCATCATGGCTGTCAGGTTATCTGCTGTAACAATTTTTTTAACAATAACAGTACCTTATCTAAGATATTTCGAATGAAGTGGTACCTGATATTGATATGCATTGACTAGGTTATATGCCAAATATAACTAGTAAATCAAAAATACTTTATGGTCAACGAAAACATTCATGCATAAATTTAAGAAAGTAAATTTGTAAATTAAAAGAGGTGAAAACACTTTCTAGAATTACTTATCTCGAATATTTTAATATTTTTTTCTTTTCCTCCTTTTTCTTTGACTAGTTACTAGCCACAAGCAAAGGTTGGAGACTAGCCATAGGCACCCGTGCCTATGGCCGTTAATCAACTATCATCGGGCTTCAAAGCACCAGTGTCACTGAAGCCCTAAGCAACAAGCAAAGGGGAAAAAAATAAAATAAAATAAAAATTATTTATAAATTAGAATTTTTTCCCATGAGATTAAAATCTTTTTTTAAAATGAGGATCCAAACACCAAAAAATGTTTTTGGTCACACAAAATCAAACAAATAAAAACTATCTACTTTCCTAAAAATGATTTCCCACAAAGTGTGCTATTTTATCATGAAATTTTGCCAGAAACAAATGTACCTTTAGGGTTGCTTTCTTCAAGTGTTCTTACTTTTAAGAGTTTTCCTTCCATCTTGCAAGGGATCTTCAACTTTGGGCTCAATCTCTAATCTTGCATGCTTGAGAGTCTTTAATCTATTGAGATCGAGGAGCTCATGCTTGAGACTCTCTTGCTCAAGACACTTTACTCGGGACCCTTGAATAGCTCGCTCAGGAGTTTTCCATCTTGTGGATGTAAAAAATAAAATAAAATTAAGACATATGATTAATGGAGGCAAATTTATAAGGCAAAAAAATTTTAGGAGAAAATTGAGAGTGGACCTAAAGTTTAAAGTTTTTAAGGGTCCGTTTATTTTGCTAAAAACATTTTCCGAGAAAATTTTTTCCTCATTTTCCAATAATTTGGTTTGTTTAGGAAAATGAATCAATGAAAAATGTTTTCCTACTAAAATTTAAAAATAATTTTCTCTTTGAAAGAAAATTATTTTTCAAAATATAGTTAAGTATCGACGCTTCAACCCGAAACTGTACTCTTAAGCACAAAAACCACAATATAGTTAGGTCTTGGGCAGTCGGGGCCAAACCCTTGTTGCCTATACCCGATGCTCTAGCACCCGAGCTTAAGTCTATAAAGGTCATACTTGAGGCACCAATGCTTGAGCTATAGTCTTGACCACTAGGGTCAGGTCCACAAAGGCCATGCAATGATATTCGGTGCTAGGGCTCGGGTCCTTGTTAATGAAATGTTTTCTCTTATAAAAATATTTTAAAAAAATGGAATTTCTTTTCTTTTCTTTTCTTTTCCTTTTCTTTTTGCTTCTTCCTCATTCCGTTCATGGTCACGGCGATGATCGGCAAGCTCGAGACTTTGGCACGAGCCTTGAGCTTGCTTATGGCTTATCATCGGCCCTGTTGCTATGGGTGGCGACCTCCAAGGAAGAAGAAAAAAAATAATTAGGAAAAGGGGTTAATACCACAAAAAAAAAAAAAACCTAAATTGGTACATGTGTGACAAATTTATCCAAAACTGATTTTTTGACTACAAAAAGCTCTAAATTAGTACACTTATAATAAATTTACCTTACATTAATTTTTGTTAAATTTTCATCAAATTATTAAGTTTGATAACATGTGATAGTTGATGGGTATACCGGTTTACGATTTTACCATCCATTTATCATAAGTGTACTAGTTTAAGGATTTTTGTGATATTAATCCAATTTAATGGAAACTAACGGATAATAAACTTATCATAAATGTGCCATTTTGAGATTTTTGGTCAAATTTATTACGGGTATACTAGTTTGGAGTTTTTAATCATCCAAAAATTAGTTTGGGACAAATCTATCATAAATGTAACAATTTGGGGTTTTTCATGAAATACGCTAAAAAAATGATTCTATTGATAATTTTCCCCTTTAGATTTGACAGAAAATACTTTTCCGATTTTTCTTCTTCTTTTTTTAGTTTCAATCAAAATTCGGAAAATAGTCATTTTCCTATAAAATGACTTTTTAGAAAATATTTCTTGGAAACGGTACATTTTTCACAGAACAAATGGACCGTATATGACAAAAAAAAAAAAAGGAAGTTTATGGTAGAATTTATAGTAAGCCTAAAGTTGGAGTTTTTTATGGAACAAAAAAGAAAAATTGGAATAGAATTAAGAGTGAACCCTAAAATTGGAGGTTCTTTTTTATTACGGTATTAACCTTATTAGAGACAATTTTCAGATCTGTCCTTGTGGGACGTGGCTCCATGTGTCACCCATCGAGCGGAGAGGGATTATGCTGACTCGGAGCGTGGCCACGTCCTCAAACAAGTAATCGCAAGGCGAGGCGAAAGTGCCAAGGGCGAAGTCGCACGCTAAATCGCTCGCTAAGGGGAAGTCGCTCCCAGAAAGGAAAATCGCACGTTTAGTCGCACGCTAAATCGCGTTCCCAAATGGGAAGCCCCACGCTGAGTGGCTCGCAAACCTCGGAAGTCAGCAAAGGCGATGTCGACAATCAGTCTTCATGTAAACCACTGGGAAATTTCTTCCCAAACCGATCTATGCCACAATGGACGACCCGACCATTTCTTCCACTATAAAACGGCGAGATCTGCTCCTACTCTGGCCATCATTTTCTCAGATAATTTCGATAAGCATCCTCTACATAAGACTACAAGATCCTCCAGAAGCCTACCCCAATGCCGCTCGGCCATCGCCCCCAAACAAACGACCGAGGTTTCCCTGCCTTCACTACCTCCCACACCGATCTCGTCTTTCTTGTTACCGTGCTGGTCGACCTTGTCCAGGTGAAATTCCAAGGGGAAACCAAGTCCCCATTTCACACCCACAGTTTTGCCACCTCTCTTGCCGTTGTCTGTCTTCTGTTCTATTGCTCATTGGCGATCGTTGCTCACCTGTCGTTTACTCCCGCTTGTTGTGCCCAAGCGTTTCCTATCCTCATGATGCTCGCCGCTTCGCTCTTTCTGGCTTCCCTTGCATCGTTGTTGTTCCCGGGCCCTTTTCGCTGTTTCCCCTATCTCTTGTCACTTGTGTTGCTTTCCATGGTCCTCTTGCATCGTTTCGCTCAAAACCTTTACGTGTGGTTTCGACACAAGATCGTATCCATGTCTGTGCCAGTGTTCCGTTCTCGCCAACCCCATGGTGGACGAGCCCCGCCACTTTTGCCTCGTACCATCGTGGATGCTCGGTCTGTGCCAGAATTGAGAATTAATTAGGGATGGGCCCGTGTTGCTACGGCCACAGATATCCTCCGGGACGCCCACCACTATCACACTCTTGAAAAGAAAATACGACTGGGGAAGAAACATGACGACGTTGTGTTCGACAACTATAACAGCGACAGTCGGAACTGATGTTTTTGTTTTTGTTGGTGTCTAGTGAGAGTCTCAATGTATTATCCACTTACGATTAATTGATAGAATGGACTGCTTAATAGCAAGTCGACATTGAAATTTTTTCCATTTGAATACATTGCGTGTCTGCAAATTGGACCATATCATGGAGTAAAAATCACACTGAAAAAGGAAATCAAAACATGGTACAAGTTGCCTTGGACTTTTTCCCAAGAAAGGCATGAACCGAGTGTTAACTGACAGTTTGATGACTGACAAAGACAATCACCACTCTAGAGACCTGCTCAATGTCAAAAACCAAACTAAAGAAGCAAATCATGTCTTCAATACTCAGATTGATTCTATCAAAGTCTTGCACCTTCAATGACACACTTCTTTTTAGGGGAAAATTTCAAAAAGGGACCCAAAGCACCCTTTTTTTTTTTTTCTCAAATAAGGTGTGACACCCCGAACCCTTCGCAGGTCGTCACTAGCGCCGGTGTTACATCTTTTACCATCTCTATCTCTTGGCTAAATTAAGCCTTGCCAGATTACAGGCATTTTTTTTTTTAAAGCGGTCCCATGCGCGACTCATAGCGGAAGTAAAATTCACATCGTCATCTATCTCCCTTCTAACCCATGATACAAATACACACCAGCTAAACATCATGATTTTTATAAACAGCTTCGACGCTTGGCTTACATACATATATAAAGCATGATGGGGTTTCCTTCGGGTCGGTACAAAAAAAAAGAAGGGTTAGGACTCTGCCATGTCCTACCTAAACTCTCAAAAAGAAACCTCGACCCCTAACATCATGTGAACAAGGAACCCTCCCATCGAAAGCGTCGGTTTTCTACATCAAAAAGTGATCTAGCTCCTACTCCTCGCGTACAGGTCTCACACCCAACCCGGTGTGTCAGGTGGTGGCGGCGGCAGCATCCCTCGCATCGCTCCATCCGTCGAACGTGCACGAGACAGAACTCTTGTATGACGGGGCCCCTAGCCAGGCCGATATCATACATAACTAAGCATCGCACTCGGATAAACGTCAATCCGGGCACAGAGGGACAATCTATCTCCGTACACTCCACCTCAACATCAGACGGTAGACCGTAAAATACCCCACGCGAAACAGCGAGTAGCGGCATAGTGCTAATCGAAATGTTATCCCCAAAAGGGGTGAGTACAACCACTCAGCAGATAGGGAAATCCAATAACAACTCAGTGCACCATGCATACCATCATACAATGCAGGCATTGCTTACCTTTTTGATGTCAAGCGTATTCATGCATCATTATAGCATATATATCATCATCATGGCCATGTATCATCATGCGTATCACATCATCATTAACCATGCATCACCATGCATATCACATCACATCATATCATCAGCCATGTATCATCATGCATATCAAATCATCATTAACCATGCATCACCATGCATATCACATCATATCATCAGCCATGTATCATCATGCATATCACATCATCATTAGCCATGCATCACCATGCATATCACATCATCATTAGCCATGCATCACCGTGCATATCACATCATATCATCATTAGCCATGCATCACCATGCATATCACATCATCATTAGCCATGCATCACCATGCATATCACATCATATCATCATTAGCCATGCATCACCATGCATATCATATCATCATTAGCCATGCATCACCATGCATATCACATCATATCATCATTAGCCATGCATCACCATGCATATCATATCATCATTAGCCATGCATCACCATGCATATCACATCATAGATCAATTTCCACTTTTACTTATCAATTGATCCCCACATTATCTTTTCTCAAATCATCAAATTCACCATCATCACCATCCCTTCGGGCGTAAAACCTCCGACAGGATCCCAAGCATTCCAGCCCATCTCATGGCCACTGGGCTTCCGGCCCTCCACATTCGGGCATCTCGCATCTCAACTAGCATCACGAGGCATTCCTTCGGGCGTAAAACCTCCGACGGGGCTTCCGGCCTTTACCCTTTTAGCCGGGGATCTCGCACCCCAATCCCGGCATCGCGAGTCACTCCCTTCGGCGAAACCTCCGACGGGGCTTCTGGCCCCCCACATTCCGGGCATCCCGAAACTCCCTGGGGAATCTCGGAATTACGCCACCAGGCCACCGAGACAACATCCTCCACCACAACCTCATTCTCATCCACATTTATCTTTTATCTCAATTTAACATGGAAATTTGGCATGGCATCAAACATATCACACTTGCATTTCAATTCACATGTCATGCACATGTCATAGCTTAATCACATATGTATTTCAACTTAATGCATGTACAAAGACCTCATCACACAAGTGCCACACAAATGGAATTGAATCCATGGCCAAATAAAAATCTATTTTATTTTATTATTTCATTATTTTATTATTATATTATTATTTTATTATATTTATTTATTTTCATAAATAAATATTTAATATTTATGATTTTTCCAAAATCATAATATTCAATAATAATTTATAGGATTACAATTTTATATAAAATTCGTGGCCAAGTCGTATTTTTCACAATTTCACAATTTCCTCCAAAAACATCCTAAAATTCTCGGATTTAAACCCACTGCACAGTTTCTGAATAAATTAAATTAAAATACCCATTCGGTCTTCAAAAATTACGAAACTTTACAGGGTGATAGCCAACACATTTTCGTACCTTTTTCATTAAGAACTTTAAGCCAAATTCTTTTTATATTAATTTCTATAGCCCTACGAAGCTTCTGGAATCTCTACCGCGACGTCCAGAACACACTCCTCCGTATTTCTTAGATTTCACCCATCAAATCTCTTTCGTTCCTTCTGAAATTTAAGTATGTTATGTAACAATATGTCCTTTACAATTTTCATGAAGGGATCTAGGTCAAATAACCAGATTATGGTCACCATTTTAACCCATGAAGTCTCGGGTGTCTCGGTACACCTCACCAGAATCAACCATCTCCAAGATCTAACAGATTCACCAAGTTATACTTGTTATTTTTGCTTCAAATTTGATTATGTTGTAGATTAAGGTGTTTCCTACAACTTTCAAGAAGACAACAAGGTGAGATCTCCAACAGAAATCAACATGCAACCAAGAAATCAACAAAAGGTCAGTGAAGATTTCGCAGATCTGAGGTCTCCGTATAACAAAGCTTTTGACCCCACATATCACCATCGTTTTCCATGAAATTCGAGTATGTGATACTACAAGATGTTAGCTTCAACTTTCATGAAGACACCGAAGCCAAAATCGCACTCCAAGTACACATGCAAGCTCGACTAAGATACTGACTACCACAAACCAAACGAAAACAGTCACATAGCTTGAACACATCCAACCCTTACCTCAGTTTTTCGCCCAAATCACACCTAAAACCGAACATGCAACCAACAAAACAGACATGCAAGAGAAGTTAAGGACTCCACTTGCCTCTAAGATGAACAAACAGCGATGGACGACGGCGTACGGCGGTCGGACTAGGCGGACGTACGGCGGACAGGCGGCGGCAACTCTCGGCTCCACCTCCTCTCTCTCGGTCCCTCCTCTCCCTTTCTCTCGAAATCTCTCTCTCCCTCTCACTTCTCTCGACCGAATGGAGCTAGAGGAATCGGCCACTCCTCTTCTCTCTCTCTTTTTATATCCCTTAATCCCATCATTTGCAATGATTGATCCACCTAATGACCAACCAATGCATGCTCTTCCTTTGGCCACTTGTAATCTTTATTTTTTTTTTTTGAATTTTGAATGGGCTTGGGCTTAGGCCCATCCGGCCACTCACTTTGGGCTGGTCGACAGCCACCTATTGGGCCCTAATGGCCGACTAGCTTGGCCCACCAAGCTTTAGGCTAATGGGTCCAAGGCCCATTTCGAAAATTAATCCCCTTTTCCTTTTCCTTTTTTTTTTTGAATTCCTTTCTATAAATATTTCTAAATTCAAATTTCATCTTGGCCAAAGTCTTGGGATATTTTAATTATTGAAATTTAAATCATATGGCCAAGCATTTCAATTTAAATTTCCACAACACAAGCAAAATTCATCAAATTAAAACACAAATTGGCTAAAGCATAAGCCATAAAATTCTATCACCTAATTAAAGACATTTAACACACCTTAAGGCTTGGCTTTGAATTTCCGGGATGCCACATAAGGGCTCGAAATGAACCTTATTTTAAATAAGGACATCAAGTGCCTTCATTTTCTCAAATAAGGGTCTAAAGTGGATGCTATTTCAAATAATGACCTAAAGTTGTTATGTTTATTTCAAATAAAAGCCTGAAGTGATTATGTCCATTTCAAATAAGGACCCATCTTTCTAGCGATCAAGGATATTTTCGTCATTTGTCATTCCTCCATTTTTTTTTTCTTTTTTCTTTTTTCCATTTTTTTGGCTAGTTCTCTTCCTCTTCGCCGGTGGCTAGCCGGCCACTAGCAATGCTCACAAAAGGTTGGGAGAGGGATGGCCTCACCTGGGTTTGGCGACCCTCGCTTAGGGGCCATTCGCGAGGTCGGCTCGTGCTGGCCCCAAGCGAGGCCAACGAGGGTTGGGCGACCTCATCAACCGCCCTCGCCTAGGACCGGCTAGGGCTGACCTCACGGATGGCCTCTGGGCGAGGGTTGCCACGCTCAACCAAGGTCGTCCCTCACATGTGGCCAACGTGGGTGGCCCTCGTTGGCAGGGGCAACCCTCGCTTAGCCCTCTGTGGGCATTGTTGGTGGCTGGTTGACAATCAGCTAAGAGGAAAAAGAAGAACCAGAAAAAAAAAAAAAAGGTGAAATGCAAAATGACAAAGATACCCTTGACCGGTTGAAAAATTTAGCCAGTCGGCAATCGGCAAGATCAGGTCCTTATTTGAAATAATCAAAGCCACTTTAGGCCCTTATTTAAAACAACTAAGGTCACTTTAAGTTCTTATTTGAAACAAAGTCCATTTTGGGCTCTTATTTGAGAAACTAATGACACTTTGGGTCCTTTTTTTAAATTTTCCCTCTTTTTAGACTGCATGGTCTTTTATTCCCGAGTAAGGACACAATCTTCCTTTTCCAACCTCCTCCAGACTCCTTTTACATCTCATGATGCAGCAAAACATACATCAATCAAAGTTTATAAAAAAAGTTCCCTACTAAATGCTAAACATGATAACTACTATTTTCAGCAATAGAACATTTCCATGACCTTTAAATATATGAACAACATATTGCTCTAAGTTGCATGACATCCCCGATGAAACTAAGTTGTAATCATCATCAGCATGTCAATCATGAAACAATGTTCAGGTACAATGAGCACGACACTTCGAAGCAGATTGACAGATAAATGCATAATGAGCCGTGAATATGTAAAAGTGTGGGTTTCGATAGTTTTTACTAATTGATTATATTGATTATAAATAAAGATCTTGCAGGGGCTGCCATTCAATAAAGTACAAGAATGTATACTGATGTGGGACCCGTCGTCTTCTGCAAAAGGAAGCGCGAGAGCTCATCGGGAATTGATTGGAAACTGTTGGGAAGCTCCAGAAACCTTGGATCTTTTGTTTCTCTTGGCCGAAATAACCTTGAATTTCACTTGATCTTGCCTCTCCTTTCCACACTCATTATAAGAACCAAATTTTTATTCCCCCTCAAGCCATCTTTCTCTACTACTTCCGTCATCGTCGTCTACATAGGTCTACTGATCCTCAAGAAGGCGACCCCAATGCCGACCAGCGGACGTCCTGACACAAACGTCCGAGGCTCCCCTGCCTTCGCTTCCCCACACGCTATTCTCGCCTTCCTTGTTTCCGTGATGGTCAACTTCGTCGAGGTAAAATTCCAAGGGAAACCCGAGTCCCCATTTGAGACCCACCCTTTTGCCACCTCCCTAGCGGTCTTCTGTCTTCTGTTTTACTGCATATTGGCGCTCGTCGCTCACCTGTCGTTGGCTTCCGCTTGCTGCGCTCGAGCGTTCCACATCCTCATGATGCTCGCCGCCATCCTCTCAATGGCCTCCCTCGCATCGCTGTTGGTCCCGAGCCCCTTTCAATCATTACCCTATCTCTTGTCATTCGTGTTGCTTGCCGTGGTCCCCTTGTGCCGTCTCGCTCGAAACCATTACGTGAAGGTTCACCATAAGACCGTATCTATTTTTGTCCAGGTATTCCGTCCTCGCCGACTGGTGGCCCCACCGCTCTTGCCTTGTACAGTCATGGATGCGTGCGCTTCGTGCCGGAATCAGGAATCGGTCCAGGTTGGCATGGCCCCAGATGTCCTACAGTGTTGCCCACCCCTAGCACACCCCCGGAAATGTAACACGAGTAGGGGAAAAAAAATAACATTGCATTCGACAACCATTAACAGCGACAGTTGGAGCTTATCGTTTTGCTTTTGTTGGTGTCTAGCGAGAGTCGCGTTGAATAACAGCGACAATAGGAGCTTATGATTTTCCTTTTGTTGGTATCTAGCAAGAGTCACATTATATGTTCCGCGTATGATTAATTGATAAAATGAACTGGTCCAGAGCAAGTTGACATTGAAATTCTTTCCCTTTGGATACACAGGCCTATGTGAGTCAACAAATTGGACCATATCAGGAGTTAAATACCACACTAAAAAAGAAAATCAAAACGCAATACAATTTACCTCGGACTATTTCCCAAGAAATGTACAAACCGAGAGTTAACCAACAGTTGGACAACCGACGTGACAGACATATGTAATGCCAAAAACCGGTCACAGCTAAAGAAGCAAATCACATCTCAGATACTTGATCGATCCTATTTTCCCGAATAAGGATATAATCTTCCTTTTCCAACCTCCACTAGACTCCTTTTACATCTCATGATGCAGCAAAAGATACTTTAATCAAAGTCCATCATAAAAAGAAAAATGGAAATCCCGACTAAATGCTAAATAAGATAACTAATATTTTTAGCAATATAACTTTTTTGTGACCATTAAGATGGAGGCAATAATGAACAACATATTACTCTAAGTTGCATAGGATCCCAAATGACACTAAGTTGCAGTTGTCGTAGTCATGTCCATCATGAAACAATGTTCATGTACCATGAGTGTGACACTTTGAGGCAAATTGACTAGTAATTGCATAACGAGCCGGGAACGCACAAAAAAGTGGGTTGCGATAATTTTTCCTAATTGATCATAAATAAAGATCTTGCAGAGGCTGCCATTCAATAAAGTACAAATGATCAACAGATTGTATATTTTGTGTCGGAAAGATGCTTTACATTCTCATGACATTATCCATTTCATTGCCGGGTAAACATAATCAAAAGAAATCTATTAGCGGGCTTCTACTCTGTTGTCACACTCTTTGCGAGGTTCCTGGGCTGGTCGACATTGTATCCTCTTAGAACCGTGAGATGATACGCTAACAACTGCACCCCAAATGTTAAAAACTATCTCATGTCAGACGAATTAGCAAAATCTACTAAAACCAGCTATTTGAAAGGAAAAACAGGAATCTGAAAATACTCTATAAGCAATGAATATATAAAGAAATAAAAACAGAAAAATTCTGACTTGCTCCTATGGAACTAAGGTCGAAAAGATTGAAAAAAAATAAATAAATCAGTCATTCACAACCACCACTGATGAAGGATTCCTCAAAAAATTAAGGATTGGTAATCTAGTTCTATCATCAGCTATGGGTTCGAGTCTAAGAGAAATTTTAGAGAATATTTGCCATCCTAAAACTTTCTTCGTCTTTCCTGAATGATAAAGAGAAAGAAAAAAAATTGCATTAAAACCATTTCTTTTTCAATTCAAATTGCCAGCGGCCCTGTCCTGATTTCCACATGAAGAACACGGCTTCTCTTCACCGGGGCTTCGGTCGCCGGCTCCCTTGTCACCATGTCACCATGTCACCGCCCCCCCTTTCCTTTTCTGGCCCGACTCTTTGGTCTTAAGAATGTTGGTATGTCTATCAAAATTGTGAGCATCAGCATGTAGGAGGCTCAATCAATAAAATTGATTTCTTTTGTTTTTGTTGAGACTTAAAAACATACTCTCTTTTAGAACTAAACGCCAAATCACAGAGAGAATTTTGGAACTCTTAATGCAAAAGCAAACACTAAGAGCACAAAACAAATCAAGGAAACAGAAAGGTAGATGCTCCAATCCAGTTCCACCTCATCTACATCATAGCTTCATCTTCAGCAAGTCATAATGCATTCGGCAGAATAAGAGAAAAAGATGTAGCATTTTCGCAAGCATAAAAAAACTATTGGAAGTACTCTGTACTTGCAAAGGAACTATATTGACCACAGGCTGAAGACAGTCCTCCACCTGAGGAACTTCTATGACTCTACATGCTCCACCAAGAGAGACAGTTGCAGCATCCCCCCTTGAGCACATGATGATTAGGCGTCCTTTTCGGGCATGGAGTTGCTGAATAACTGATTGTTGCTTGCTGTTAACATTGACACACCTTCAGCTTTAGAACAAACAGATATTTCACGGATGCGAGTAAACCTGTCCAACAAAAGCTAACCTGAAGCAAGCATCATGAGTAGCAATCACTACAATGGGAAGACTCTCATCCACTAGAGCCAGAGGACCATGTTTCATTTCACCAGCAAGTATTCCTTCACTGTGCATCAATGCCACTTCCTTTACCTTTAAAGAACCTTCCAAAGCTGTAGCATAATTGTATCCTCTGCCAAACATGAGAAGTGACTGCTCTGCAATCAGTAGCTTAGCAAGATCTTTCATTTCCTGGTCAAGCTTCAGCACCTCTCTAACTTTGTCTACAAAATATTAACAAGGGATTTAATGTTTCATACAAACAATTCATCAACATAAGTTTAGACAGAAAAGGCAGATCCAACAGAAGTTCAGAAACTGTGAAGGTGAGATAGGAAGTAACACATACTTGGAAGGTCAAAAAGACAATCAATTATTGCTTCTCTTCTTGCCTGATTAGAAATAGCATCACCTCCAATTGCTAAAGCTAACATGGCCATGACAACTATTTGACTTGTATATGCCTGCTCAAAAAGCACTTCTAAATCAATTTCATGGAAAAAAAAGCCAAGAAAACCATGAAGAGGGGATCGTTTCTGTAACAGAATATCAAAAGGTACTCTCTCACCTTGGTGCTTGCCACACCTATCTCAGCACCAGCATTTATATGGACACCACAATGTGTATGTCTGGCAATTGCACTGCCAACAGTATTAGTAATTCCTACACATAATGCACCATTCTGGAGAGCATATTCCAGTGCATTCAAGGTATCTGCTGTTTCACCAGACTGACTGACAAAAACTGCTGTGTCTTCTCTATAAATTGGGCCTTGACGGTCCAAAAGATCACTTGCTATTTCCATCGTCACAGGAATTCCTGTTTTGAAAGCAAGCAAACAAGAAAAGAGTTGGTAAAAATAAATTAACATGTCCAACCCACATAAGCTATCATCCACTACTTGCCTGAAAGTTCTTCCAAGATGGGCCTTGCAGCTAAAGCAGCATTATAACTCGTACCACAACCAATAAAAACAATCCTCCGGCTCCTCCTAATTGTCTTGAGATGATCCTTCAATCCACCCAGAAGGACAGTCTTAGCTTTGCAGGTGCCTCCACGTATAAGTCTGCCCCTCATTGTGGTTGTTGGGGATTCTGGCTGTTCATGAATTTCTTTCTGCATATAATGTTCATAATTTCCTTTATTTATTTGTTCAACTTCCATCTCGAGAACAGAAAGTGCACGTTGTACAGATGCCGGCCTGGAAAATACACCGTGTTTTCCTTTGTCACCATCGAACTTAAAGATAGATACCCCTCCATCCTGACACAACCAGCATTAGTAGAATAAATTCAGCATTCGGCTTCTCATGAGTACTATGTTATTAAAATACTCTGGAAAGAAACGATCATAGTTATCAGCCCTCGATTGAGGTAATATAGCAAGACTTTCTGCATCAAAGTTCACCTCCCATGCAGGCAACATGCTCCTCCAATGCACAAGGACAAAACTGCTATTCAGCTATATGCAAGAAATCAAGCCAAATAGAATTCCGGTGACATTAAGCCGAAAGGTTCTCAGTACAACTAAATTGGTATATTCACAAATTGATACTGAGACGAAATCAATAGAACTCAAGTTAAAATGAAGTAGCCCCCACCCCTAAAATCTTAACAACTAAGATACATTTGGTAGATCAATAAAACATAAAATCAAGAGACCGATAAGGCAGCCATTGCCATAAAGGCTAAGAAAACACATAAATTCCTCAAAAAAACTATGTAATTACCTTCAAATGAACAACTTCACCATCTTCAATAACCAAAACTTTTCTTGTGTGCTCAACCAGAGCATTTGCATCACTCGATAAGAACAGTTCCCTGGGATTCCCATTCTGCGAAGGGTACTTGTCATCATGAAATAATGATCCTTTGCTTGATTCTTCTGTCAATTCCTGAATGAATTAATGACTATGTTACAATTATGATAAATTACAAGAACAAAAAAAAAAATTGACAAGGAAAATGCATAGTTAAGACATACACAGGAACGGACAACTACACATATGAAAAAAGAACTCCTAAGCCTAAGCTACAGTTGACGCATCATGGAGACCTAAAAATGAAGTAAGAGTTCAGCACCATAGACAACCACAAGCTTTTCTCAAACTTATTGTATCAAGATCAAAAATATGTGCCATGGTGGACAGCAGTAACAATGCTATTCCAATTCTTGGTTCTGATAGGAAATTAATGTGCATCCAGCTTGCCATTTCCAAGGCACTCTAAGACCCAAAGTAAAAACTCAATATACTGTCTACACCAAGCAAGAAGGATGCTATTCAACACTTTGCAGAAAATATTGTATCATAAGAAACATTTGATTGAAGTATGGTTAATAGACTCCGTTCTAGAAGAACACACATGGCATATATTTTAGTGAAGCTGAAAGGACACAAAGCAATTAAAAATAGAAAATGATTCATGAGATGTGATCAAAAGTAACTCATTTGCAACAAGTACCGCCCATGTTTTAAATGGAACTTACTTTGACACCGAGAAGCAATGGACTACCACGCTTACAAGCGATCAATTCATTAGGATAATGCCGGCTCTTAAAAATAAGGGCATAGGCTCCTTCAAGATGCCTCATGACTTCCAGCACAACTTGACTAAATGTGACAGTGTCACCTGCAGTCCAAATAATATACCATTCATAAATATAGTGTCACTGAACACTGTTCTCTAGGGTAAAGTAACATGAGAGCACACTTCAAGACACAAAGCAAATTATGTGGAATATGTATATATTTTGAGCACAATCCCATTGGTGGCCATATCGCCAGTTTATTCACTACAAGCAAACAATTGGAGAAATAAAATCAAATTTTGCCCAAAATGATGTCATTCATATGCTAAAATGCTTTTGCAGAATTAAGTATCCATTTACTGAGGCCCATCAGAAAGAAAATGAGTCACCAATGCAATTTGTTTTGAGCCCCTACATTTGTTGGGAAAAGTATTGGGCCAACATGGGCCTGACATACATAAATGATACTTTCAATGAAAGATGTCACAGATGCTTTATCCATCAGATGGCTCTTTAGTGTTTACAAAGAGTTGAACAGATTTCCAAAACTACAACCTTCGTATAGTTACGCAAGATTCAATTGAAAATCCATAGATTAATATAGCTTGAATTGGAAGATTGTTAAGCAAAAATCTAAAATGATTAACTTCAACATCTTTTTTAATTTCAGTGTCACATGAAATTGTGTTGACTGAGGTTCCCTTTTCTTCACACACAAACTCAGTAAGAAGCTCATTAAAATGCAATGATGACCTTAATTGCATATAAGCTATTACCTGAATCTTCATTAAATTTATCAAAAACATACTTGGCAAGCTTAGGAATCACTTCAGTGTCAGTATCAGATTCAAATGTGAACCCATGTCGAATTAGCGTTTGCTTTAAGACCTGCAAATGTAAATAAAAAGGTAAGAACCTCAAAAGAATCTACCGGCAAAATTTCTTCATTAGTTTTAAGCTAGAGAGAAATACCATTGAGATTGTACACCATTTTACAGAATCATCACAGACAGAGTACCATATAATTTAAGAGCACATCATATAGTTTCGTTAGGAAAGCGTCTTGGTCTCTAACAATGCTTCTCATTGGGGTAAAATGAGGTCCATAGCCGGTCGCAAGGTTGTGGTACACAGGACATTTGCTGCTAATGATACATACTTGAAGCTGCATGTTCTTTGTGAAGGCTTCGATGAAAGGTCTATGATAATATGACAGAAGGATAAGCCTTGGCCTCAGTTTATTATTAACAATGACTAATGTGACCTTTTCGTAACACCCCTTACCTGACCAATCAAATAAAGCTTCATTGATTGAATCAACTTCTCCCTCTAGTCAGCAGCTATGCCTTCACTCACATTCTAAGAAAGGGTAGTTGTCTAGATTAAATACCTCTAAGATGCATAAACTGATTTATGGCATAAAATCATCCAAACACGCAATATGATCTGCAATACCTCAGGAGATGTAAGCATTACATTGTCGTAATGTTACAATAATCAATGACAAGGATGAACTTTCGGCCTACATGAAAATTTGAAAGCTAACCCATCTCAAAGGTGAAAGAAAGCTTCCATCATTTATATAGCAAAATGCAACCCGAATATAAATAGAAGTATACTATAGTCCAAATAGTTACCAGTTAAGACTTAACCAACCTCATGATTAGTGACGACCCCATTGTGTACAACCAGAAATTCATTTTCAGCACCAGAGCTCTGAGGATGACTATTCCTAGTAGCAGGCTCTCCATGAGTCGCCCACCGTGTGTGCGCTATTCCAGCATGAGTAAGAAAAGATTCCTCCAATTCAAGTCTGTGGCATCAACCTCTGATGATAATAATCAACAGTGAGTTCCTTGAACTTGGTTGAGGGATATTTAAAAGCAAGACTTGAAATATGGAGATGTCAAACAATCCATCACACAAATATAACAAAGTAGAACAGCCACACAGAAGGTTTGTTTAACAGAATAAACGAGAAAAATCCTGCACAAAAATACATTCCAAGTTAAAAAATGTTGGGTAATGCATGCACCCATATAAAAATGCAGCATTTAATCCAGTGGGACCCCTAGACTTTACAAATGAGGCGTGATAGATTCAATGGTACAAATGGATTCAAGGTGAATACGCATGGTCTATGTAATGATTTTTCCTTCAATCCAAAAACTGCATTTAAACTTGACAGTGAACATATAAACCGCTGCTTAACATTCGTATATCTCCAAAAAGGAATCCTAATTCTAACCATGTGGACGGTTTCTCTCGAAATTAGACCAAAAGGGGACAAAATGACAAACGACACAGCAGGCTTCTTGGACGAGGCGCTTGTCTAGTCCCAGAACAATGACCTTTACGAGGACAAACAAAAATGAATTAACTAGAAAAAGAAAAAAAAAAAAGAGACTAAACCAGATCGAGAAGATGAACTGTATCTGAGGTGCGCATGAAAATCATATGCAGCGACCATGATCGGCAAAGCACAACGGTACACTTCCATAACTAATCAGACAAGCACAAGCTTATAGAACGTTGGAGACATTGGCAGGTCCAAAATGTTGGAGAAATCCTCTTGAAGTGTTTTGAAGTTGACAAAACGTTTCCATCAGTCTAATCTGAAGGCTTGCAGACTTTGCTATCTAAAGTCTGAAGACCTCCGGATAGCCAGACTCAAGACTCAAAGTCTATCATCATTGACAATTTCTAATCCGTTGAAGAAAGGCTATCCAGAACTGGATGTTTCATTAAGGATGTGGCCTTATCGACTGGAGAAGATCTCTTGGCTGGATATGACATAACGGAATCCTTTATTTGATCATAATTGATTTGAAGATTAAGGATCCAATGATTGGCAAAGTATATTTGGAAGGTTCTACTTATGGAAACCGAGATCCTGATTGTATGGGTGAACATGATTGATGGGCTATCGACATATTCCTTTAATAGCTCGAATGATCTTTCTAATTGATTCCGTCCAACGGGTAGATTGGAGGAATTCCTTTGGTAAGTGCCAATGGGTATGATGGCATGAAGGAGTATATAGGGAAGACGTTCCAGTTGTTCGAGAGTGTGCACGATAGAAGAATTCCAAAGTCTGAAGCTCCTTGTTCCTAGTCAATTCATTTGTTGAGCAAAATCGTGTAAACAAAAGAGAGCCTATATTCGTGAGAAACCTTGAGGAAGTGTGGTAGAACATCTACACTGTAGAATCAGGGAAAAGCTGTGCTGTAACTTCTCTTTTGTTCATAATGAAATCCAGCCAGTGGGCTGTCAGTGCGGAAGAGTGGACGTAGGCTTGGAATAAGCCGAACCACTATAAATCTTGTGTTCATTTCTCTCTTCCCTATCCTTTACTTTACTTTGATCGTATTATCCTTTCTTTCGATTGCCTAGAATCGCTTCCGTATCTTGAGAATTTGTTTGTTCACCTATTCACCCCCCTCTAGGTGCTTATACTAGCTATCTCAATTGGTATCAGAGCTTGTGTACTCACTTTTGTTGAAGTGTTTTAGTTCAGAATTAAAGATCCATGGCTAGTATGTTGGCTCCAGGACTGGTAGAAGGGCAAAGCAATACTAGATCACCTTACTTTGATGGAAATGATTACAACATATGGAAAAACAAGATGAAAGCATTCCTAAGATCAAAGGATCCTCTGGAATGGGACGTTGTAGAAAAAGGAATCATTCCTAAAGCTGCATCTGTCTCAGAAAGAGGAAAAGATGTTGTTGAGTCTAGCGAAATGACTCAAGAAGAGAAAATCAAGAGACAAGCTCTTGATGCAAAAGCAATTTATTCTTTATATTGTGCCTTATCTCCTACTGAATATAACAGAATATCTTCTTGTGTTACAGCTAAAGAAGTCTGGGATAGATTACATATTACCAATGAAGGAACCGATCGAGTGAAAGAGACTAGAATCAATATTCTCCTCGGTCAATATGAAGCCTTCAAAATGAAACCAGGAGAATCTATAACGGATATGTTTAGTCGCTTTACTGAAATCGTGAATGGTCTTGAAAATCAAGGTCAACCAATTTCTGATCCCATGAAAGTAAACAAGCTACTGCGTGGACTTTCCAAGGATTGGAATCACATAAAGACCTCAATCAGAGAGACCCAAAGAATCATGCCACTATCTGTTGATGAGTTGGTTGGAACTCTTTAGTCTTATAAAGTGGAGCGAATCAATGAAGACGGAGATCTTAAAGGTAAGAAATCCATTGCGTTAAAATCTAATGATGATTCTGATGTTATAGATTCTGAAGACGATATGGATGATGAGGAACTTGCACTCATGATAAGAAGATTCAGAAAGCTGAACAGAAAAGGAAGAAGATTCAATTCAAAGAAACAAAGTTTTCAAAAGCAACAGACTAAGTTTGTTGAGGATGATGAATCAAACAAAGATGTAGTCTGCTTTGAATGTAAGAAAAAGGGACACATCAGACCCAACAGTCCTCTTCTGAGGAAGAAGAAAGGAAAAACTGAAAAGTACCGAAAAGCTCTTAAAGCTGAAACCTGGAGTGATACAGAGTGTGAAGAAAGTGATGATGATTATGCCAATATATGCTTGATGGCACAATCGGATTCAGATTCAAATTCCGAGACAGATTCAGACTCAGAAAGCGAATTTGAGGTAAGTAACTTCAAAATCCCTATTAAGGTTTCAAAGTATATTGATGAATTGTGTTTCAGTCTTAAGACTTCTCTTAAAAGAATTTCCGAACTCAAGAAAGAAAATTTTGTTCTAAAACAACAGGAAAATATTTCGAAAGAAAAAGTGAAATGTCTAGACAAAAATGTTTATTCTCTTAAAGAAAGTGAAGATAATTTGTTAAAAGAAAATGCATTCTTGAAAAGAGATATCTCAAATATTTCCAAAAGATTTTCTATAGGATTTGAGAAATTGGAAAAAATTCTTTATGTTCAAAGACCTTACTTTAATAAATCTGGTTTGGGAATGACTGATGAAACCATTCCTTTAATTGATTTTCTTAAGGTGAAGGAAAGAATCAAACAAAGACCCACAAGAGATGCTTGCAAAAATCATTTTAAAAGAATCTTTGTAAAACCAGTAGGTCGCAATGCTCTCAGATGCTCAAAGTGCAATAGTGCAGATCATTTTGAAAAAGAATGTCCTATAATTTGGAAACCTATTAAAAAGGTATGGGCAAAAATCGCATATCATACTAACACCAATGGACCCAAGAAAATATGGGTACCAAAGAAAGTTTGAGTTTCTTTTTTAAATGCAGGTCACTATCAAGAAAAAGGTAAAATGGTATTTGGTTAGTGGATGCTCAAGACACATGATAGGAGATTCAAATTACTTCATAAAGCTTGTTCGAGTAAATGGTGGAAAAGTTTTTTTTGGAGGAAACAGCAAAGGAAAAATTGTGGGATTTGGAAGTGTAAAGATTGGAAATCTCAAAATCAGCAATGTTTCCTTAGTAGAAGGGCTTAATTATAATTTGCTCAGTATTAGTCAGCTATGTGATACTGGTTTCAAAATCAACTTTCAAGAGGGAATATGTTCTGGAATTAGTAAAGATTCTACTCAGTCATTCATGAGCCGAAGACATGGAAATATCTACCTCTTGGATGTGAAACTAGATGAATCACAATGTCTAATCTCAATCCAAGACGAAGCAAACTTATGGTACAGAAAGCTTGGGCACATCAATATGAAGCAAATAGCCAAAATCTTAGCAAAGAAACTTGTTCGTGGTCTACCCAATTTATCATACCAAAAGTCTGATCTATGTACACCATGTATATTGGGAAAACAGGTAAGAAATTCCTTTAAACCAATAAATCAAGTTTCCACTAATCGTGTACTGCAGCTTCTGCGTATGGATCTATTTGGACCAACCAGAACACAAAGCATTGGAGGTAAGAAATACTGCATAGTAATTGTGGATGATTACTCACGATTTACTTGGGTATATTTCTTGGCAAGTAAGTCTGAAACTTTCTCTTACTTTGAAAAGTTTGCTAAAAAGGTTCAAAATGAAAAATGGTATGTTATCTCAAGTATAAGAACAAATCATGGAGGTGAATTTGAAAATCATGATTTTACAAAGTTCTGTGATAAATCTGGTCATCAGCATGTATTCTCTTCTCCATATACTCTAGAGCAAAATGGAGTTGTGGAAAGAAAGAATAGATCTCTTCAAGAAATGGTTAGAACTCTTTTAATTGAAAGTAACATCTCTTCACGTTTTTGGACTGAAGCAGTTTCTACAGCATGTTACATTATAAATAGAGTCTTTCTAAGGCCTATTCTGGAAAAAACCCCCTATGAACTATTCAAAGAAAAGAAGCCTATTGTTTCATATTTTCATGTATTTGGATGCAAATGTTTCATACTGAAAAATGCAAATGATCGAGTTGGTAAGTTTGAAGAAAAGTCAGATGAAGGCATCTTCCTTGGATATTCAACCACAAGCAAAGCATACAGAGTCTACAACAAGAAGACTCAAACAGTGAAAGAATCAATGAATGTTAAATTCCAAGACTCTATGCAAAATGAATCCATTCAGACTCATCTTGAAGAATCTGAACCTGCTCCAGACTCTACAAAGTCTAAAATAGCTCAGACTTTGAAGGACCAGCAACAAGTGACTGTTGAAGATTCAAGTGAAGGAAGTGACCATCAATCTGACAAATTAATCAGCAACTGGAAACATAAGTCCAGTCATCCCAAAGATCTTATTATTGGCGACATCAATGAAGGAAATTCGCACAAGATCCAAAAGGCGCGAAGAGTCTAGTGCTGTGGCTCTTATTTCTAAAATAGAACCCAAAAGCATAGAAGAAGCTTTATTTGATGAAAGCTGGATTGAAGCTATGCAAGAAGAGCTCAGGCAATTCAGTATTAATGATGTTTGGGAATTAACTCCTAAACCAAAAGGTAAGTCTATTATTGGAGCTAAATGGGTTTTCAGGAACAAGATGAACGAGAAAGGAAAAATTATAAGAAACAAGGCAAGACTCGTGGCCAAGGGATACACGCAAGAAGAATGGATAGACTATAATGAGACTTACACACCAGTAGCAAGGTTAGAAGCAATTCGATTATTACTTGCTTTTGCTTATTATAAGAATTTCAGGTTATTCCAAATGGATGTCAAAAGTGCTTTCCTAAATGGATTCATCCAAGAGGAAGTCTATGTGGAACAACCTCCTGGGTTTGAAGACCCAAGGAAACCAGATTCAGTATTCAGACTCAAAAAGGCTTTATACAGCTTGAAACAAGCTCCTCGAGCTTGGTATGACAAACTGAGTAAGTTTTTAATTGAAAATGGATTCATTAAAGGTAAATTAGACACTACTCTTTTCATTAAAAGAGAAAGCAAGAGTTTTCTACTTGTTCAAATATATGTCGATGATATTATTTTTGGATCCTCTAATGAAAGTCTGTGTAAGAAATTCTCTAAGACTATGCAGGATGAATTTGAAATGAGCATGATGGGTGAGTTAACCTTCTTCCTTGGACTTCAAGTGAAACAACTGAAGGAATGAACTTTTATTCATCAAGAAAAATATGCTAATGATATTGTGAAGAAGTTTGGACTAGACAATTGCAAAAAGGCCGACACGCCAATGTCAAGCTCCGTGAAGATAGATAAAGATGAAGGAGGAAAGAAAGTCGACCAAAAGTTATACAGGAGTATCATCGGTTCACTCCTTTATCTTACTTCTTCCTTGGACTTCAAGTGAAATAACTGAAGGAAGGAACTTTTATTCATCAAGAAAAATATGCTAATGATATTGTGAATAAGTTTGGACTGGACAATTGCAAAAAGGCCGATATGCCAATGTCAAGCTCCGTGAAGATAGATAAAGATGAAGGAGGAAAGAAAGTCGACCAAAAGTTATACAGGAGTATCATCAGTTCACTCCTTTATCTTACTGCTTCTAGACCTGACATTTTGTTTAGTGTTTGCATTTGCGCCAGATTTCAAGCAGACCCTAAAGAATCACATTTAAATGCTGCAAAGCGTATTATCAAATATGTTGCATCAACTTTAAGCTTCGGTCTCTGGTATCCTAAAAGGGGAGACTTTACTCTTCTTGGGTACTCAAACGCAGACTTAGCCGGATGCAGAGTTGATAGAAAGAGCACCTCAGGTACCTGTCAACTACTTAGAGGCAAGACAGTGTCTTGGTTTTCAAGAAAGCAAAGTACAGTAGCTCTCTCTACAGCCGAAGCAGAATATGTAGCTCTTGGAAGTTGCTGTTCACAAATTCTGTGGATAAAACAACAGCTAAGAGACTTCAGAATTGAAGATTCATGCACGGAGATTAAATGTGACAACACAAGCGCAATCAATCTCACCAAAAATCCAATTCTTCACTCAAGAGCAAAGCATATAAAGATACGACATTACTTTATTAGAGATCATGTTCAAAATGGAGAAATTACGATTCAGTTTGTTGACTCAAAGAATCAACTGGCGGATATATTTACAAAGCCTTTGGAGAAAAATCAATTTGAAATTATCCGTTCCAGACTTAACATTTTGAGGTTTGAAGAAGTTAAAGTCTAGAGACTCTCACAAGCAAGACTTTGACTACAAGACTTTGACTGTAAGTTATTTTCTCTCTCTAATCCCATCTTGAAAAGGTACGTTCATGAACCATGGTGATTATTATTATCTCAATCGCTATCTTTAATTGATGAAATTATTGCATCGTTTCCTTTAGAAAAATAAGTTATTTTGATGTGACCATTTTTCGAAAAATGCAGTTATTTTTTTTAAAAGGCATCCTTTCACTTTCCATTACGACGATTGGCATCCTCTCCTTATGACTGTTTTATATACAGTCGGTTTCTTTTCGCTTAACTCCAAAACCCTAAAAAGCACCAATCTTCCATTCCTGTTTTCTTCTCTTGTTTAATCTTCGAAAAAGTTGTCATCTTTCTTGGGAAAGTCAAGCAAGGAATCTTTCAAAGACTAAGAAAGATGTCGTCTTCAAGAAAGTTTTCGAGGATCGCAAGCAGGGGACCATAGCGAATGAGTGAGGGGCCTACGCACTTCGATCTCACTGAAGAAGAAGTGTCTCCAAATCAGCAGCAGAGCCCACAACATTCTCAACAGCGTCATTCTCCTCCATCCGGTCCTCAAGATGTTGATCATCATCAAAATAAAGAAATCATTGAAGATGCAGACCCTGTAAGAGTTCAAAGGCCCTCTTTTATTTATAAGATGTATCATGCTTTAAAAGGGACTGGTACTCTATTGAACTATGTGGATGATTTTCTTAAGGACAAAGGATATGGAAATGAATATATCTTTTTGCGAAAAATGGAAAGTTTGGGAATTGCTCGTGAGGGGGTGGCAGAAGAAACCCTTGCAAATATCCCAAGTGACCCTCGTGATTGGGGATTTAATCCGGTGGATGGAAATAATGATGACAAATTATACAGCGAATTTCAACCAAGAATGGGAGTTGCGGCTGAAAATCGAGGAAAAAGGGGAGAGTTGTTTAGATCAAAGGAACAGAAGGATCTATACCCAAAATTGTTGAAGCGTGGGGTGATAAACCCTAGGAGTGTGGATTTTGACTTTCTGGATGCTGTCAATGTGAACTTAAGGGAAAAGTTCGGTCATCTTCAACTTGAGAAATTCTGCTCTGACTCCACAGAGGCCTATCCTCAACTAACTGCTTATTTCTATTCAAATCTTAGTTTCTTGGATTCGAATAGATTCTCATTCAGTGTCAAAGATCAAGACTTTGTTGTGGATATGGATATGCTGGCAGATGTGTTAGGAGTTGAGAGAGGAAGATATCAACAGATCAAAGTTTCTATTGCTCGTACTACTCTGGAACTTGTTAAGGACAAGAGAACAGAGGGAAAGATTTCCTATTCAAGGATGAGTGCATTTAACATCTTGCTGCACAAAATTGTAATCAATTGCCTCAGACCAAAATCAACTTCCAAGACTGATGTCTCAAATTCAGAGGCAAAGCTAATGTATGCCATCATCACTGGGAAAAGGTTTTCACTTCCTCACACTGTTATATTCCATATGTATAGAGCTGTGATGAAGGATAGAGGACAACTTCCTTATCCAGGTCTTGTGACAAAGTTATTCAGACATCTGAATATTCAGCCTCCACAAATTCTTTGTGCTCGATCATGCGATCATATGGTGGTAGGACTGAAAATGGTGACCAAGATGCGTCTGAAGGAACTAAGCAAGGCATTGGAGAAATTTAAGGAGAAGACTCCAATCAAATCTCATCAATTCTCTTATACAGGAAAAAGGAAAGGGAAGGAGCCCATGGATGCTCCATCTAAGAGAAGAAGAGCTCTCCTCGTTGAGGATGAAGATGATGAGGATAACATCACTATCTCTGCAATGGCTTTGAAGAATCTCAGTCGATCTGTTCCAGAGAAAGAGTCAGAACAACAGACAGAAGGAAGAGCAGAGAAAGAAACAGAGGAAAAAGAAACGGAGGAAAGAGAAGAAGAAGAAGAAAGAGATGCTGAGCAAGAGAGAGTTGAAAAAGAAGAAGAAGACAAAAGAGATCAAGAAGAAGGAGAACACGAGGAGCACTCTCCACCTGAAGGCATGAACACAGAGGGAGACCAAGAGAAAAGAGGAATGACCTCAAATCCTGCAACCAGTGAGGGAGTCAGTCGATCCCCAGCTGATCCAGAGGAGGTTTTTGCCTCTCAGTTTCCTGAGGAAGGTCATGAGGTTTCTTCACCAAATTTGTGTGATTATGCTGATCTACTATCGTCTGCATTTACTCCATCAGCTCGTGCTAATGCCAGTACGCAGACTGACAATTCAGCAGACTTTCGCAGAGTGATGGATATTCTCTTGGAGATGCAAGGTCAGATATATGCATTGGGATGTGAAGTTCAAAACTTGCAAAATGCAGGACAAGTCTCTTCGGGTTCTTTAAATGATCAAATCCAAGCCCTTTCTCTTCAGATTCAGGCTAATGTTAAGGGTGAGGATGTTGCTCAGCTGAAGGAAGACTTTAAAAAGCTAGAAGGCATCATTCAGTTGATGGGAGATTTTCAGCTTGTTCGTGTTCCCAAGAATCCTTGACTTCATCTCAATATTTTTTTATGCTGACAAAAAGGGGGAGAGTTGCGAGACTTGAACAACTTTGAACTTAATTTTGGTTTCTTTTGTGGTTTGTTTTTTACTTGACTTATGTGTCTGGATATGGACTAAATTTGGGATTTGGATTTGACTGCTTATTATTAACTACTATTGTTATCTTATGGATGGCTTTGTTGCATACTGGACTAACCTATTTTATGTGGGTATAGATTCTAGTGTTATTCATTTAGCCATTTATCTATAAGATATGCATATGTGTTTGAGAAATGTTTTGCAGGTCAAAGTTTTCTAAATCTGCAGGAAAGTTTTGTCACCATCAAAAATGAGGAGATTGTTAGAGAAATCCTCTTGAAGTGTTTTGAAGTTGACAAAACGTTTCAATCAGTCTAGTCTCGAAGGTTTGCAGACTCTGCTATCTAAAGTCTGAAGACCTCCGGACAGCCAGACTCAATACTCAAAGTCTATCCTCATTGACAGTTTCAAATCCGTTGAAGAAAGGCTATCCAAAACTTGATGTTTCATTAAGGATGTGGCCTTATCGACTGGAGAAGATCTCTTGGCTGGATATGACATAACGGAATCCTTTATTTGATCATAATTGATTTGAAGATTAAGGATCCGATGATTGGCAAAGTATACTTGGAAGGTTCTACTTATGGAAACCGAGATCTTGATTGTATGGGTGAACATGATTAATGGGCTATCGACATATTCCTTTAATAGCTCGAATGATCTTTCTAATTGATTCCGTCCAACGGGTAGATTGGAGGAATTCCTTTGGTAAGTGCCAACGGGTATGATGGCATGAAGGAGTATATAGGGAAGACATTCCAGTTGTTCGAGAGTGTGCACGATATAAGAATTTCAAAGTCTGAAGCTCCTTGTTCCTAGTCAATTCATTTGTTGAGCAAAATCGTGTAAATAAAAGAGAGTCTATATTCGTGAGAAACCTTGAGGAAGTGTGGTAGAATATCTACACTGTAGAATCAGGGAAAAGCTGTGCTGTAACTTCTCTTTTGTTCATAGTGAAATCCAGCCAGTGGGCTGTCAGTGCGGAAGAGTGGACGTAAGCTTGGAATAAGCCGAACCACTATAAATCTTGTGTTCATTTCTCTCTTCCCTATCCTTTACTTTACTTTGATCGTATTATCCTTTCTTTCGATTGCCTAGAATCGCTTCTGTATCTCGAGAATTTGTTTGTTCACCTATTCACCCCCCTCTAGGTGCTTATACTAGCTATCTCACAAAAGCCCTCCATCTTGAAGAGCTTAAGCCATTACACGTCCCACCAACCGAAAATACTCAACTACCTTGGAGAACTTACTGCTACCGGAAACATCAGCATTTGGAGGCCAAGGGTGAGGGAATAAGAAGAAAAGCGGACTAGAGGTCGCAAGAGGGAGGCGGAGGGGCATTGGCATCGGAGTCGAGGAAGACGGAGTCAACAGTGGAGGCGGAGGTGGAGGGCCGTCGGCGTTGCATTTCGTTGGAAGAGAGGCATGACTTTGCGAAGGGGGAGAGAGAGAGAGTAGAGCGGACGTCGTGAGAGGGAGGCGGAGGAGCGTTGGCGGCGTCAGGGTGGGGGGCGATGGAAGCAACCAGCGGAGGTGGAGGGGCTCAACCTTTCTTCAGCAGCAACCTCGCCTCCAAGCCTTCCGTGTGTGGGGGTCTCACTCGGTGGGCGACGCTCACCGACGTTGAGGAGAGCTCGAAGAGGCCTGCTTCTCCTCCACGTGCTGCATCTGCGATCCTAGGAATGCCAAAACAAATGACGGAGCAGCAACATGCCCAAAGAGAGAAGCGAGCGAGCACCGGAGTAGGGGCGGCCGTAATGTTGCTCATCAGCGACGGCAGGGGAACGGCCGCTTGATGCACGGCGGAGCAGCAATGAGTGTAGAGAGAGGAAAATTTCAAATTCAAAATTTTGAAAGGATAGAAATGGAGAAGGATAGAGGAACGAACGGGCATTTCTTTCCTTCGTTTGAGAAAGAAAGAGAAAAGTTTAAGCCGCAATAAGTGTTTTGACAGGAGAGAGAGCGTGCAGGCTAGGAAGAGGAGAGAGAGGGGAAGAGATTCTCGAAGAGAGCGAAAAGGCCCACCCCTCCACACGGCACCTCGTGAGTGGCTGAACGTGGAGCTCCCGGACCACCCAATATTTTCTCGGATTCCACGGCCACGCTTTTTCTACGCATATGCTGACGTCGTGCCCCATGGCTCAAGAAGGTTTAGGATGGGAAACATGGTTAAGAGTCTTCACCAAAAGGACCTCGGTCATATTTTCTCCCCCTCCCCCTAGTAAATAAAAACCGTGAGCACGTCAACAATTGACGTGGCGATTTGGAACCACAAATGTTTTCTTCTCCCGAGGGAAGGTTCATCGAACCTTCACCCTCTCAAAACTAGAAAAAATCTTTCACCCCCCAACCAACCAAAATAAAATTGGAGAGCCCCGCTGATGCTTTCCAATCTAGCCATCGTTTTCTCTATTCATTTTGGTAATGCTCTAAATATGGCTACCCTAATTGGCTGTCTTCCCCAAACAAACGACCGAGGTTCCCCTGGCCTCGCTGCCCTCCACATCATTGTCGCCCTTCTTCTTCCCATGCTGGTGAACCTCGTCCAGGTGAAATTCCAGGGGAATCCCGCGTCACTATTCGAGACCCACCCTCTCGCCATCTCTCGCCGTTTTCTCTCTTCTGTTTTACTGCGCATTGGCACTCGTTGCTCACTTGTCATTGGTGTAGGACGCAAATTGCGCAACCCTAAGATCTCCATAACCAGAACCAGAACATGCATAATTGAGTAGAAAGATTAACGCACATATTTTAGAATCCATTGAACATAAAGCGGAAGCAAAAAGGGATTACCCACATATTAAGGGGATCCACGCATCAAGTCATTCTCTTCTATTGCCCTCCGTATCACTGGCTCAATGAGGCGGCCCTCTTCACGTGTAGTGTTAGGTAAACGCCTCTTAGGTGAGGATAATGTGAGAATTAGGGTTAGAAGAGAAACTCGAGCACTATTTATAGAGTTTCCAGCTAGTCCATCTCATTACGGGCCATACTCAACTCGGCCCGCACTAGCAAGCCCATATTAGTCTAATTAAGAAACCTTCTATCTCACCTTAGACCAACCCTGTTTTACGGTAACCATAAAAACAGTAAATTATAATATCAATTAATTTAGTCCACATTAGGAAAACTCTTACATTCTCCCACTTGGATTATATTAACTGAAATCGTACCGTATGTACGCACATTTGGTCCAGAGATAATTCTTAATAGTCATCCTATCCCATAAAGTCTTAAACACTAAATCATGGCGATAACTGCATATA
Source organism: Eucalyptus leucophloia subsp. euroa (assembly GCA_017140325.1). NCBI lineage: Eukaryota > Viridiplantae > Streptophyta > Magnoliopsida > Myrtales > Myrtaceae > Eucalyptus > Eucalyptus leucophloia. The sequence continues at coordinate 64,436,336 of CM029475.1, forward strand.
CACACACATAGCCTTCCATGATCACAAGTGCTCTCAACTTTATTGATATGGATTCAATATGATAGTGTGGCAAATGGATAGCATCTCTCATAGGGAGATCTCATTTGTCAGTTACCATTAGGTATCACAAAAACTTGTGCCACTAGAAAATGCTTTATGGTTCCAATGAACCCATATATGTCGTTGTCCTTATGGTTAACATTTCTTTATGTATCGCAAAACATATGCATAAGGCTAATAATCGGATGCCCAGATACCCCTAGCCTTCACTCAAGGTTTATAAAATCCCTTGAGACTTTATCAATATGTATTCAACATAATAACAACACATTCAAAAATATTTTATTGAATGCAAAAGTTGATACATATCAAACCATTACAAAGTGTAACGAACATAGATGAAACATTTATCAGAGTAAAGCCAAAATAGCTCCCACTAAATAACAACATCTCATGATGCTCCTAGGCCCATACTAATGACATGTCGCTCAAATACATATGAGTGTAGGCCTTTAATTAATGGATCTGCAACCATATTAATTGTAAAAATATATTATATTATCATGTCACCTTTTTGTACCATTTTTCTTTTGGTCAAAGATTTTGATCACCATATATTTAGACCCCTTGAGACTTATGTAGTAAATAAATAATACTACAAATTTGTTATCTCAATATAACCGTATGGGTCTATTTATAAAGTTTAAACGATCAACTCCTTCATGAGGTTTAGGAGCCTAATAGCCCAAGTAACAACCTAAAAGAAAGTTACTAACACTACTTACATAATAGAAGATAACATAGAACTTTATTTACTGCACTTCCTACTAACATAAATATGTATTCCGTTATTGATTGCATGTTATCAGAACAGCCAGCAAAATTTACATCTAAATACCTTATTAACTGTAATAATTGAACATGTTTGTAAATTAGCATATAATTTCATGTTCTCTTTAAGTACCTTAAATCTTTCTTGATAGCAACCCAGTGATCGCGTCCTAAATTTGACTAATATCTGCCTAGAAGTCTTGTCACAAAAAACAACATTTAGTCTAATGCAAATTCGAGCATACATTATACTTTTAAGTGCATTGACACAAGGTACACCATTTAATTAAATTTTCTCAATATCTAAATAAGGACAATGTGATAGATTTAGTCAATCACTCTTAACAACAGGAGCACTTCCTGGCTTGTAATGATGTATATTGAATATTTTCAATATACAATCAGCAAATGTCCTCCGAGAAAATCTAGTATAATATGGCAAAAAAAATCCTTACAGACCTCAGTACAAATGATATAAGATGTCTCAATGTCACAACTTGTAAGCAAAATATCATGTACATAGAGTATAAGAAAAATAAATTTCCTTCCACTGACCTTGCAGTATATTGAATTACTTTGTTCTCAATTGAACAAGATAATAACACTATGAAACTTTAATAATATTGTCTGGAAACATGCTTAAAACTATGAATAAGACTTTTCAATCTACACACAAGTTTACTTGATCTGCTACAAAATCATCTAGTTACACTATATAGATTTTGTATTTATTTGGCGTAACTCCATATCAAAATAAATTATTAATGCCACGTTCACTCGAAAGAATCTTTAAAAATAGTAGAAATAAATATTTATTTATTTACTATAAACTATCTACCCCTCTTTCAGAGTGAAAACTTTAGCTACCAATTTGGCTTTAAATTCCACAATCTTTCTTTGAAATTCTTTTAGTTTTATACGCCAATTTGCAACAATAAACTTGTGATCTTTAGGCAAGTAAGTTAGTTTCCAAATACTATGTTAGTTTCCAAATACTATAATGTTTTTTTTTTTTTTGGTGACCCAGGGAACCTCCGTGCGCCGCTTCGTGGTGGAGAGTAAACCCTGGGGTGGAGTGGGCCACCACCACAGACCCAACCACAGGTGAATCACGCGTTTTGCATTGAAACAACGCGAACGTGGAGTCTCGAACCCTTCCCCCTGCGAATGGGGTACCAAGCCTTAACCATCACAGCCATCGCGGGCGGTGGTCCAAACACTATAATGTTTCATAGATTGTATATCGCATTTTATGGCATCTAATCACATACTTGATTGAGAATAAGAAATGGCATTTATAAATATGTCACTACATCAACCATATGGTGGATATTGCAATCATGCTCTAAAAAATAGACTATATAATTTAATGGAATAATTTATCGTCTTTCCTTAACAAATCTCCTTAATAAAGCTGCAATCACTTCATTCTGCACTTGAAAGGTTTAAGAAATTTCATTATAAACTATATCAAAAATAGTACCTTGAACTTCTACAAGTTTAGTCTATAATACAAGAGATTCTATAATTATCTGTATAGACAAAGACAAAAACACAATAACTTCCATTATATTATTATCTTTAATAGTCTGAGAGCAGTTATCATTTACAATTACGTCAATCTTTAGAAACTTTAGAGTATGTGATTCCATAATTCTTGTACCTTCTTTAGGGTCATAAAATCAATGCCCCTTTAACAATCTAAATAAGATACAAAATAATTCCGAGTGGATCTGAATTCCAACGCACTTAATATTGAATTAGATAATCTCATTTTTGCATGACACCTCTAAATTTCATTTGATTCAAGTAATTATGTCTAGTCTATAACTCAAAAGAAATTTATGAAACAACTTTTAAAATATCAGCCCACAAAAGACCAGATAAATTAGTCTTACTAATCATACTCATCACCATATTCAATATGGTGCATTTATGCCTTTCGGTCAAATCTTTTTGTCAGGATTTTCAGGTATAGTAATTAAGTTACCACCCCAGAATCTACTAAGTATTTGACAAATGACCCTTTAAGCTATTTCACATTGTCATACTTGTCAAAATACTCACGGCCATTGTTAAGCCTGACAATCATTTAAGACTAATTATAATTGTTTTATTCTTCATCTTGGTCATTTTCCTTAAATAGAAAACTTTCGGAAACAACATTTTAATCATATACGATATGTATATATCATTAGGATTTAAACACAATATTTGCATATGTGTCCTAATTTTAATATCAGACAAGACATAATTTCAAGCAAGTAAGGCTTCCATCATCTTATAGCAGTGCAGTGCGCAGGCAAACCTCTTTTCAAGTGTTCCAGAATGGAACGCTTCATGGACAGTAAACAAAATTCTATTGCTCTTTTCTCAAGTAACAAATCATATGTCCACAACTTAAAATTTGAAGCAGTAAAAACCTCAATAATAATTGAGTTATTAATTACAGAAAATGTGACTGAAAAACAAGCAATGTATATAATTAGCATCATGTGAGCACTGTATAACTTGACATACAAGTACACATCCAGAGAGTTACACGCATAATCATATAATCACCTTCGGGTAGAATATATGACATGCAGTTGTGCACTCCCCACATGATAGCGGTTATGAGAATATATTCTAATTCTTCGTGAATTCATCACCTTTGGGCATATGAATCACTAGAATTAGTCACTCCTCCATAGTATCCCTCCATGAACTAATACACAATCACCTCATTTGGGAGTATGACTACCCATTAGACCAGAAGACATCACAATCATCATATGAGACTGAAATTTTTCAAACCCAATCAAACGTGCCACTTTGACGGTCACTACTCAATTGAATCATTAAAATTCTTTCATACTAGGGATATAAAATTTACATCTCACATAAATCATATACATGTGATTTTAACTTTAGTGATAGAGGCAGCATATCACCAAAATCACATATCATGCTAATTACATTACTTTATTCATTAATAAAATCTTTATACATACATACATACATATATATATAAATATATATATATATATATATATATATATATATATATATATATATATATATATATATATATATATAACCTAAAAGACAGATTCTAATGAGATTGACAACAACACAAGAAACTTCTTATAACATAGAAGCAAGCATCTTTTGTGTACCCCAATTACTGATTACTAGAACAACATTTAAAGAATGCTGATCTAAAATATCTCTCATAAATTAACATTAATAGTAATACATGGCATACTAAATCGACAAACTTGACAGCTGATCCATTATCACTCATGAGTTCATAAGGCAAAAAATAATTCCAAGGCCAACAACTGATTTATTAGCTAATTTTTTTCAAGTAACAAATTATCATTATAATCAACCAGTGGCCTATTAATTGAATCAAACCAAAAAACCAAATATCTAAAATTTAACAGTAGATACTATTGCTTTGTTAAATGTTGTCATACTCATTAACTATGAAAACATTTAACTTGATAGACATTAACAAGTGACCAGATGAGTTCATGTATAATATGCAGTAACTTAATTGACATGCATTACCTACATTCAGCATACATGTTAATCAATACAATCAGTTTGGTCACGAGTTCTTAAGACGTCCATCATTCAAAGATTACCAGTGTGTAAAGGAGTATGCTTAAACAACAAAAATTTTATAATCAATACATAGCTCAATAACTATCCCATAATGGTTGTATTTCATGAAGCCAACTTCAGTTCACAATAAAGTTTAGTTTTTATTAGTGAATCACACCATTATAATGTTTATGTGATAACATACCTATAATCCAATATTTATATTTCCAAAATCATAGAAAATATAAGAAAAATACCTAAAAATACACTAAAAATACACGTATTTATGGTTCCGTATGTATTTTTACATCCATAAAATGATCAAACATGTAAAATAAATACACCATGACGTAGAGGATGATCATACGAACCTAACGCCACCATCCATGCGCCGAATGGAGGCTCCACGTGCCCACACGCGCCGCCTGAGTGCGCGGCGCGTGGAGCCTCACTCGCGGCGCGCGCTTGACGCCCGCGCGGCGCGTGGCCTCGCGTGGGGGTGCGTGCGTCCTCCTCCGGCGACGCACTGCCGACCGTCTTGCTCGTCTCATCGAGCGCAATCCGAATTATGATATTATTTTATTTTTATTAAACAAAAAATCACGAAAATCACAAATTATGGCAAAATCACTATGCGTTCGAGTTCTAGGGTTATGAATGCTCTGATACTACACGTAGGACGCAAATTGCGCAACCCCGAGATCTCCATAACCAAAACAAGAATATGCATAATTGAGTAGAAAGATTAACGCACCTATTTTGGGATCCATCGAACATAAAGCGGAAGCAAAAAAGGGATTACCCACATATTAAGGGGATCAACGCATCAAGTCATTCTCCTTTATTGCCCTCCATATCACTAGCTCAATGAGGCGGCCCTCCTCACGTATAAAGTTAGGCAAACGCCTCTTAGGTGATGATAATGTGAGAATTAGGGTTAGATGAGAGACTTGAGCACTATTTATAGAGTTTCCAGCCAGTCTCTCTCATTATGGGCTATGCTCAACTCGGCCCACACTAGCAAGCCCATATTAGACTAATTAAGAAACATTTTATTTCACCTTAGACCAACCATGTTTTACGGTAACCGTAAAAATAATAAATTAGAATATCAATTAATTTAATCCACATTAGGAAAACTCTTTACAGTTGGTTCCCGATCGTTGTGCCTGAGCGTTCCACATTCTCATGGTGCTCACCGTCTTTCTGTCGGTGGCTTCCTTCATGTCTTTGTTGGTCCAGTGCCCCTTTCACTCTTTCCCCTATCTCTTCTCACTAGTGTTGCTTTTCATGGTCCTCTTGTATTTTTTTCGTCCATGGGTTCCGTCCTCCCCCACCAGTAGCCCCGCTGCTCTTGCACTGTACAATCGAGCGTGTATGCGCTTTGTGCCAGAATTGGGAATCGGTCCTGGATGACATGGCCCCGAATGTCCTACAGGGTGCCCACCACCAACACACCCCTAGAAACGACTTCTAGATCCACAACCCTAGCTCCTCTGACAGCAGCTCACCCACGGCCGCGACCAACGGTGGTCCACTTGCAGATCTTCAACTTCGTGTGGCAGTTCTCTCCTCTGACAACTGCTTATCCACGGCCGCGAGCGACGGTGGTCCACTTGCAGATCTGCAACTCCGCATGGTAGTTCTCTCCTCAGACTCGGCATTGGCAACTCAACCAGTGGCGACGGCAGAGGGAGATGGGGAGGTTAGGCTTGAGGTGGCCGGAGACGGAGGAGACCATTGAAAAACCTACACAAAATACGAAACACCTCAGGACGAAAAATTAAGGATTAATATCATGAAATTTTTTTCTAAATTAGTATATCTGTGGCATTTGTCAAAGAAAAGTCAGTTTGGGATTTTAATGGTTAAAAAATTAATTTGGGATAAATTTATCACAATTGTATCGGTTTTGGATTTTTAGGGTGTTAAGCCAAAAATTAACAACATAAGGTCCAATGTGGAGCTTAGGGTTTTGCTTTTGTCTGTGTCCAAGGAGAGCTTGAAGCAAGTTGACATTAAAAAAATTTCCAATATGAATACATTAGGCCTCTCCATGTCTGCAAATTGGACCATATGTGGAGTTAAATATCATATTAACAAAGGAAATCGGAAGGCAATATAATTTGCCTTGGGACTATATTTTTCTAGAAATGTATGACTAACGTGACAATCATCACTCGAGAGATATCTTTAATGGCAAAAACCAATATTAGCGGTCTTAGATACTCGATCAATTCCATCAATCTTGCACATTTAATAACCTGCCTTTTTTGTGATACAATCTCCCTCTTCCAACCTCCATCAGACTCCTTTCACATCTCATGATGCAGCACAAGATACATCAATCAAAGTCCACCATTAAAAAAAAAAAAAAAAAAAAAAAGAGTTCCCTACTAAATGCTAAATACGGTAACCAATATTTTTAGCAATAGAACTTTTTCGGGAACTTTAAGATTAAGGCATTCATGAGAGACATCATAAAGAAACTGGACGTGAGTGAGACACAGTACACATCGAAAAGGAAAGTAGGAATGTCTAGTAATGAATAAGACATGCTGGAGCTCTCTCTGATGTTGTAACATAAAATAAACTGATTTGGAGGATAGTACTGGATTACACAATGTAGTAAGACAAGGATTTCAATAAAATTTGAATGGAACAGGGCGTACTTGACAAATGAAAGATACAAGTTAATGAGTTGTCTGAGATGCTTGATGCAATCATTTCCATAATTCTGAAGGATCAACTAGTTGGAAGGGCCTTTAGCAGGGCTTCTTTCCGCTCCTATCGCCCCCACAGGAACGGACAGAAGATGGGGTATTCCGCGTAATATTATCATACTTGCTGCCTGCTTAAACTGTGCATATAAAATCTGCACCAAGCTTGGATTTTGTCGAATTGATGACTTCCCCCTCGTCAAGAAAGATGTACTTGTCAAGTTAAATGAACATCTAGCCCTTTGATACTCTTGTCGAGAGTGCATCTCAATCTTCAACAAGGAATGAAAAACCTCTATGTGGCGACCTACTGATGATCCATAAGTATGCCCCACTTGAGAGGAAGATAACCAATGCCCACAAATGATTTTTTTTTAATATTTTTTTATTTATCAGGATGTTGTAGACCTATATCATGAAAGGAGGGAATATCGAATGGCATTCCTCTATATGTTTCTAATGACAACCTTTGATTCCTCTTACGTTGTGAACGGTTATTTTGTGATATTATTGAGTAGCCACGTCAATAGCACTCCTAGTGATAGATAAGCAGGTTGCATGTGTTGGTAGGATGAGCTAATGATAGAAAATGTAAAAATAATTATTGTGTTAACAAATCCTCTCATTCGATTATGTTTGTTTCTTTGTAACAATAGGCCTAGATAATTGCTATGACAAATTTTCAAACAATTGCTCGCCGGTGAAAGAATCGAAAGGGTCTGTTAAAAAAAAAAAGAAGAAAGAATCGAAAGGGTCGTCCGTGTAGTATTAAGGCCCATCAAATTGACTGTGAATTGTAACGCCAGTTAAGTATTCAAGCTTATTATTTGTTTAATCGGAGTAATTTTTGAAATTGGGTTCGTAAATTGGGAGTTATGTCGATTTTGGACTATGAGGATTTATTGTGGAGTTATTGAACTGTGGATATATATGAATATGGTAGATTAGGGTTTTATAGAGTTGTGGGATTCAACGAAAATCATTTTCAAAGTATGATTTGTTTGAAATGAAATTCTAAAGTTTTACATGCTAGTTACACATTAGGATATTGCTTACTATAGACGAGTTTATTCATTAGTGCATGGATGTTGTTTTATCACAGAATAAATGTAATTAGTTGAGTCATTCGTTAGAACGGTGTATTATTCAATTTTTGATATCATTTTTTGATTAATTAATAAGAATTCAAGTTCATTGGTACGAGAAACCATTATAAGTTGGTTTTCGTCTTTTCCCAAACTTAATGGTACTATTTCTTCTACAAATTTATAAACTCATATTTTGAAAATGGTAGTGTTTTAATATAGTGTGAGTTATTGAGAGCATGTTTCTTGCATAAATTAAATTGTACTTTTACTATCGTTTTAGCTGATTGAAAGGGCATTGAAAAGTCTATAAGTAGTTTGAAATGACTATGTATGAATGCTTTGGTTAAGTGTTTTGCGAAGGGAATTGCCAAAGCTATTTGTATTGGTTGCGAAATGTTTTATGAAATGCATTTTATTTGATAAATGGAATTGTGAAAGGTTATGTGATTCGGTTTGTAAAGCTTGTTTAAGAATGATTTTTGGGTGTTGATTGTGGGTTGTAGAGAAATATATTGATTGATATTGCACATATCGCTATGAAGAGAACCAATTGAGGGGGAGTATGCATATTGTATCAAGATGTCCTTTTGAGCCAACCAGTGACTCATACAAGGTATTGCTTATGGTGTTGCTTTTGTCGGTATTTAGGGAGAACCGAATTGTATATTCGAAATATGATTAACTAATAGAATGGACTTCTTTGATTTGATAATCTGGCACCATTTCTAAGAACCTCCTAAAGTAGCTATCCAAAATATAGACAAGCTTCAATTTTAATTTTGCAAATAAAACACATGCTTCCATATCCAATTGCCATAGATGGCTATCGGCAAACAGATTCATCTAGTAATGCCCAATTGAAAATCCAGGAGTTTCTTTCTCCCATCCTCCAGTAAACCACAAAAAGGGGGGAAAAGCATATTCTCATTCAAGAACTCTACAAGGTAACTCCACCATTACCATCAAGACAGCCTCCATTAAACTAAGCCAGCTTATAGGAGAAAACAGGCCGGACTTAATTCCTGGTCACTATGATATTGGAGAAAATTTTCGACTACAATAACATATAAATGCAAATAGCACATCTCATTGACCCAACATGTACCTTGAAAAGAATCTTCAGTGAAGAAAATGGAATATTAGTTTAAAAATGGCACGTACACCAATTCTTCCAGCTAGGTCAGTTTACGCCTCAACTGAATTAGCGATTTCCCCAAACATCGCATGTTTCCACCTAACCTTTTGACAAAGGAATTTTAATTTGGCTCTTGGCTTTCCACATTAAACCTGTTGCTTCTTTTGTACACTTAACACCCACAGTTTCTAGAAACATATAATTACTAACATTTATAGTCACCTCAAATTTCTATAACATAAAAAATAAAATAAAATAATTACTTTCAACAGGTCCGGAAATTCAATATGGCTTATTGAAGGCCTTAAAACTGATAAGAAAGCCAATCCCACTGCCTTTCCAAATAATAACATGTTAATAAAAAAAATACAGACATTAAAAGTTCTAAATGAAGTGTAATAGACACCAGTAACCCATTTCAAGAAATAGCACTTCCCACCGGTCGCTACAACATCTTGTGGCACCCTAAAAAGAAATGCACTACGTCATATATAAAATTCAATTTATACAATAAGATGGTAAATGCAGCACTTAGAACCATCATAATACAAGAATAAGGCACAAAAGAAAGAGCTTTCAATTTGTGTCAAAAAACCTTCCAAAGCTGTAGCATAGTTGTATCCTCTGCCAAACATGAGAAGTGATTGCTCTGCAGTCAATAGCTTAGCAAGATCTTCCATTTCTTGGTCACAAGCTTTAGCACCTCTCTAACTTTGTCTACAAGATATTAGCAAAGATTTCATGCTTCATACAAAAAATTCTCCCAACATAAGTTTAGACGAAGTTCAGAAATTGTTAAGGTGAGATAGGAAGTGACACATACTTGAAAGGTCAAAAAGGCAATGAATTATTGCAATCTCTTTTAGCTGTAATCAGAAGCTTTCCACTTAGTGTCGCCAGAATTTTGATGTGGCTTAATACACTTCAATAGTTGAATGAATCTTCTATTTATTATGCTGCAGCAACGCACCGAAGGATGCAGTGGATTGGGAACGAAGGCGAGAGAGAAGCCAATTTTGAAAAGACGAAGAGAGAGAGTCTTCTTCATTGACAAGGGGGAGACCCAAAATTTTGAAATATTATAGAGAATTTTCAGATTTGTCCTGGTGGGACGTTGCTTTATTGTCACTCATCGAGTGGAGAGGGATTATGTTGATGTGGTGGAGTGCAGCCACGTCGTCAATCGCTAGATCGCAAGGTGAGGCAGGAGGCTAACGTGGGAGGCTAAGTGGTCGGCTGCTTATATCGTTCTATGCAACAAAATGTGTGAACAATACAATCAAGAACTCGCATTATATTGCTGGAAATCCTAATGAATTAGAGAAACCATGCCACTATTCTTTCACAAATTCCACCTTATCTACTCCAAGTTTTGACATTTTTTTTGTTTTTGTTTTTTGCTTTTGAACCTAACTCATGATTATACATACATAAGAAAAGAGGAAGAGATTCAATGGATCACACCTACCTATTTTTTAGCCTGAAGAGGCTAGGCCATATTATCGAAGCTCTGAGAAAGTACCTCATGGAGCCAAACCCTTTGAGACCATGGAAAACACAACTAAGATAAGAACACAAGCCACTCAAGGACCAAAATCCAAAACAAGTCAACAATAGTGTTGTTAGCAAAATGAGTTCAAGGCAAGAAGTGATTACTTATTGGTGCCGACGAAGTCCTGGAAAGTGTGGATATTGCTATTACACACCACAAGATTCAACTCCCTAAGCCCTTCGACAAGTGTGGATACAAACTTCTCTTGAAATGTGGGGTCTTTATCGTCGGTCTACATAGCAAATCAAATCAAAACCAAGATGTCCATTCACGTAGTTTTCCCAATTAGCTCAACCCCAGAAACTTCACCCACCAAACCCCTATAACAAAACCCCATATCTAGATGTAAACAAGGAAAGCGGTAATTGCACAAACATTTGGCATTTAATTTAGACTTACTAGTGCAAGTTTCAGTGCAAAAATTGGTGCTATTGTATTCCAACCGCTAACGGGGCTCTTGGATGTGATGGTGGATGTGGATGCGGAGGCGGAGGCAATGCGCATGAGAATGTTGCGGATCGGGAGCGAAGGTGAAAGACTGAATTTTGAAAAGAAGAGAAGAGTCTCCTTTGTTGACAAGAGGGAAACCCAAAATTTTGAAATATCGAGGGGGCGTAATGTCATAAAAACTTCAAACTTTAACTCTAATCTCAATTCTTTTTCTATTTTTTTTTTTTTGTAAGATCATGAAAAACCTCCAACTTTTGATCTTGAAACTCATTTTGTTCCATGAAAAACCCATCAACTTTAGCTTCAGTCATAATTCTATCATAAACCTTTTTTCTATCTTATAAAAAACCATAAACTTTTTCTTAAATCTCATATCTACCAACATTAACTCTCTATCCAAAATCGTCCTTAGTGATGTGGCATTTTTCACGTTATTGCTATAGTTTTTTTTTTCCTAAATTTCATATATGAAAATATTTCTTTTTTGGATGAATTTTCATACCAACCCAAATGGTGTTTAATTAGATCTAATGTTTGGGTAAAAACTATAGCAATTATGGTGCGTCTGTTTGGGGAAAGTGTTTTCCGTGAATTGATTTTCCAGACTTTTCACCCATTTGGCTCACGGAAAATAACTAGTGAACTGAAAATACTTTTTGGTCAACAAAAACATTCATGCATAAATTTAAGAAAGTAAATTTCTAAATTAAAAGAGGTGAAAACACTTTCTGGAATTGCTTATCTCGAATATTATAATTTAATTTAATTTAATTTTTTTCATTGTCCTTCTTTTTCTTTGGCTAGTTACTAGCCACAACAAAGGTTGGTGACTGGCCATAGGCACCCGCACCTATGGCCGTTAATCGACTATTGTCGGGCTTTGGCACCAAGCATTGCTGAAGCCCGGCAACAAGTAGAGGGGACGAAAAATAAAATAAGATAAATATTATTTATAAATTAGAATTTTTTTTTTCATGAGATTGAATTCTTTTTTAAAGTGAGGATCCAAAACCAAAAAATGTGTTTGGTCACACATAACCAAACAAATAAAAAATATCTACTTTCCCGAAAAATGATTTCCCACAAAGTGTGCTCTTTTATCATGAAATTCTGCTAGAAACAAATGTACCTTTAGGGTTGCTTTCTTCAATTGTTCTTACTTTCAGGAGTCTTCCTTCCATCTTGCAAGGGATCTTTAATTTTGGGCTCAATCTCTAATCTTGCATGCTTGAGAGTCTTTGATCTCTTGAGATCAAAGAGCTCACGCTCGAGACTCTCTTGCTCAAGACACTTAACTCGGGATGTAAAAATAAAATAAAATAAAATTTGAGACATACGGTTAATGGAGGTAGATTTATAAGGCAAAAAAAGTTTAGGAGAAAATTGAGAGTGGATCTAAAGTTGAGAGTTTTTAAGTGTCTGTTTATTTTGCTAAAAACATTTTCCGAGAAAACATTTTCCTCATTTTTCAATAATTTGGTTCATTTAGGAAAATGTATCAACGAAAAATGTTTTCCTACTAAAGCTTAAATTCAAGAAAATAATCTTCTCTTTGAAAGAAAATATTTTTCAAAATATAATTAAGTATCGACGCTTCGACCTAAAACTATACGCTTAAGCACATGAACCACAATATTGATTCCCAAGTCCCGACGTTCGGGATTAGGTCTTGGGCGGCCGGGACTGAACCCCTTGTGCCTATACCTTATGCTCTAGCACCTGAGTTTAGGTCTATAAAGGCCGTACTTGAGGCACCAATGCTCGAGCTGCAATCCCAACCCCTAGGGTCAAGTCCACAAAGGCCATGCATGGATATTTAGTGCCAGGGCTCGGGTCCTTGTTAATGAAATGTTTTCTCTTATAAAAATATTTTTTTACAAAAATTGGAATTTCTTTTCTTTTCTTTTTGCTTCTTCCTCAATTGTTCACTGGTCATGGTGATGATTGGCAAGCTTGGGACTTTGGCGAGAGCCTTGAGCTTGCTTGTGGCTTGTCATTGGCCCTGTTGCTGTGGGCGGCGACCTCCAAGGAAGAAGAAAAAAAGAAGAAAATAAAAAATTATTAGGAGAAAGGGTTAATACAAAAAAAAAAAAAAAAAACCTAAATTGGTACACATGTGACAAATTTATCCCAAACTAATTTTTTTAGTACAAAAAGCTATAAATTGGTACACATATAATAAATTTACCTTCCGTTAATTTCCGTTAAATTTTATCATCAAATTATTGAGTTTGATAATTTGTGATAATTGACAAGTATACTAGTTTACGATTTTACCATCTATTTGTCACAAGTGTACTAGTTTAGAGATTTTCGTAATATTAATTCAATTTAATGAAAACTAACGAAGAATAAACTTATTATAAATGTGCCATTTTGAGGTTTTTGGTAAAATTTATCATGAGTATACTAGTTTGGAATTTTTGATAATCCAAAAATTAGTTTAGGATAAATCTATCATAAATATAACAATTTGGGGGTGTTTCATGAAATACCCTAAAAACGATTTTATGGATTATTTTTCCCATCAGATTTTTTTTTTTCTAATTTCAGCCAAACACTAGAAAATAGTCATTTTCCTATAAAATGACTTTGTAGATAATTTTTTAGAAATGGTACATTTTTCGAGAAAAAAAATGAACCTTATATGACAAAAAGAAGAAGTTTATGGTAGAATTGGTAGTGAACCTAAAGTTGGAGTTTTTTATGGAACAAAAAAAAAATTGTAGAATAGAATTATGAGTGAACCTAAAATTGGAGATGATGTAGGCAAAGATGACAATAATGATGATGAGGAGGAGGAGGAGTCTGAGTCTGATTGCATCCCCAAGGCACAGAATGAAGAAACGATATCTTCTAAGGATGGAAGTGCAAAAGGAAACGGAAACTATCATTGCTAAAGAGAGCTGAAGAGGCAATGTTTCATTGAAGAAGCTTGCTCCTTGTAGGGAGAAGGAATGAAGAGTACACAACAATCAGAGGCACCAGCTAAAACTGAAGTCAAAGGAGCTTCCTGAAGAAGGAAGGTCTGATATATAAAAGAGGCATAAAGATTATTGTAAGCATCAAATGCTGAAAGGGTAGCTTGAGTCAGATGAGGATTCGAGTAAATTGTCAAAGAATGCAAGAAGAAGAAGAGCCAATCTGCAGTTAAGTTATCAAACTCAAGGCTCAAAGCTTATGGGAAAATAACACCCCAAGTATAAGGGTTATACAAAGCACTTGAATTGCAGCATGACTAGCACTCAGATTGCATCAGAATAGTAAAGAGGGATGAATCCTATCAGCAAATTCAATGTCCGTGTCCTCTACCAACATTTTGTTCCATCTCTCATGAATCCCAGATGGATCATTTCAAACTCTCTTTTGTAGATAAGCCATCCGAGAACAAAATGGAGTACACATCAAATTTGTCCTGCTGATCATAGCACTCACTGATACCACAATATATCCCTATGTTTTATCCTCAAAAGCTTTCATATCAAATGTTAGTAAATGCCTAATGATATCCTTTGAATATTAAAAGAAAAAGCCAAGGCCTTGCTCACACTACCAAGACGAGTATCCTACTTAGTCCACTGCAAAATTAACAATTTTAGAATCTCGCTAGAAGAACTAGTGTATTGCCAGCAATGGTCACTACTGGGACAACTAAATTGTGCAGCATTTTTACTGCTGGAAGGAATAAAAACTCTCAATAGTAGCAGAGAGCTCATATTTCAATAATAAACAAAATATATGATATCCATAGACAACAAAACATTTTAAGTTGGTAAAT
Source organism: Eucalyptus leucophloia subsp. euroa (assembly GCA_017140325.1). Classification (NCBI taxonomy): domain Eukaryota; kingdom Viridiplantae; phylum Streptophyta; class Magnoliopsida; order Myrtales; family Myrtaceae; genus Eucalyptus; species Eucalyptus leucophloia. The sequence goes on from CM029475.1 coordinate 64,451,481, forward strand.
ATGACATGCCAAGTCCTAACATGCGATTGAGTCCATGACTAAGTAAAGTGGATATGGAAAATGCAGCCATTACAATCAAGCACCCAAGTTTCCAGCAAATTGTTCCAGCAATCAAACCTACTTAATAATAATAATAATGATGATAATGATGACAACAGCACCACCAATTATTCTGCAGTCGGGATATAGTTTCAAAAGCAAAGTTAGAACCTAGCACTAGTTATACCCGAGTGAATTAAGGAAACCACGCCACAATTCTTTCACAAAGGTCATCTTACATACTCCATCTTTTGACAAATTTATTTTTTTTTGGTAATTTTCTTTTGAACCTGATCCACATTCTACACATATAAGAAAAGAGGAGGAATAGATTCAACGGACCATACCTGCCCGGTTTTTAGTCTGAAGAGACCAGGCCGAATAATCGAAGCTCTAAGGAAGAACCTCATGGAGGCCATGGAAAACACAACTAAGATAAAAACACTAGCCATTCAAAGGACCAAAGTCCAAAACAACTCCTCAACAACAGTGTTGTTAGCCAAATGGATTTAAGGTAGGAAGTAATTACTTTCCACTGCCGATGAAGTGAGGACATTGCTGCTCCACATTCCGCAAGATTGAACTCTCTGAGCCCTTCACGAGCGTGAGCATAAACTTCTCTTGAAATGTGGGGTTTTTACCACCGGTCGGCACGGCATTCGCACAGCTTTGCCGAATTAGCTGAGCACCAAAAACTTCACCCGCCAACTCCATATAACAAAACTCCATATCCAGATCTGAACGGGAAAGGAGATAATTGCCCAAAGATTTGGCGTGAAGTTTAGAATCGCCAGTGCAAGTTCTGGTGCAAAACCCGGTGTTGCCATTATCCGGCCGCCGGCGGTGCTCCGGGAGTCGGCGGCGGCGGCGGCGGTGCGCCGGAGAGTGCGGTGGATTGGGAGCGAAGGCGGGAGAGAGACAGAGAGAGAGAGAGTCTCGTTCGATGACGAGGGGAGACCCAAAATTTTTAAATATTGGAAAATTTTTACCCCTGTCCCGGCGGGACCCATCCGCTGATGTGGCTCCACGTGTCACTCGTTGAACGGTTGCTGATGTGGCGGAGCTTGGCCACGTCGTCAGCACATCATGGACAGCATTGGTGCAGAGGTCCGGAAGTTCGACTCTATGAAGATCAAGATTCCGCAAGTTTTATCTTCCCTCTTCACACTTTATGAAGATCAAGATTCCCATTCTTCACGGGTTCAATTGTAAAAACCAAGATTTGCTCCCACTCTAGCCATCCCATACACAAGGCTCTTTCATTTGAATACACTGTGTGTCTACAAATCAGATCATATTGTGCAGTTAAATATCAAACTAAAAAAGGAAATTAGAACATGATACAATCTACCTCTGCCCGTGTCCAAGAAAGGTACAGATGGGGAATTAACTAATGATTTGATGACCAACGTGACAATCATCAATCGAGAGACATGCTTAACACCAAAATACCAATCACAACAAAAGAAGCAAATCCAGTCTCAAATACTCGATTGATTCCATCAATCTCGCACCACACTACTCTTTCCCAAATAAGGATACAAACTTCCCCTTCCAACCTCCATCAAGCTCCTTTTATAACTCATGACAACATACATCAATCAAAGTCCACCATAAAAAATGGAGTTTTCATACTAAATGCTAAAAATAATAACTAATATTTTCAGCAACTTCAACAAAGGCGATAATGAACAACATATTGCTCTAAGTTACATAGCATCCCAAATGAAACTTTCTAGGAGAAAATTAAGGATAGACTTAAAGTTAAGAGTTTTTTAGAGTTTGTTTATTTCATGAAAAACATTTTTCTCATTTTTAGGTGTGCGATTCGTTTAGAAAAATGTTTTCCTAGTGAAAGGAAAATGTTTTTCCTACCAAAGCTAAAATTCAGGAAAATGATTTTCTCTTTAAAAAATGAGAAATATATGCCAAAATATAACTAGATATTAGCGCTTCAACTCAAAACTTATACTTGGACATGGAAATCATAACATTAATTCTTGGGCCTATGTGTTTAGGACTAAATTTCGAATAGCCAAATCCAAGTCCATTGAGGCCAGGCCCGAACCTTTGGTGCCCATTCTTGATTCTCTAGCCCTTGAGCTCACGTCTATAAAGATCATGCTCAAGGTACCAATGCTCAAGCTCTAGTCCTCACCCTTAAGTGTGGGTCCACAAAGACTTTGCGTGGATCCTTGACACTTGGGTTCAGTCGTTGTTAATAAAATATTTGTTCTTATAAAAATAGTTAAAAAAAAATAGAATTTGACCTCGAGCATCGAGCAACCTCTTAGCCTTCGACGGCAAGGCTCAACGCTTGAGGCTAGCGAGCTCAAGTCTCGTTAGATTGAGCATTGGGCAAGCTCATGGCCTTTGGAGCTAGCCTAGGGCCAGCAAGGCTTGAGTTTGCTGGAATTTGACGAGATTGAGCCTTGTCAGCCTTGGGCAATGCCTGAACTCATTTGTAGTCGGTCGTTGATTGTTAATGAAAAAGAAAAAAGAAAAAATATATAAAAGTAAAAATTATCTAAAACTACGATTTTTCTTTTTATAATTTTCCCCATTAGATAAAAATAGTTTCTAGAGTTTTTTTTTTTAGGTTTCCTCTAAATATCAGAAAATAAAGTAATGTTCCTGTAAAATGACTCTCAAAAATATTTTTAAGAAATGGTACATTTTCACAAAAAAAAAAAATAATGGGTCCTCATATGATGAAAAAAATAATTATAGGATGGAATTGGAAGTGGACTTAAAGATTAGGATTTATTATGGGATGAAAAGTTTAGATTAAATTGGGAGCAAATTTTAAGTTAGAGGTCTTTTAGGGTATTAAAAATATTAGGGAGAATAATCCGAACCGTCCCGGTGAGACGTGTCTTCACGCGACACCCCACTGATGTTGTCGCGGAGCGTGGCAACATCCTCGATCGGGGGATCAAGACTCTTAAAAAGTCGTCCTAAAAAAGGGGAGTCGTCGCGGCAAACGTAGTTTTCACCGGGAAACTTCGCTTCCGATTCGAAGGAGACCCGACTTTTTTGGTCCTACTCCGGCCGTGTGGTGTCGAGGTGATTGTCAAGTCGCTCGCAAAGGGAAAAGCCCTCGTGTCAAAAGGGTCACGGAATTGTCAAAACCGTCTCATGCACCCACCGGGAAAACTTCTTAACAATGAAAGAGCCGACATTTATCCCCCTTCCAACTACAAAACCCTTCCTTCGTTAGGTCCGCTAACCATGATCCGTCGCAAAAGCCCCTTTTTATCAAATAGAAAATAATAAAAACTATAAAACCCCGTCGGATCTGTATTAGCCATTTATCCTCTGCATAGGACTACAAATCCTCTAGCTACCCCCATGCCGACTGGCGGTCATCCCCGCACAAACGTCCGAGGTTACCCTGACTTCACTACCCTCCACGCCATTCTCGCCTTTCTTGTTTCCGTGCTGGTCAGCCTCGTCCAGGTGAAATTCCAAGGGAAACCCACGTCCCCTTTCGACACCCACCCTTTTGCCACCTCTCTCGCCGTCTTCTGTCTTCTGTTCTATTGCTCATTGGCCCTCGTTGCTCACCTGTCATTGGCTCCCGATTGTTGTGCCCGAACATTCCCCATCCTCATGATGCTCGCAACGGCACTGTCGGTAGCTTCCTTTGCATCGTTGTTGCTCCCAGGCCCCTTTCACTGTTTCCCTTATCTCTTGTTATTTGTGTTGCTTTTCGCGGTCCTCTTGCGTCGTCTCGCTCAAAACCTTCACATGTGGGTTCAACACAAGATTGTATCTATTTTTGTCCCCTTGTTCCGTTCTTGCCGACTACATGGTGTAAGGGCAGCCCACCGTCTTTGCCTCGTACCAACATGGACGTGCGCTCTGCGCCAGAATTGGGAATTGGTGCGTGTTGACACGGCCACAGATGTGCTTGGGGGGTGCCCATGACTAGCACAACCCCAGAAAAGATAACACGACTAGTGAAGAAACATGACAACGTTGCGTTTGACAACCAATAACAGCAATAGCAGGAGCTTAGACTGTGTTTGGTCGTCCGGATTTCTAAACGAGATAAGATTGGATATGATAGGATAAGAAATCCATGGTTTTCTTTGTATCCCATCAACCGTTTGGTGAATTACGGATTTAAAGTCGGATATCCTTATATCTTATCCAATCTACTGTTTGGTGAACTATGGATTTAAAGTCAGATATCCTCATATTTGCAGATTTAATATTCACAAAATCATCCAAAACAATATATCATTTTCAAATTAACAGATTCTCATCGAATTTCATGATTACGCATTATAATAATCTTTTATGTTCCTTTGAAATAATCTTTTGGATACCCCTTCAAAATCAAACGTTTTAGAATAACCTCATCGAATGAAAATCGTATGAAAGTTATATCACTCATATGACCTAAGAAAATGTATGTTCTGCAACTCAAGTGACTGATGAAAACTTATGGCACTCAGGTAATATAATGCTCAAAAGTCATAATACTTAAATATATATTTTCTCTATAAAAAAATGTCAGTATTTCCAAAGCACAATTAGTAACTTTTAACAAGTGCCTTGAGGGCACTCTTTTAACATTTTCATAAGTAAAAAACACTTTACAAAGACAATTACTTAAAAAGCAGACAGGAAGGGAAAGCATATAATCTTAAGTATCATAATAATGTCCATTTGTGATAAAAATATACACTAAAATGAGGTAGCAAGAGATAGATACAACTTGTCAATTTTCCCTATTGCAGCAACTAATTTGCTCAACAGAGTAGCAGCACGTTCTCAAGAAATCCTTTCGCCCAAGCAAAAACCCAGAAAAGAGGGAAGAAGAAAAAGCAAAGAAAATTCAAAACCTAAGCAGATTGAGACTGTTGTTGCATATTTCCATGCCAAACCCACACAACATCCTTCAAGGAGGGCTTCAAGTCATGGTCGCAAAACTCCTGATACTCCAGTGTGTTCCCTGCTATCTTCTGTATAGACAAGCTGTTGTCTATGGTGAAACAATTGCTATAGGAGATGCAGTAGCCTTGGAAATCTGGGTATCGAAGAACCGAACCAAGAACGGACAATTCATGTTGAAGATATCAAATATTTTGCACAAAAACAGAAAGGCCTTTATAAATCTACAAATTCAAAACTACCAAGAAGACGATCTCCAATCAACCAGCAAAAAAACAAATAGAACTACGATTTTGACCTACATAAAATTTGTTAACGTGAGAGAGAGAGAGAGAGAGAGAGAGAGAGAGAGAGAGAGAGAGAGAGAGAGAGAGTGATTATTTACCTTTGAAAATTCGTCGCTTTCGTAAAATTTCGATGAGAATCGAAGAGCTATTGAGGAGAAGGCTTCAACGTTGATACTTTGGAAACAGAGAGACATCTATGAGTGAACGACGGAGAAAGAAAAAAAGTGTAGGGTTTTATGTTTCGGATAAAAGAAATCCTATCCGACCTTATCCCACCTCCCCCCTCGGATTTTTTTATCCGATTTATATCCTGTCTATATCCGGCCTTATCCTATCCTAGACAGCTACCAAACACGGGATATGATAAAATATATCCTATCCTAATTTTTATCCAATCGACCAAACGTAGCCTAGAGTTTTGCTTTTGTAGAGTCGCATTGTATTTTCGAAAAACAATTTGTTGTTAGAACGGACAACTTTGGAGAAAGTTGACATTGAAATTCTTTCCAATTGAATACTCTACGTGTTTGCGAATTGGACCATATCGTGGAGTAAATATCACATTGAAAAAATAAACCGGAACACGGTACATGTTGCCTCGAACTTTTTCCCAATATGGTATGAAACAAGAGTTAACTAGCGGTTTGATTACTGACGCAATGGTCACCACCACTCGAGAGACATCTTCAACGAAGAAAACCAGTCTCAACAAAAATAGCAAATCATGTCTTAGATACTTGATCAATTCCATCAATATTGCGTCTTTAATAACACACATTTTTTTTTCGTTATGTCACCTGCTCTTTTTTCCTAAATAAGGATACAGTCTTCCTCTTCCAACCTCCACCAAACTCCTTTTACATCTCATGATGCAGCAAAAGATGCTTAAATCAAAGTCCACCATAGAAAAATGGAGTTTCCTACTAAATGCTAAATACAATGACTAACATTTTCAGCAATAAAACTTTTTGTGACCTTTCAGATTAAGGTGTTAATAAAACAATATATTGCTCTATGTTGCATAGCATTCCGAATGAAACTAAGCTGTAGTCATTGTTGTTTGTTATGTCAATCACGACACCAAGTTCAGGTACCATAAATATGACACTTCGAGATAGATCGACAAGTAAATGCATAACAAGTCATGCAAGCGTAAGAAAGTGGGTTACAACAGTTTTCCCTAATTGAACATAAACAAAGGATCTTGCAAAGGCTGCCATTCAATAAAGTACAAGTGATCTGTAGAATGTATACCCTATATCAGAAAGACGCCTTACATTCTCATGACATAATCCATTTTGTGGAAAACATTTTCCGTGAAATACTTTTCGATTTTTCTTTCGGGTTTCCGTCAAATACCAAAAAATAAAGTTATTTTCCTATAAAATGACTTTCTAAATGATATATTTCTAAATGGCCCCGTCCTCAATAAGGCAAGTTAGGAAACTATAAGAAAATATTGCAAGAGAATGACCTTGCACGGCATCGCTCGGCCAATATTTTCTCCCCGTAAGTGCCAAGGCAAAGTCGCAAAAATAAGTCGCTCGCAAAACGTAAAACATGGGAAGACGCAAGGCGAAGGACAACGACCAGTATCGTGGTAAACTGCTGGGGTGCTGGGAAGCTTCTCGATCTGCCTGTGCGGTACGACCGCCCGACCTCTTTTCAACTATAAAAACCCCCAAGATCTATTCCTACTCTAGCCATCTCTCTCCGATCATGTCGATAATCTTCGACATAGGACTTCGGGATTCTAGGAGCCGACCCCTATGCTGATCCGCCATCGTCCCCTCGCAAACGTCCGAGGTTCCCCGCCTTCACTCCCCTCCACGCCATTCTCGCCATTCTTGTTTCCGCGCTGCTCAACCTCCTCCAGCTGAAATACCAAGAGAAACCTGCGTCCCCAATCGACACTCATCCTTCCCACATCTTCCCGGACACCTTTTGTAATGTGTTGTACGGCGCATTGGCACTGGTTACCCTTCTGTCGTCGGCTCCCAATTCTTGTGCCCCTGCTTCTCCCATCCTCACGATGCTCGCGCTTTGCTCTCCATGGCTTCCCTTGCAGCTTTGTTGGTCCTGGGCCCCTTTCGCTGTTTTCCCTATGTTATTTATGTTATTTGTGTTGCTGTTGGAATTTGTGATCCAATTTCTAACATGAAATTCTCTAGTCCAATCTAGACAACTCTAATGGACATGAGAAACAAACAATGAAAAGACAACCAACAAGCTGCCATCTCTGATGTGTTCTAGAACACTCCATCTTATGTGTAGCTATTTATAGTAGAGATCCTCCACCGACTTTGGCAGCTTATATAAAGGAACTAAGTGCTCCATCTTTTGTGAGGGAGCTAACCATAAAAACTGCCTCTCACCAACACCTCCTTCAACTATTATATAATCATTTTATAAGCTAGTGAAACTATCTTTGTCCCATAAACCTTCTCAAAATATTCTATCATTGTCCATCCTTTATCAAATATAAACTATACCATGCTTCCGCGCACATTTAAATTCTAACAGTTGCTTTCCATAGTCCTCCTCTTGTATCATCTCGCTCGAAACCTTCTTATGTGGGTATCTATACATGTTGATGTGTTCCGTTCTTGCTACATGATGGAAGAGCCCAGCCGCTCTTGCCTGTTGCCGTCATGGATGTGCACTCGCGCCCGTCTTGCCACAGCCGCAGGTATCCCTCAGGATGCCCACAACTAGCACGATCCTGGAAAAGATAATACAACTAGGGAAGAAACATGACAACGTTGCCTTCGACAACCAATAACAACGACGGTAGGAGCTTTGGGTTTTGTTTCTGTTAGTATCTTCTGAGAGTCAAGAAGGATTGTGTTGGATTTAAGGCTTGGCTTGAGAAGAAAGGTAATCCAATCTCTTGTGTTTATTATGAATATAATATGACTGATGCAAGTCACAACACTCGATGGATTGATTCTGGATCTACAATCCACATTTCGAATTCCTTATAGGGTTTTTAAAACCACAAGAAACCAGTGGGAAGTGAACAAAGCATCTATTCAGGAAACAAGATGCGTTCGCATGTGGAAGCTATTGTGACATGTAGACTAGTTCTCAATAGTGGCTTTATTTTGAATTTGGAAATGACCTTTTATGTACCTAGTTTCTCTAGAAACTTAATTTCAGTTTCAAGACTTGTATATTTAGATTACTCTTTTAAATTTTCAGATTTGACATTTTGTTTATCGTTTAAATCTGAAATTGTTGGGAGTGATATTATTTCTGATGGTCTTTTTCGAATTAATTTGCAAGACAATGCTTATTATGATGCGATGCATGTTCATGATAACACTGGTATAAAACGATGTGTTGTGAAAGAATATTTCTCTATGTTCTGGCACCGGAGATTGTGACATATTTCCATAGAAAGAATTAAGTGATTGGTAAATGATGGAATACTTAATACTTTAGATTTTACTGATTGTGATACTTGTGTGGACTGCATAAAGTGAAAGGAGACCAACAAGTCGAAGAAAAGTGCCAAGAGGAGTACATAAATATTATAAATCATACATACATTTATATGTAGTCCGAATATGGACTCGTGTGGTAAAAAATACTTCATCTCTTTCATAGATGATTACTCACGTTACATGTATCTCTAATTGATTCATAATAAGCATGAAACATTATATGCATTTAAGGTATTTAAGGCGGAAGTAGAGAAACAATGTGGTAAGCAAATTAAGATCGTAAGATCAGATAGAAGTGGAGAATTCTATGGTAGATACACTGAAGATGGACAAGCACCTGGTCCATTTGCAAAGTTTCTTCAAGAGCATAAGATAGTTGCCCAATATACTATGCCTGGTTCTTCGGACCAAAACGGTGTAGCGAAAAGAATAAACCGGACATTATTGGACATGGTGCGGAGTATATTTAGCGGCTCCAAACTTCCTAAATCCTTGTGGACTGAAGCACTTAACACGACAGTGTACATATTAAATTGAGTTCCGACCAAGGCTGTTTCAAAAACACCTTTTGAGTTATTTAAATGTTGGAAATCGAGTTTGCAACATGTACGCATTTGGGGATGCCCGTCTGAAGTAAGAGTTTACAATTCACAAGAAAAGAAGTTAGACCCAAGAACCATAAGTGGGTATTTCATTGGATACGCCGAAAGGTCTAAGGGATACAGGTTTTATTGTCCATCTCACACCATTAGGATTGTGGAATCAAGAATCGCTAAATTTCTTGAAAATGACTTGATTAGTGGGAGCGATCGATCGAGGGACCTTGTTCCTCAGAAAGATCATTCAGACACTCAACCTTTCACCTCAAGTTTAAGGTTGATTGTTGCTCATAATGTCCCTTCAGTTCAATCGGCTATTGAATAACAAATTGTTGAAGTTCCACAACCTACTGATATTGATCTAGTAGATCTAGTTGTTTAGCAATTACTAGAAACTATTAAACAACCAGTTGAACAACATGCTCCTCAAGAGAATGTTGATGCAACATTGAAAAGATCTGCTAGAATAAGGAAATCGACAATTCCTAGTGATTATATTATGTATTTACAAGAGTCTGACTACAATATTGCAGCTAAGAATGACCTCGAAACGTTTTTACAAGTCATGGATAGTGATAAATCAAATTTGTGGTACAATATCATGAAGGAAGAGATGAGTTCTATGGCATCTAACAAAGTCTAGGATTTGGTTCAGTTACCTGATGGGGCGAAAGCCATTGGTTGTAAATGGGTGTTCAAAACTAAGAAGGATTTATTGCTTAACATTGAAAAATATAAAGCTAGACTCGTTGCCAAAAGATTCACTCAAAATGAAGGAATTGATTACACGGAGACCTTTTCTTCTGTATCTAAGAAAAATTCTCTTCGTATGGTTTTGGCATTGATTGTCCATTTCGATATGGAATTATATCAGATGAATGTAAAAACGACATTCCTCAATGAAGAACTAGAGGAGGAAGTTTACATGAAACAACCTAAATGATTCCCCTCCAGTAAAGGTGAGTATTTGGTGTGCAAGCTTAAGAAATCTATATATGACTTGAAACAAGCATCCCGCCAATGGTACTTAAGGTTCCATGAAGTCATCTCTTCATTCAGTTTTGTAAAGAATGTCATAGATCAATGTTTATACCAAAAGATTAGTTGGAGCAAAATTTGTTTCCTTGTACTGTATGTGGATGATATACTACTTGCAACCAATGATAAGGGGTCACTATATGAGGTGAAACAATTTCTCTCTAAGGGTTTTGATATGAAGGATATGGGTGAGGCATCTTATGTCATTGGTATTAAGATTCAAAGAGATAGACCTCGAGGAATTTTAGGACTATCTCAAGAAACCTATATCAATAAGGTCTTGGAGAGATTTCGGATGAAAGATTGTTCGCCAAGTATAGCACCCATTGTGAAGGGTGACAAGTTCAATTTTGACCAATGCCCAAAGAACGATCTAGAAATGGAACAAATGTACAACATTCCATATGCTTCTGCTGTTGGAAGCTTGATGTATGCTCAGGTTTGCACTTGACTTGACACCGCTTTTGTTGTGAAAATGTTGGGAAGATATCAGAGTAATCCAGATTTAGACCACTGGAGAGCTGCAAAGAAAGTGATGAGATACCTTCAAGGTACCAAAAACTACATGCTTATGTATAAACGAACTAACAACCTGGAAGTAGTCGGTTATGCGAATGCGGACTTCGCAGGCTGCATTGATTTACGAAAATCAACATGTGGATACGTTTTTATGTTAGTTAGCAGAGCCGTGTCATGGAGAAGTGCCAAGTAGACTTTGATTGTTACTTCCACTATGGAGGTTGAGTTCGTTTCTTGTTTTGAGACTACCTCACATGGTGTATGGTTGAAGAGTTTCATTGCTGGACTTAGAATTATTGATTCTATTTCTAGGTCATTAAGAATATATTGTGACAATTCAGCTGTGGTTTTTATGGCTAGAAATGTCAAAAGTGATAGTCGAAATAAGCATATCGACATTAAGTATTTGGCCATAAGGGAACGTGTTAAGGAGAATAAAGTGGTTATTGAACACGTTAGCACTGAATTGATGATAGCTAATCCTTTAACTAAAAGCATGCCATCAATGAAGTATAAGGATCATGTGACAAGTATGGGAGTAGGTCCCATAATGTAATTTATCGTCATATGGACGATTTTTGTTGTATGAAACTTTTATTCAGTTGTAATATTGATTTTCAATTTTGGTGTACACATTATGTTGTTTATGAGAATAACATTTATCCTTGGTTCTGGAATAAACATAGGGTTTATTCATTAAGATATGTTGTCATATATAGACTGACATTAAAGAAATAAGATGCATTGTGATGCATGGAAGATATTACTCACTCTTAGAGGACATGTCGCCATGATCCATGTGTTTTGTTTCTCTTCTTTAAGCATAAAGTTTTCGTGGAATTAGTTGGATAATTCATATGATGAAAATGATGAGATCAAGTGGGAGAATTTTATTTATTTTTTGTGATCTCACATTTCCGGACCCACATTTTCTCTTTAAAAGTGGCGGTTATTCAACATGTAGTTTTTCCACATACATACCTTTTCGTGACAACCGCCCATTTGGTAACAGCTCTGAAGGAATGTGGTTTATAAAGGAACGATTGTTCATTCTAACGGGCAATCACAAGGTCTAACTCAAACTCTTTCATTGGGAATACACCATCAGTACGAGAGTGAATTGGGTTAGTAGTGTGTGCCCAATTTTCTTTTGATTTTCAGGTTTTTCAGACGAACGAGAACAAGAACAATAGCTAGTGGTTTGTCTATAAATGATCATGGCTTCCACATTTGAACTATTTTATCTTACAGCCGTAGCAGCAGGCATAGAGCCGTTGTAGAATCATCGCATGGAGGAGGGGGCGTTGGACACCGGGCCGTCACGGAAGGAGGGGCTGCAGGGGTGTCAGGCACCGGGCGGTCGCAGAAGGAGGCGCTACAGGGGCATCAGGCATCGGGTGGTCATGGAGTAGCGCAGGCTACTGGCACAAGCATCGGGCAACAGCAGCTTCACAGGGGCAAGAGCGACGGCGAGGTGACACGGAGGCGGTGATGCTGTTGTGTCGGACGGAGGTGGCTGTAGCGAGGAGACGGAGGGGAGCCGGCGTGAGGGGACCGGCGGTGTAAAGGTGGCGGAGTGGCGCAGGCGTGGTGCGGGCATAGGGTCGGCGCGAACAAGCGGTCGACCTCCTGAGGAAGATGAACAGTTACTACTCTTTTTCTTTTTTTCTCTCTCTCTCTCCTCACCTGTCCACTCGCACGTTTCTCTCACTGTACCTTCCTATTCTCTTTGCTAACGTTTCCCTTTTCTTGTAGAGAAAGAAAAGGGAAATGGTTTTCTCCTTTGACTCTTTGCTGACTTTTCCCTTGTCTTGTCAGAGAAAGAAAAGGAAAATGGTTTTCTCCTTTGACTAAAGATGGACGAAGATTTCCTTTCCTTGTACAAATTTTTCTCTTTAATCTTTTGCTTCCGATTTCACTCTCCCTTGGTCACAAAAATTGTGACTCTTTTATAATGATTCCGCACAGCCGTTTTCTACGATACTTCTTGAATTTCTATTTTTCTGTTGCATTGATTTGGCTGTGTATTGGAGCGTGATTTCGCAATCAGCTTGATTTTACTTCGTTTATTTCCATTTTATCAAAATCCTTACCCTTTAATTACCTGATTTTCTAATTGCTTATGTATTTATCAAAATCTGAATATTCATCAGAATTTTCAATTTCCATGCATAATCAATCAAATTGATTTTTCCCCTTTTGTTTTGTTTTTTAAATTTTTTATTTCCTTAGAGTTGTAAAAAATTAGGTGTCAACGGAGAGTCTCCTTTCATCTCACAAGGATCTTCGAATTTGGGCTTGGTATTCAAACTCTCATGCTTGGGAGTCTTCAATTTTTCGCGGTTAGAGAACTCATGCTCGAGACACTCGTGCTGGAGATACTTGGCTCGAGGATTCTCGAAAAGTTCACTCGAGAATTTTAGACGAAGGATTAATGGAGGCAGATTTATGAGATAAAAAAGGTTTAGGGGAAAAGTGAAATTAGACTTAAAGTTGATGGTTTTTTCATCTTACGATAGAATTGGGAGTGAATTGTTGAACGTGTGTAACGACACAACACGTGTTGACTTTTGTATGATTTTTCAGTTTGTCTACTTTATTTTCTCTATGTGGTATGTGGTTTCTTCATGCCCCGTAGCTTTATTAGTAGTCCACGATAAAAGGAGTCTTTCTCCAAGGAAGGAAGCCTTTTTAATCTCCTTCAAGCAAGTAAAAGCTAGCTATTGTAGGGTAAGCCTTTTTGTCAGCCACTGGGCAAGTGCTCCGTTCCTATCGTTTATCGTTGTAACGCCCTTAATGCTAAGTTTTGAAAAAGACCTTTCATGTCATTCCCATTTAGGTCCAATTTGGATACCTCTGTTGTTTCCTTTTCCTCATCTCACTCCTGAGCAAGCATTCGCAATTCGATTCAGTCATGCGAATATAGCGCTTAGCAGCAATTGAATTAAAACGACCATTGAGCTCGAAAAGGACATTTGAAACCGAAATACTTTATATCTCATATACCGTGGAGTGTTTCACCTACCGTTTCTTGTCGGAAGGTGGGACCAAAAAGAAAGAAAATGGTAAAAGGCGTGCACGTCGAGTGCCCGGAAGTTGCCTGATCCTTTGCTTCCGCTTTGGCTTCCCAATCAAAGGAATTCCACCTTATCGAATGACAGTTTTCGGCTCTCTGCCAAAAAAAGAAGAAAAACCCCAGTTTCGGCGGTGCTCCCCGGTCCCACGAGAAGGAGATTACCTTGCTTCGGTGAAGGCTTCCCAATCAAAGGAATTCCACCTTATCAAACGCCAGTTTTTGGCTCACCGCAAAAAAAAAAAAAAAAAAAAAAAAAAAAAAAACCAGTTTCGGCGGTGCTCCCCGGTCCCACGAGAAGGAGATTACCTTGCTTCGGTGAAGCTTTCCCAGCCTCGACCTTATAAAACCCTCTTGCTTCATCATTTTATTAAATAATCCTTTACAGGATCCTCCAGAAGCCCAGCATGATGCCGACCAGCGGTCCTCCCCATACAAACGCCAGAGAGTCCCCTGACCTTTTTGCCCTCCACACCATTGTCGCCTTTCTTATTAGCGGGTTGATAACCTCGTCCAGGTGAATTTCCAAGGCAAACCCGAGTCCCCCATTCGAGACCCACCCTCTCGCCACCTCTCTCGCCGTCTTCTCTCTTATGTTGTATTGCTCATTGGCCCTCGTTGCTCACCTGTCGTTGGCTCCCGATTGTTGTGCCCGAGCATTCGCCATCTTCATGATGCTCGCCGCCGCACTCTCGGTGGCGTCCCTCATGTCGTTGTTGGTCCGGAGGCCCTTTCACTCTTTCCCTTATCTCTTGTCATTAGTGTTGCTTTCCATGGCCCTCTTGTATGTTTTCTTCCACGTGTTCCGTGCTGGCCAACTGGCAGCCCCGCCACTCTTGCCTCTTACACGCCAGCATGTGAAAGCTGAAGCGCCCCAGAATCGGGAATCAGTCCAGGTTGACACGGCCCCGGATGTCCTAGGGGTAGGGGTGCCCTCCACCAACACACCCCGGGAAACGACTTCCAGATCTGCAACCGTAGCTCCAGTCACAGCGGCTTGTCTACGGCCGTGAGCGACCGTGTTCGACTTGCAGCTCTGCAACTCCGCCCGGAAGTTCTCTCCTTGGAGTTGGCGTGGGTAACTACTCAGGGGGCGAGGGCGGGGGAGGGAGACAGGGAGGTTAGGCTCGAAATGGCCGGAGACGGAGGAGAAAGTGTAGACGGGGGAGAAGGAGCGAGGCGGACCGTAGATGCGAGGTAGAAAGATGCTCTGCATGAAAAAATATTGGATGGTTAGCGTGGTCTTCGGCCATACATGAAGCGCCACTGGAAGCGTGGGTCCGCTGGCCATCTTCTGCACAAACGTAGGCTTCTTTCCTCTCTCCCCTAGCCTGTCCGCTACCCCTTGCCTCCTGTGTCTCTCCTCTGCAATGCATTTACTCTTTCCTTCTCAGAGAAAGGAAAGAGGAGCAAACCCTTTCCTTTTCTTCTCTGGAGAACTCGACGGCTTTCAAAATTTTGAATCCCAAATTCTCTGTCCGCGCTTGCTCCGGCCGCTCCGGCGCTCGCTCGCTTCTCTCGCCGCGCTCGTTGCTGCTCCGGCCAAGGAGAAGGAGATCCAGAAGATCGGTAAGCTCAACTGGGCGCCGGAGGAGAGGGTGAAGTCCCTGTGCATGGAGAACCAGATCTGGAGGGACCTCAACCAGGCCAACGAGGCCACCGCCAACGCCCTCCGCACCAACCTCGAGCAGGTCCTCCCTCGCCGTCGCCGACGAAGCACATTGAGGTCGCCCTTGCTCCGGCGCTCGCTTCCTTCTCTCTCCCGCTCGTTGCTGCTCCGGCGCTCGTCAAGCGGCCGTTCCCTGCGATCGCCGACGAAGCACATTAAAGCCGCCCCTACTCGCTCGCTTCTCTCTCCTTGTTCGTTGCTGCTCCAACGTTCGTCAAACGGCTGTTTTGATCCACTCTTTAGGGCCGTAATTGCTGGTCACTTGGTTGACGTGAAATGAAATGCTCAAACATTTGTTATTGCTTGCTATATGTTCAACATATTTATTTCTTCACGGAGAAGTGGTTTGAGAGGTTTGTGGTAAACAAGTATGTTGGAAATTCAAAGCTTAGTTCATTCTCCATATTATGTCAGGCGTGAGCTAATTTGAGGAGAATGTTTGATGTGGAAATATGCCTAAATTGTGCTAGGAACCATTCATTACTTTTTTCGATCACTCTCATGGATATGAATATTGGAAACATCCACCAGCAACCACCCAGTTGGAGAATCGAAAGAGACAAGAAATATTTGGCAAAGAATTAATCAAATCACAAGACCAACCAGAACCAATAAAAAAAAAGGGTCATCGTCGGAGAGATTTCTAACTCTTGGAAATACTTCTTCCGTCTTATTTCCCCTGGTTTTTCGAAGAGAAAGTTACAGAGCGGACAAGTATGGAGGGAAGACCCACACACGGCGCACAAACACAGGTGCCTGCACGGCAACAACAGCATGCTCGCCGCCTCCTTCCTGTACTTCCGGCATCACGTCGTCATCGCTCTCCCTCTCCTCTTATCCTCCTGCGCCTCCCGCTCTCCTCCTCCCCTCCTTCATAATTGCTCCGCCTCGTCCTCCAGGGAGGCCCCATTGTGGGGGCGGTCGTCCTTGCAGACTTGCGCCAGGACCTGCTCGAGGTTGGTGCGGAGGTCGTTGGCGGTGGCCTCGTTGGCCTGGGCAAGGTTCCTCCAGATCTGGTTGTCCACACAAAGCGACTTCACCCGCTCCTCCCTCCAGATCTGGTTCCCAGTGCCGATGAACTCCTCGAAAGTGAGGATATTGCCATTCCACACCGCGACTCAATTCCCTAAGCCCTTCATGAACACAAACTTCTCTTGAGATGCGGGGTTTTTATCATCGGTCTGCACAACAAATTAAATCAAAACTAAGATGTCCGTTCGCACAATTTCTCCCAATTAGCTCAACACCAGAAACTTTCACCCGTCAAACCCCCATAACAAAACCGCAGCTCCAGATTGGAACAGGGCAAGAGGTAATTGCGCAAACATTTGGCGTGCAATTTATAATTACCAGTGCAAGTTCCGGTGCGAAACTTGGTGCTGCCATATTCCAGCCGCCGACGGGGCTCCCGGAGGCGCAGGCGACGGCGATGCGCCGGAGAATGCAGTGGAATGAGAGCGAAGGCGAGAGGGAGAGTTTCGAAAGGATGAGAGAGAGAAGAGGGAGTCTTCTTCCTTGATGAGAGGGAGGTCCCAAAATTTCGAAATACTGAAGAACTTTCATACCTGTCCCGGCGGGACCCATCCGCCGGCGCGGCTAACGTCATCGCAGCTCGGATGGGGGATCATGCGTCATGTCCTAAGCCAGGGGAACTTCCGCGAAATCCTTGAAAGTGAAAGGGTGCGCATGGAAACACTCTCGTCAAAGATCTGTTCCAAAAAAAAAAAAAAGTCTCCCGTCAAAGACGGACCACTTCAAGTCTTCAATTATTAAAAACCAATTCAAACCAATAAATTTTTTTTTTTTTGTAAAAACCAAGATTTGCTTCCACTCTAGCCATCTTTCTCTCTCATCATCTCGATAATCATCCTCCACATAGGGGCAGCGGTGACTTTTTCTTTTTTTTTGGTCGCAGAGCAAGATTTTGAATTATTGGAAAATTTTCACCCCTGTTCCAGTGGGACCCATCCACTACGTCGCTCCACGTGTGTCAATCTCTGAGCGGTTAGCACCATACTGATGTGGTGGTGGAGCTATGCCACGGCGTCTTCTGCAAAAGGAAGCGCGACGGCTCATGGGGAATTGATTGGAAACTGCTGGGAAGCTTCAGAAGCCTTATAGCCCCCCCCCCCCCCTTGAATTCACCCCGTAATTTGAGGACCCTTTGAATTTCACTTCATCTTACCTGTACATTTTTTTTTTCCTGGTCGGTATCTTACCTGTGCTTTTCACACTCCTTATAAAAACCAAATTTTTGCTCCCCCTCTAGCCATCTCTCTCTATTACTTCCGTCATTGTCGTCTACATAGGACTACTGATCCTCAAGAAGCCGACCCAAATGCCGACCGGCAGACGACCTGATACAAACGTCCGAGGCTCCCCTGCCTTCGCTTCCCCATACGCCATTCTAGCCTTCCTGGTTCCCGTGCTGGTCAACTTCGTCGAGGTGAAATTCCAAGGATAACGCGAGTCCCCATTTGAGACCCACCCTTTTGCCACCTCCCTAGCGGTCTTCTGTCTTCTGTTCTACTGCATATTGGCACTCGTCGCTCACCTGTCGTTGGCTTCCGCTTGCTGCGCCCGAGCGTTCCACATCCTCATGATGCTCGCCGCCATCCTCTCAGTGGCCTCCCTCGCATCGCTGTTGGTCCCGGGCCCCTTTCAATTATTACCCTATCTCGTCATTCGTGTTGCTTGCCGTGGTTCCCTTGTGCCGTCTCGCTCGAAACCTTTACGTGAGGGTTCACCACAAGACCGCATCTATTTTTGTCCAGGTATTCCGTCCTCGCCGACTGGCGGCCCAACCGCTCTTGCCTTGTACAGTCATGGATGCGTGCGCTTCGTGCCCTAATCAGGAATCGGTCCAGGTTGGCATGGCCCCAGATGTCCTAGAGGGTGCCCACCCCTAGCACACCCCCGGAAAATGTAACACGAGTAGGGGAAAAAAAGAAACAACATTGCATTCGACAACCATTAACCGCGACAGTTGGAGCTTATCGTTTTGCTTTTGTTGGTGTCTAGCGAGAGTCGCATTGAATAACAGCGATAATAGGAGCTTATGATTTTCCTTTTGTTGGTATCTAGCAATAGTCACATTATATGTTCCACGTATGATTCATTGATAAAATGAACTGGTCCAGAGCAAGTTGACATTGAAATTCTTTCCCTTTGGATACACAGGCCTATGTGAGTCAACAAATTGGACCATATCAGGAGTTAAATACCACACTAAAAAAGAAAATCAAAACGCAATACAATTTACCTCGGACTATTTCCTAAGAAATGTACAAACCGGGAGTTAACCAACAGTTGGACAAACGACGTGACAGACATAGGTAATGCCAAAAACCGGTCACAGCTAAAGAAGCAAGTCACATCTCAGATACTTGATCGATCCTATTTTCCCGAATAAGGATACAATCTTCCTTTTCCAACCTCCACTAGACTCCTTTTACATCTCATGATGCGGCAAAAGATACTTTAATCAAAGTCCATCATAAAAAGAAAAATGGAATTCCCGACTAAATGCTAAATAAGATAACTAATATTTTCAGCAATATAACTTTTTTGTGACCATTAAGATGGAGGCAATAATGAACAACATATTACTCTAAGTTGCATAGGATCCCAAATGACACTAAGTTGTAGTTGTCGTAGTAATGTCCATCATGAAACAATGTTCATGTACCATGAGTGTGACACTTCGAGGCAAATTGACTAGTAATTACATAACGAGCCGGGAACGCACAAAAAAGTGGGTTGCGATAATTTTTCCTAATTGATCATAAATAAAGATCTTGCAGGGGCTGCCATTCAATAAAGTACAAGTGATCAACAGAATGTATATTTTGTGTCGGAAAGATGCTTTACATTCTCATGACATTATCCATTTCACTGCCGGGTAAACATAATCAAAAGAAATCTATTAGTGGGCTTCTACTCTGTTGTCACACTCTTTGCGAGGTTCCTGGGCTGGTCGACATTGTATCCTCTTAGAACCGTGAGATGATACGCCAACAACTGCACTCCAAATGTTAAAAACTATCTCATGTCAGACGAATTAGCAAAATCTACTAAAACCAGCTATTTGAAAGGAAAAACAGGAATCTGAAAATACTCTATAAGCAATGAATATATAAAGAAATAAAAACAGCAAAATTCTGACTTGCTCCTATGGAACTAAGGTCGAAAAGATTGAAAAAAATAAATAAATCAGTCATTCACAACCACCACTGATGAAGGATTCCTCAAAAAATAATCATCAGCTATGGGTTCGAGTCTAAGAGAAATTTTAGAGAATATTTGCCATCCTGAAACTTTCTTCGTCTTTCCTGAATGACAAAGAGAAAGAAAAAAAATTGCATTAAAACCATTTCTTTTTCAATTCAAATTGCCAGTGGCCCCCTGTCCTGATTTCCACATGAAGAACACGGCTTCTGTTCACCGGGGCTTCGGTCGCCGGTGACCACCCCCGTTTTCCTTTTCTAGCCAACTCTTTGGTCTTAAGAATGTTGGTATGGCTATCAAAATTGTGAGCATCAGCATGTAGGAGGCTCAATCAATAAAATTGATTTCTTTTGTTTTTGTTGAGACTTAAAAACATACTCTCTTTTAGAACTAAACGCCAAATCATAGAGAGAATTTTGGAACTCTTAATGCAAAAGCAAACACTAAGAGCACAAAACAAATCAAGGAAACAGAAAGGTAGATGCTCCAATCCAGTTCCACCTCATCTACATCATAGCTTCATCTTCAGCAAGTCATAATGCATACAGCAGAATAAGAGAAAAAGATGTAGCATTTTCGCAAGCATAAAAAACTATTGGAAGTACTCTGTACCTGCAAAGGAACTATATTGACCACAGGCTGAAGACAGTCCTCCACCTGAGGAACTTCTATGACTCTACATGCTCCACCAAGAGAGACAGCTGCAGCATCCCCCCTTGAGCACATGACGATTAGGCGTCCCTTTCGGGCATGGAGTTGCTGAATAACTGATTGTTGCTTGCTGTTAACATTGACACACCTTCAGCTTTACAACAAACAGATATTTCATGGATGCGAGTAAACCTGTCCAACAAAAGCTAACCTGAAGCAAGCATCATGAGTAGCAATCACTACAATGGGAAGACTCTCATCCACTAGAGCCAGAGGACCATGTTTCATTTCACCAGCAAGTATTCCTTCACTGTGCATCAATGCCACTTCCTTTACCTTTAAAGAACCTTCCAAAGCTGTAGCATAATTGTATCCTCTGCCAAACATGAGAAGTGACTGCTCTGCAATCAGTAGCTTAGCAAGATCTTTCATTTCCTGGTCAAGCTTCAGCACCTCTCTAACTTTGTCTACAAAATATGAACAAGGGATTTAATGTTTCATACAAACAATTCATCAACATAAGTTTAGACAGAAAAGGCAGATCCAATAGAAGTTCAGAAATTGTGAAGGTGAGATAGGAAGTAACACATACTTGGAAGGTCAAAAAGACAATCAATTATTGCTTCTCTTCTTGCCTGATTAGAAATAGCATCACCTCCAATTGCTAAAGCTAACATGGCCATGACAACTATTTGACTTGTATATGCCTGCTCAAAAAGCACTTCTAAATCAATTTCATGGAAAAAAAGCCAAGAAAACCATGAAGAGGGGATCGTTTCTGTAACAGAATATCAAAAGGTACTCTCTCACCTTGGTGCTTGCCACACCTATCTCAGCACCAGCATTTATATGGACACCACAATGTGTATGTCTGGCAATTGCACTGCCAACAGTATTAGTAATTCCTACACATAATGCACCATTCTGGAGAGCATATTCCAGTGCATTCAAGGTATCTGCTGTTTCACCAGACTGACTGACAAAAACTGCTGTGTCTTCTCTATAAATTGGGCCTTGACGGTCCAAAAGATCACTTGCTATTTCCATCGTCACAGGAATTCCTGTTTTGAAAGCAAGCAAACAAGAAAAGAGTTGGTAAAAATAAATTAACATGTCCAACCCACAGAAGCTATCATCCACTACTTGCCTGAAAGTTCTTCCAAGATGGGCCTTGCAGCTAAAGCAGCATTATAACTCGTACCACAACCAATAAAAACAATCCTCCGGCTCCTCCTAATTGTCTTGAGATGATCCTTCAATCCACCCAGAAGGACAGTCTTAGCTTTGCAGGTGCCTCCACGTATAAGTCTGCCCCTCATTGTGGTTGTTAGGGATTCTGGCTGTTCATGAATTTCTTTCTGCATATAATGTTCGTAATTTCCTTTATTTATTTGTTCAACTTCCATCTCGAGAACAGAAAGTGCACGTTGTACAGATGCTGGCGTGGAAAGTACACCGTGTTTTCCTTTGTCACCATCGAACTTTAAGATAGATACCCCTCCATCCTGACGCAACCAGCATTAGTAGAATAAATTCAGCATTCGGCTTCTCATGAGTACTATGTTATTAAAATACTCTGGAAAGAAACGATCATAGTTATCAGCCCTCGATTGAGGTGATATAGCAAGACTTTCCGCATCAAAGTTCACCTCCCATGCAGGCAACATGCTCCTCCAATGCACAAGGACAAAACTGCTATTCAGCTATATGCAAGAAATCAAGCCAAATAGAATTCTGGTGACATTAAGCCGAAAGGTTCTCAGTACAACTAAATTGGTTATTAGTACTAGTGATATTGAGCATATTTTACCGTGTTGCTATGCAGTCCAATGGTATATTCACAAATTGATACTGAGACGAAATCAATAGAACTCAAGTTAAACTGAAGTAGCCCCCACCCCTAAAATCTTAACAACTAAGATACATTTGGTAGATCAATTAAACATAAAATCAAGAGACCGATAAGGCAGCCATTGCCATAAAGGCTAAGAAAACACATAAATTCCTCAAAACAACTATGTAATTACCTTCAAATGAACAACTTCACCATCTTCAATAACCAAAACTTTTCTTGTGTGCTCAACCAGAGCATTTGCATCACTCGATAAGAACAGTTCCCTGGGATTCCCATTCTGCGAAGGGTACTTGTCATCATGAAATAATGATCCTTTGCTTGATTCTTCTGTCAATTCCTGAATGAATTAATGACTATGTTACAATTATGATAAATTACAAGAACCAAAAAAAAAAAAAAAAATGACAAGGAAAATGCATAGTTAAGACATACACAGGAACGGACAACTACACATATGAAAAAAGAACTCCTAAGCCTAAGCTACAGTTGACGCATCATGGAGACCTAAAAATGAAGTAAGAGTTCAGCACCATAGACAACCACAAGCTTTTCTCAAACTTATTGTATCAAGATCAAAAATATGTGCCATGGTGGACAGCAGTAACAATGCTATTCCAATTCTTGGTTCTGATAGGAAATTAATGTGCATCCAGCTTACCATTTCCAAGGCACTCTAAGACCCAAAGTAAAAACTCAATATACTGTCTACACCAAGCAAGACGGATGCTATTCAACACTTTGCAGAAAATATTGTATCATAAGAAACATTTGATTGAAGTATGGTTAATAGACTCCGTTCTAGAAGAACACACATGGCATATATTTAGGTGAAGCTGAAAGGACACAAAGCAATTGAAAATAGAAAATGATTCATGAGATGTGATCAAAAGTAACTCATTTGCAACAAGTACCGCCCATGTTTTAAATGGAACTTACTTTGACACCGAGAAGCAATGGACTACCACGCTTACAAGCGATCAATTCATTAGGATAATGCCGGCTCTTAAAAATAAGGGCATAGGCTCCTTCAAGACGCCTCATGACTTCCAGCACAACTTGACTAAATGTGACAGTGTCACCTGCAGTCCAAA
Source organism: Eucalyptus leucophloia subsp. euroa (assembly GCA_017140325.1). Taxonomy (NCBI): domain Eukaryota; kingdom Viridiplantae; phylum Streptophyta; class Magnoliopsida; order Myrtales; family Myrtaceae; genus Eucalyptus; species Eucalyptus leucophloia. Next base: position 64,474,877 of record CM029475.1, read on the forward strand.
TAATATACCATTCATAAATATAGTGTCACTGAACACTGTTCTCTAGGGTAAAGTAACATGAGAGCACACTTCAAGACACAAAGCAAATTATGTGGAATATGTATATATTTTGAGCACAATCCCATTGGTGGCCATATCGCCAGTTTATTCACTACAAGCAAACAATTGGAGAAATAAAATCAAATTTTGCCCAAAATGATGTCATTCATATGCTAAAATGCTTTTGCAGAATTAAGTATCCATTTACTGAGGCCCATCACAAAGAAAATGAGTCACCAATGCAATTTGTTTTGAGCCCCTACATTTGTTGGGAAAAGTATTGGGCCAACATGAGCCTGACATACATAAATGATACTTTCAATGAAAGATGTCACAGATGCTTTATCCATCAGATGGCTCTTTAGTGTTTACAAAGAGTTGAACAGATTTCCAAAACTACAACCTTCGTATAGTTACGCAAGATTCAATTGAAAATCCATAGATTAATATAGCTTGAATTGGAAGATTGTTAAGCAAAAATCTAAAATGATTAACTTCAACATCTTTTTTAATTTCAGTGTCACATGAAATTGTGTTGACTGAGGTTCCCTTTTCTTCACACACAAACTCAGCAAGAAGCTCATTAAAATGCAATGATGACCTTAATTGCATATAAGCTATTACCTGAATCTTCATTAAATTTATCAAAAACATACTTGGCAAGCTTAGGAATCACTTCAGTGTCAGTATCAGATTCAAATGTGAACCCATGTCGAATTAGCGTTTGCTTTAAGACCTGAAAATGTAAATAAAAAGGTAAGAACCTCAAAAGAATCTACCGGCAAAATTTCTTCATTAGTTTTAAGCTAGAGAGAAATACCATTGAGATTGTACACCATTTTACAGAATCATCACAGACAGAGTACCATATAATTTAAGAGCACATCATATAGTTTCGTTAGGAAAGCGTCTTGGTCTCTAACGATGCTTCTCATTGGGGTAAAATGAGGTCCATAGCCGGTCGCAAGGTTGTGGTACACAGGACATTTGCTGCTAATGATACATACTTGAAGCTGCATGTTCTTTGTGAAGGCTTCGATGAAAGGTCTATGATAATATGACAGAAGGATAAGCCTTGGCCTCAGTTTATTATTAACAATGACTAATGTGACCTATTCGTAACACCCCTTACTAGACCAATCAAATAAAGCTTCATTGATTGAATCAACTTCTCCCTCTAGTCAGCAGCTATGCCTTCACTCACATTCTAAGAAGGGGTAGTTGTCTAGATTAAATACCTCTAAGATGCATGAACTGATTTATGGCATAAAATCATCCAAACACGCAATATGATCTGCAATACCTCAGGAGATGTAAGCATTACATTGTCGTAATGTTACAATAATCAATGACAAGGATGAACTTTCGGCCTACATGAAAATTTGAAAGCTAACCCATCTCAAAGGTGAAAGAAAGCTTCCATCATTTATATAGCAAAATGCAACCCGAATATAAATAGAAGTATACTATAGTCCAAATAGTTACCAGTTAAGACTTAACCAACCTCATGATTAGTGACGACCCCATTGTGTACAACCAGAAATTCATTTTCAGCACCAGAGCTCTGAGGATGACTATTCCTAGTAGCAGGCTCTCCATGAGTCGCCCACCGTGTGTGCGCTATTCCAGCATGAGTAAGAAAAGATTCCTCCAAATTCAAGTCTGTGGCATCAACCTCTGATGATAATATAATCAACAGTGAGTTCCTTGAACTTGGTTGAGGGATATTTAAAAGCAAGACTTGAAATATGGAGATGTCAAACAATCCATCACACAAATATAACAAAGTAGAACAGCCACACAGAAGGTTTGTTTAACAGAATAAACGAGAAAAATCCTGCACAAAAATACGTTCCAAGTTAAAAAATGTTGGGTAATGCATGCACCCATATAAAAATGCAGCATTTAATCCAGTGGGACCCCTAGAATTTACAAATGAGGCGCGATAGATTCAATGGTACAAATGGGTTCAAGGTGAATACGCATGTTCTATGTAATGATTTTTCCTTCAATCCAAAAACTGCATTTAAACTTGACAGTGAACATATAAACCGCTGCTTAACATTCGTATATCTCCAAAAAGGAATCCTAATTCTGACCATGTGGACGGTTTCTCTCGAAATTAGACCAAAAGGGGACAAAATGACAAACGACACGGCAGGCTTCTTGGACGAGGCGCTTGTCTAGTCCCAGAACAACGACCTTTACGAGGACAAACAAAAATGAATTAACTAAAGAAAGAAAAAAAAAAAGAGACTAAACCAGATCGAGAAGATGAACTGTATCCAAGGTGCGCATGAAAATCATATGCAGCGACCATGATCGGCAAAGCACAACAGTACACTTCCATAACTAATCAGACAAAGTAGGAAACAAACGAAACGAAAAAGGAGAGACCCTTTCCACAAGAATCATGTCAAGCGGGGCAGATGAACTAAGCAGTCAATCGATCCTTCCGAAATCAATCTCCAGTTCATAAGGCTCGCTTCGTCAGATCACGAGGCGAGCGGAAAATTCGAGCGCGAGAAGGGGAATTGGGGAGTGTCATACCTTGGTAGACCGATTTGACGAGGGACTCGATGTTGCCTTCCTGGCGGAAGACGAGAGGGGGAAGGGAGACGGAGGAGGCGTCGATGGAGACGCCGGCGGAGTCGTAGCCGCGGTACTCGAGGCGGCGGAGTCCGTTGAAGAGGACCTGGAGGATGTAGCTCCTCTCCCTCCTCACATTGCAGTTCAGGTACGCGAATATCCCGCACATTTCTTCCCCCGCCTTCGTCCGCCGCTTCCGCACCTCCGGCTTCTCCGCTAGACAGAGAGAGAGAGAGAGAGGTAGAGAATCCGCGCGCGCGAGAGAGGAAGTGGTCAGAGATGGAGATCGCTTCTGCACTTTGACCTGCTCTCCTTCGTCGTCTTCTCGGAAGGGTCGGTGGAGGATCGGCGACGGCGATGACGATTCGTCAGCGGAGGACTCATCCGGTGCAGGCGGTCGCCACCAACGACCCTGGTAGTGCCTTCGAACGGGAACGAAACGGAAAACGGGTAAAAAGAAAACGAAACGCGTCGTCGTCTTGCGTTGGTTGGGGACTCGGCTTTGTTTCCCCGAGGCCGAGGCGGCTGCTCGAGGACGGAGGGTATTCTGGTCATTGCGGGGCGCATCAGCTCGTCCGCCGTGGCGTGTCCTGACTGGTCCGGTTGACGCGTCGGCCCCCGAGAGTTTCAGATCAAGCAACGAGATTGTGAATTGACTTTGTACGCAAAAAAAGAAAAAAAAACAATTTCTTTCCATATTATGTAAGGAAAAAATGGAATTATACATAACCGGAAATATAGCATAAATATCTCCTAAACTTTTCAAATTCGCTCAATTAGTAACTTAAATCTTTATTTTAGCGTGAAAATCTATCTATTCTAAGTTCTTTCTTAGTCCATCATATTGATGTCAGATCGATTTGAAAGATTATATTGAAATTCGTAAAAGTTTAAGATTGATTGGTAAAATTTAAAAATCTAGAAAGAGGAAATTTGACCAAAAAATTAAAAAACAGAAAGAGGAGACATGAGCAAAGTAGATTGGAACAAAGCCTTTGTTATTGTATTAGGTAAGTGTGGGAAAACAATGTAGTCAAGTGACGTAGAATACTTTAATATGCATTCGAAGAGAACCAACCGTCCTCATGTTGATATTATCGCGTCTTTCGAATATTTGCGAAATATCGGACTACGTCAAGCGTGTTCGCGACGAACGGTCAAATGAGAGGCTAATGCTTGCACCGGACGCTCCGAATGGGGAATTTAAAATTGCAACCAGCACATGTTACATGACAACTTCATGTGAGGAGTCTCCATCCGAAGGCGGGATTGTCTTTGGGGCCACTTGACACGACCCTCTCTGTCTCCAACGCATGCTCCTGGCCTTCATTATTGCTGTGGGGCTTGAGGCCCTGGACTTGGTTTTGTGACCCTATGTCTTCGCACCCCACAGACGTGGAAAGAAGAAGAAGAAGAAGAAGAAAATCATGTGGCTCGGAAAGGGCTGTTGGCCGCCGTGGCCGAGCATACGGCATCGCCGGAAGCTTGCGAAGAAGCTGTCTAGGACTTGTGGCGACTCTATCCAGTTTGGTAGCGGTCCACTTGGGTTCTCGTTCTTTTAATTTCTTTTTCCACCAGGGCCGTAGGATCTGTATGTCACCTACTTGACTCGAGAGTGATGCTATCATATTGAGCTATGAAATTCCAGGACAATTTACTCTGTAGTGTTTTCTTTTCCTTTCTCCTTTTCCTGGTAGAACTGGTGCATAAGACATTTTGAGTACAAGTAGTATTCATCGGCTGTTACAGTGCCTCAGTTCAACCAAGATGTAAGTATCCATCTCGACACAACAAAATGTCGATTGCAAACTTGCTTCAGTGCATGCATGGTTGAAATAATAGCAAGTGACTCTCCGGGGGTGGGAATTGGGAACCAGGAAGGCCATTTTTCACAGAATCATCATCCATGAGAAGAGTGGAATAACTAGCACACTCGTCCTTATACCAGACATTGAATTCAATAGATTCACTTTTGATATGATTAATTGAAGAGCATCGGATTTGAGGTCGACAAGTTGCGATGGTACTATATCAACAGTCGCAAAAAGAGGGCCTTCTTCAGCTGGATCTGACTGTGTCTATGGCGAGAAGAAGATCATCGAATTTGGCACCTGTCACTTCCTTCACGATCTTGCCTCCCTTTAGTATCTTGAATGTGGGAACCACCCTTATGCCAAGCTCCTTTGCCAATGGCTGCCCTCAAGTTTTCCCAGAAAATAAAAGGAAAACAAAGAAATCTCAGAGAGAGAGAGAGAGAGAGAGAGAGAGGAGGAGGTTCTTCATTTTCTTGGGGGTGGCAAGAATATACCTTGTTTTCTTGGTTGCAGTCAAGCTTCAGAAAAACAACATCAAGATACTTCTCAGCTAGCTCTTGAAACTTTGGAGCAATGATTTTGCAAGGACCACACCTATTAAATTATCAATCAAGAAATATCAACAGCGAGAATCAGACAAATGAAGAAAAAGTCTAAATCTTATTAATACCCATACTCAATAAGAATTGAATGACTCCAAGAGAATGTGAGGCTAGCTCCACAATGACATGTCCATGAGTGGAAGCGAGTGTACAAGAACTCAGCATCTAGAGGAATTGATACATGCCTATGTTATCAAGCACTCTAATGTATTTATGCAAATGAAGTCTCGGAAGCAGCAACACAGTAGACAAAAGACACAGCACACAAGAAGTTGAAAGCAAACCAGGCCTTTTGTGACTACATACAGTTGAATGTGGCATACGTGTACTTTGAAAAATAGAGAGGAGATGGAATTAGATAGGAGCCATATATTTCAGGAGTATATGTTAATAATGCAGCACCTTATTAATGTTTTTCGAGGTGATATCTACGGTACAAACTTTCTTACATTCTCCAAAGATAGAAGAAGTAAAAAATATATGACTGTTGTTAAAAGCGAGAGAGATTAAGTTATAACAACTCCAGCAAAGATCTAAGGCCAGAAGTTGGGAACTTGAAGCAACCCATGATAGTTAGCCAGATCTGATTTGTGATTTGTCATGTACAATACGTCATTATTGAGTTTCAAGGAATCTGCAATTTTCAAGCAGTCAAAATGAAGCAGAGGAAAAGGGCAGACGGGTAGCACATAGATTTGGTCACATTCATCAGAATCAACACAATAATAATCTATAGACACTTTGAAACGAGAAAAATGTTTTGAATATATACTACTTGAGTAATAAGCATGACCACCTAACTTGAAGTTATAAAAAAAATATATGAAAGATACTTATTCCATAAGTACCAGTAGCCTTGTGAAACAGAGGTGCTCAACAGAAATGAAACTCCTATTCAAACAAAGAAACTGAAAAGGAACACGCAAGTACCATGGCATGCTGCCTCAGATACACGGATGCAAAACAAAGTTGCTCTTTTCTTAGGCAGATAAATTTGCACATTGCACTACTGCAGACAAGAGGCGGAGACATGGATAGGATATTCTCAAATGTATACAGCAAAAGGGATGAGTCATTAAACACAGTCCCAACGCTTTCTCTGATAATAGCAAAATCACTGATTGATTGCTACAAAACACTACCAACCATAAACCGTATAAGAAATTGGCCAGCAAAACCAGCACCCAACATAATTTTGAAGGAGAATTTCTTGTTGCAACTTTCAGAGACCTGACACGTTTAGTTTCTTTTTTGGATTAATTTTGTCCTGATTCTACTGAGATCATCAGGCTGTAATCTGAAAATCCTTCTATGAGGCTCATTCAATGCTTCTTGCGGTATCTACATAAACAAACAGCATTATAGACAAGAACAAACAAGAAAAGGCCAAACCATTATGGATATCCATCCTAAGTTTCCAGCAACCAATCTGACTACCTTGTCTGAGCTGCTTCTTCAAATGATCAAGTTAGAGGGCAAAATGAATTCTGGGGATACTCCTTTAGAAGCAACTGGTCTCAAGTAGGTTCATCGGCAGCTCACCACTCAGAAGGAGCAAAACCCTTAGATAGAGAACACGCTTTCAAACTTCATCTAGTATAGACAATCCTCGTTAGCATGATGGAAACTCCTGCCTCCGAAACGACCCAGCAACCACCAGTCCAACTTCACAAGCCATCTCAAACTTTCCCCAGGCAGTTGGATCAACAATCTCAACACCCGATAAAGGAACCCTTTCAGGAGCATCTCGCAACTCCATAATATTGCAAGAGAACAGGTCACAGAAACACTAATCTTTCCTCGAAAGTGAAAAGATTGCATTCCGTAAGAGCCCCGACCCAAAATACCACGAATGTCACAAAAGACGACGACAACAACAACAACAACAAAACTCCTTATCCTAGAGATACTAACGGTTACCGCATTATACAGAAAGCAAGAAGGAACTTACAAAAACAGAGATGAGGATGGGATTAGCGAGAGGAAGCACGTACCATTGGGTGTACATGTCAAGAACGACGGTCTTCTCGGAGGCAGAATTGACGATGGGCCAGAAGGTATCCTTATCCACCTCCGTCACCTTCCCCACCGTGTAAACCCCCGTCGTGTCCACGCTGCACTTCACCACCACTCCATTCCCGCCACGACCGACGTTGCCACCAGCTCGCAACAAGCTCACGTTCTTGCACCCCAACCAGCACCATCTCGAGCTGGAGATCGCGCTCGAACTGGAGCTGGAGCCGGAGCTCGAGAGGCAAGGCAGCGAGTTCTGGGAACGAAGGGAGGAGGAAGCTGAGAGAGAGAGCTGAAGAGCCATGGCTGAGCGAGCAGAGTGGCAGTGCTAGTTCTCGTCAACGAGTGAATGGCAATAGCGATGGCGATCTTTCTTTGGGCAAAAGCTGGTGGAAGTACGCAAATAGGCTTCGGCTTGTGGACCTGTCGAGGGCACGCCAGGCCTGTTTTCGTCAGTTCGCTCTGAGTTTTTCCAACCCCCTAAACGAGAGGTGGAGGAGGAGGTAGACGAGTGCTAGTTGGGCTTTTGAGCTTTTTGACGCTGGGATGATTTGGGCCTGAATTTTGGAGAAAAGCCCACCGAGGTAATTTACCCGTCTCCCATTTTCGGCCTAAATAAAATAAGAATTTTGTTAACGAATAACTTGAGGGCACTGTTTAAGCACTCGGTTAGAGAAGTTTTGCAATTTTCCATCCGTTGATTGTCCTCGTGTTACTTGCCGTCGGTGCTTTGGAAGTTGAATTGTTTAAAATTAGGTATGATTAACAAGATTCGAGGAATACTTGGTAACAGATGCCTTGAATTACATATAAGATCACATTTTTGCAATTTTTGCAAGCTTTTTATCGTAATTGTAAGATAATTATCTTTTTTTCTTTATTTATTTTGTTAAATGATATGGAAGTACTTGGATTTTCTTTTTCCTTAATCGATTACCTTTCAATTAAGTATCTCGACTTTTTAGATGTGGTTCAATGTGAGTAATTAAAATTTCATGTCATGTGATTTTGCTAATGGTACTCGCTTGCTTAGTAAAATCTAAGCACAATTTGCAACGTAGCTTACATAGTAAAAGTTATGTCAACTAGGTGTTGGGTGCTGAGGAGAAAGAGAGAGAGCCTGTTGAGTCAACCAGTTTTAATCATTTAATATATCTTTGTAGACTTAAACAATGATAGCATCTAAGTTGGCATTATCCCTCCCCGGTTTCTAAGGTGATCTTACATTTAAAAAGTCGAGGTACTTGACCAAATGAAAGGGATGTTTAGATATTCAATTGCTAAAATGGGTACGAATTATAAATATTAACCGTATCATTCTTTCAAAGATTCTAGGTAAGCTTATTTATCGCCAACGCCATAGTATAATTATGCCAAAACCACCCGTTTCTCTCTCCTCGCTGCAAATAACTTCGCTGGCTCGAACATTCACCTTATACCCTTACGGAGAGTTAAAGACCGTCCACAGAAACGGCGGACGTTAGGGGAATTTATGCGACTAACCGGTGCGATCCGAGATTCTTAAAACTAACGAAAACCACCCTCGTTGTTGTCGTTCTAGATGTCGGGTTTGCTTGGTCCGATCGAAACAACGCGAGGCCTTGAAGCCTTGCGGGAAAGCATTGCTAGTAGCTGGAGGAAGAGGGCATCGATGGCATCGTAAGCCCATCGATCGATGGCATCGAAAGCCGGTCGATCGATGGCCACGAAGCCCTTTGCTTCCAGAACTTTAGGAAGTCGTCCGTACTGCGGACTTCTGCATTGACGCTTGAGCGAATGGCGATCGAAAGAAAGAGAAAAAAAAAACACGGCATCAACCCGCCGTGCAAGCTCAGCAGTCAGTAGTCAACGCCGATGCGACGCGTGGAGCCCGCAATGGCCGGCCTCTTGCATCCCGTCTACAGCTCATCGCGATCCGTGCACATGCTGCGGAGGGCGGTCTGGTTCGACCCATTTGGTGAAGTTTCGCCCTCTAATTGAGTACCTACCTTCGAAGGAAACGATCCTAAGAGATGATGGCCTGAACTGGAGCGACGCGATCGTGCGAAACCGTGGTGAATAGATGACCGTACCGTAACCTTTAGCTGCTCATCGTTTTGGTCGAGGGTGGGTTCGCTCGCCCACGAAAAGACCTTAAAATTCAAAGCCGACGCAGCATAAACAAGATGAAAAGTTTCACGAAATATCCCTGAAGATTCGGGGAGGAAAGGTTGATTGTCGTCTTCTGGGTCGGGAAGAGAGAGGAGGAGGGAGAGAGAGAGAGAGGGGCGGAGGAATGCATGACGTATTGACTCTGAGCAAGCAAAGCAAAATCAAGGAGCCAGACTTGGTTGGAGGAATTAAGGTCGAGACATAACTGACGCAGAACCAACGTTGTTTACTATTTTTTCTTCCCCTCCTTCGCATTATTACCATCCCCACCGCCGGCGTCGGTGTCGCCTCCATAGTAAACGCCTCCTCTCTCTCTCTCTCTCTTTCTCTTTCTCTTCGTGTATGGATGGTTCCGCCTCTGAGGCATCCATGAACCCGACCCGAATGCTTTAGCTGCAGAAAGCACCAATCTTCGGGGCAAAGAAAGAGGAAAGTTTCGTTCTTGATTTTGTGGGTTGGTGCTTTCTGCATACGATCTGGGTTCGACGGGGAAGATGGATCTGAGGAGATTTCTGTTGGCCATCGCGACGGCGTCGAGTTTGACCGCGGTGGTTTGTGGGAATATGGTGTTCGAAGTTCATAACAAGCTGAAGGGACGCGAGGACAGGAGCCTCGCCGCCATGAGAGCCCACGACGCTCGCCGCCACGGGAGGCTCCTCTCCGACATCGATCTCGCGTTGGGCGGCAATGGCCAACCTTCCGAAACCGGGTCCGCTCTCTTGTTTCGGCTTCTCTCTTGTGTATACATACATGGAGCTTGTCTAGTTCTCAGGGTCTCCAATCTTGCTTTCCTTTCGGTTGCTTCTTGTTAATCCATTTGATCTGCTGTGCGCCTTTTTTCTTGGCATTGTTTGGATCGGACCCATCTGAATTTCTTGCCCGGGCTTGTCAATCTTCATGTGGGTTTCTGCTAGAATAGATTTCTTCCTGGTGCATTCTCTCCTGCATTCAAGGCACATTCTAAAGGCCGTGTTTTGCGGCGATTAATGTTGGCATTAAGTTTCTGTCTTCTTAATTTGGAAAGAAGTGGCTGGGTAATCTTGTGCTTAAGTTTATCTGCTAATTCTGATACCTGGATTTTCTATTCCTGTTCTTCCTTTAGCCACTTTTTGGTAGAGCACTGGTTCCTTTGGTCCTTCTTCGTAATTGAATTTCCACTCTGTTCAAAGCCATTTTTCGTTTTATTGTTTTCCACTCCATGTTTAATCAGGGTAACTGCTCTAGCCTCAATGGGTAGTTCTTTAAATTATTTTGACTGCAGAGTAGCTTTCCATTTTTATTGCCCTTCTTCTGGCTTCTATTTTATTTTATTTTTTCTGTGGAATGCTCAAGGCCATCTACTTAGTTTTTCATTGAAAGTCAAAATGTTAAATATGATGTCTGTGGTTATTTTACTTTCAATGGTGCTAAGGTATATATATGCTTATTGGCAGCTCATTTTCATTCAAGTCCACCAATTTGTTCTACTCCAAATACAAAGCAGCACTTGAATTTTACTTTTGTCTCACGGTGCTTTTCTGTCTTTGATGAAATGTGGATTGAGGATTTAAATTTCTAGCCATAGCCTTCCCATGGAGCTCACTGAGTGATTCAGTTGTCTGGCATAGTCAATTTAAAGTCGTGTGACCTCTCGCCTCCTGCAGGCTGTACTTCGCTAAGATTGGGATTGGAACTCCCTCAAAGGACTACTATGTGCAGGTTGATACAGGAAGTGACATCTTGTGGGTGAATTGTATAGGCTGTGACAATTGTCCAAGGAAAAGTGACCTAGGGGTATGTTTTCTTCTGTTCCCAAGATTCAAACTATCGTCATCAGATTTAATTTAGCTACTTTCATTCAGCTCAGATACATTATGTTTTTTCTGAAACAGATAAAACTCTCACTTTATAACCCTAAGAGCTCATCAACCGGAGACCTGGTGATGTGTGATGAAAGGTTCTGCACTTCCACATACAATGGTCGCCTTCAAGGATGTAGGCCGAATCTGCAGTGCCTGTACAATGTGGTATATGGTGATGGAAGCTCCACCACTGGATACTTTGTGAAGGATTATGTGCAGTTAGATCAAGTGACTGGAAACCTTCAAACATCATCCACCAATGGGAGTGTCATATTCGGGTTTGTGGCAATTTACGTGTGGCATTTCTTCTACTGTGAAGATGCCTGGCAATTTTGGCCTGGCTCTCTTTGTTCATGGATTTTTCTTTTCCCTTTAATAGGTGTGGGGATAAACAATCTGGAGAGCTTGGCTCATCCTCTGAAGCTCTAGATGGGATTCTCGGTTTTGGGCAAGCGAATTCATCCATGCTTTCTCAGCTTGCTTCATCAGGCAAGGTGAAAAAGATTTTTGCACACTGCTTGGATAGTATAAATGGTGGTGGAATTTTTGCTATTGGAGATGTTGTGCAGCCAAAAGTCAACACTACTCCTTTGGTACCAGACCAGTATGTTGCACGGTTTCTGCTTCTCATCTCTGTTGTGGTATTATTATCCTGTTGTCATTGGGTTGAAGTTTTTAATTTGTAAAATTTATGAAGCAAATGGTTTTCAATAAAAAATATTTATGCCTTATTCAATTTGTTGTGGGACTTATCCCTTAAAAGTTTTTTTTGGAGATTTTGGCTGTAAAGTGTTTAGGTATGCATCTCTTTGACAATTGCTCACCAAAGAATGCATCTCTGTGACGATCTTTTGTGTCCCATTTAATCAGCTCCTGGCATTCTTTGTAATTGTACCTTATTACTATTCTAGGGCACATTACAATGTTATTATGAAGGAAGTTGAGGTGGGTGGTGATGTTCTACCACTTCCAACAGATGTTTTTGACGGTGGGGATGCGAAGGGAACAATAATTGACAGTGGCACAACTTTAGCCTATCTTCCAGATGAGGTTTATAAGCAACTTATGAATGCGGTATATGATTTTCTACCTTCCTTACTTAGTTCTCCCCTTAACTTCCGAATGTCATTTCCTTATGACGCTAATTTTGCTAATTTTGTGTGATTAGATCATGGCTAAGCAGCCTGGACTGAAATTACATACTGTCGAAGACCAATTCTCTTGTTTCCAGTTTGCTGAAAGGTGCCAGCTCTTTATCTTATCTCCATACGTGGAGGAATTTCTGCTTACTGTATATGTTTCTGAAACCCCTTGTTTCTAACGCTACTGTCGCTTGAAGACAATTTTTGTCATTCTATCATTCTGTAGGGTCATGGTTGGACAGAGTAGTAAGGAGTGCTTCTTATCTTATCTTCCTCTGTGATTGCAGTGTTGACGATAAATTTCCTGTGGTCAAGTTTCATTTTGCCGGATCTCTGACTTTGACAGTTTATCCTCATGATTACTTGTTCCAGATCAGTGTAAGTAATATATTCTACACACATTAACAATTAGCTTTGTAGTCTAGAGTTGTTTCAGACATGGAAATATCATTAAGCCACTTTGGTTGTTGATTCCTTCCAAGCTTTGTATGTTGAGGATATTCTAATTTTATGTTGCTTATGTTGATGTCACAAGGATCAAATGGCTATTGTACTAGATTTTTTTGGTTTCCTCTTCCATGAAATTACTGACAAATTGATAGTGAGTATCTCTGAATTAGTTCTGGTAAAACATCACTTGTTTCATGACCCATATGCAGGAAAATGCTTGGTGTTTTGGTTGGATGAACAGCGGGATCCAATCTAAGGATGGAAAGGACATGACCCTTCTGGGAGGTACTGTTAATTACTTTTAATAAACCTTTAATACTTGCAGTTTCAAAGCATTAGTCAGTCACCAGGATTTGCTGTTTAGGTTCAAATGGCTATGAAATGGGGCTTATTTCTATGGTTCTTGCCCACTGAGTTTGCATATATATGTATGTATGTATGTATGTATGTATGTATGTATGTATGTATGTATGTATTGACCAATCTGTCAGTACGCCACAGTGGGTTTGCCACTTTCTGGCAAAGAGGAGGAACCGGATGATTGTTCCTTTAATTTAACAACTCTTGCCATTAGCTGCAGAAGCTTTTACCTAGTTACTCAGCCAGACATACATCTCTGTCTGTCTGTCTGTCTGTCTGTCTGTCTGTCTGTCTCTCTGTCTCTCTCCCCCTCTCTCTCCCCCTCTCCCTCCTTTGTAGAGGTTAGTCCATGTGGGATCATTGTTTTCATACTCTCACTAGTAAACACTACGTCATGACAGGATTTGATCACGTATTGATGATTTACCCGTGTGTCTAAATGCAGATTTGGTGCTTTCAAATAAACTGGTTTTGTATGATCTGGAGACTCAGACAATTGGATGGACAGAGTACAATTGTGAGTGATGTCCTTTTAATCGTTTACACTTGTGGAAATTGTGTTTTATTGTGGATTTCATTATTTTCACAGATTAGAAAGTTCAAAAATAGGCATTCAGAGGGTGCAAACCCATATGAAAAAAAGCCCAAAAACTAGGCCATAGACAAACCAGCTCCCAAAACCAAAAGGGAGCTCAAATACAACATAAGTCATCGACTGTGTCAACCAAGGCATTTACATCCATATGAAAGTTTCCACTGTATAACATTAAGCCTTTGTCTTGGATAACTGACAAGGTCTTGTCAATTAACTTGTCATAGATCAGACAGTTATTCATTGTCCTCTATATTTTCTTGTGCATGGAGTGACTGGTCCTTTTTTTTTCTTAACGTGTTAATCTGAGATGTCTTTGTCTCTGGCTAGATGATCTGTTGTCCTTCTAGACTGGCAATTCTGATAGCTTTTTGCAACTTTTTGTGATTTGAAGTAACAGAATGACATATCCCGTAGTTCTTTGAACTTTTATTATTTCCTTTTGTTTCATAACATGTATTTCACTGATGGCGTGATAGGAGTCAACCAACGATAAATCTAGTAACTCAAGGTGCAATTTTAATGAGATCCAGTCCAAATTGTTTGCATGGGATTGCTTAGGTGGTTGCTTAGGGGAAGTTGGACTTACATTAGTTCCTGCCGGCACTTCTTTGTTATTCCTCAAGTTTTAAATAATAAAAGATCCACCACAATTTTCTCCAGAGGGAAAAATAAGAAAATTATTTAGATCAGATTCATCTTAAAGGCTTCAATACAAGCACTCACCTAGTATTTGGATTTGCAGTAATGTTTCTATTCTAATTTCAGGTTCTTGAGCATCAAGGTGAAGGATGATAATGGAGCAGTGTATTCTGTGGGTGCGCATGAGTTGAGTTCAAGTACCGCTCTTGTCATGGGACAAGTATTCTCGGTTTTGTCATTGTTCGTATATATGCTGCACAGCCTCCTATAGCAGATTAACAACTTCAAAGTCTCAACCAAACAAAACACAAAGATTGCTTACGAAGATTTGCATTCTTTTTTACACCTTACTACCTTGGGTCACAGTTTTTTCGCGATTGTTTGAGGATTGTACGAGGATCTCTGTTCTGTAAAATATTTTCTTCTGAAAGGCATACACACAGCATACCAATTTGCTGATTATAGTGATCTTAACTGGTCCATTTGACTCCTTAAAACCTTTCTTTATAGTGAATGCTTTCTTTCACCATTTCTCTGGCTTTGCCACAAGTGGCCCGACACATTGACAGTGTATTCTGGTACATATATCGTGTTGATTTGGTGCTGTATAGCACATCCCATCCACCATTATAATGGTGTCCATGATACTGTAATCTACCTCTAGTCTGCTATATACAGCGAAGACATGAAAGTTTACCATACAACTCAGGCAATTGGATTAACTGCGCATCGAGGTGTTTATGAGGTGAAGCATCAAGAAGCATCATTTAGCAGATGGGTGATTAAATCGGAAGGATCCATCTATTTCTATGGGTTCCTCTGATTATGGGTCCTGATTATGAATTATCTGGGCGTTGACTGGCATTCGCGAAAGAGTTGGCAATCAAATGGAAACTACTTTTTTCAAATGTCAATTTAGGAAGTGTGAAGAAAATGTTTTTCTACCCATTTGAAAGCTTTGACCTGTTTTTTTAATGGGAATGGAATGCAAACAGGGGCACAAGGAAGGCGAAATCTCACGAGCAGTAAGTAAAATTAATGCAGATGCAAGAGGAACAATTCGCCCTGGTGAGAATTGGTTGAACGCAACTGGGAGCGACGAGTACTAAGAAAGAAGGCATGGTTGAGGTGTTAGGTATGGCTTTAAGATGGCAAAATCAATCAGAGATGATGGGGTTAAAGTGTGACTTTGAACAGAAATGCAGCCATGGCATATTCTTTTATACCCTACGGCCTCTCACGGAGAGGGAGAATAGTTTCCTCGCATTCAAGATATGGTATAGCCGGCTACGATAAAAGTGTTTGCTCTTTAGATCAATCATGTTCACTCGTGAAACACGAGAGAAAGTATTAGGTCATTCACCTTTAACGGGGTTAGAACATGTAGGGTCACTAGAGCGTGCTAAGATACTCTCGGCATTCCACTATCTGGAAGCACACCTTTTACCTCTGGATCTTGCTCCGCCCCTCAACCCTCCACAAAAGGAAAAAAAAGGTTTTTCTATTTGGGTGTTTTTCTTTTGTGTTTTTTTTTTTTTTTTTTTGTCTGATTCTTTTGTGTTTGTTCACTTGGTTACTTTAGTGGAGTCCATAAGTCAAAGATGAGGTAGGAAAAGTGGCTGACGATTCAACAGCAGACCAAACCATTCAAGAATTAAGCCATAATTACACAACAAACTATACGTAATAGGTGCAACTGTCCTATCTCTCTCTCTCTCTCTCTCTCACACATTGAAGTTTACGCCCCCATCATTCTCTCATCAAAATCCTGACTCCGGCTCCTGCTCCTGCCCCTTGACTGCACCTGCAACGCCTCCCCGCCCTTTTGTCTCTGTGTTACTACCTTCCCAGAGAGAGAGAGAGAGAGAGAGAGAGAGCAGCAAAGTTATTCCAAAGCAGCAACCAAGGAACCCGAAATATCTCAATTATTACATCGACCGCACGTTCTCTGCGTTCACAGTGCCCACCACTGTCACGGCTGATGATTGGTCAGTCGACAACCCAAAAGAAAGATTTTGCTCGTCTTTTCTCCTCCTTTTTTGACCCACTATTTTCCAAGCACTACTTTGTCCTTTGTTCAGATGAATCGATATATTACTCTGTGTTTGTACCTTCAGAGCTATCAAGAGTCATCAATTCACAACATTGATCGTTTGCATTCCAAAAAGCCATGGAGAAGAAGTACCACTCTCCCGTTAACTTATTATTTTGCATGCTGTTGAGTGTTGCTTTTACTGAAGGAGCTCCAAAAGAGTCTCTCGTCACATCTTTACCCGGCTTCACTGGCACTTTTCCTTCGCACCACTACTCCGGGTTGGTTCTTTGTAGGTTTATGGATGTAGTGTGCGAGATGATTTGGTCATATAAGTTATTAACCGTTAAAAAGTCTCTTTCTTCTGGATTTATAATAGCAATACAAATCTTGTTTGAGATTTTGCAGGTACGTGAACATAGATGACAATCCAGCGGGAAGAAATCTTTTCTACTACTTGGTCGTGTCGGAAAGAAATTCCACCATAGACCCAGTTGTGTTATGGCTGAATGGCGGGCCTGGATGCTCCAGCTTCGATGGCTTTGTCTACGAACACGGTATGCTCGCTTCTCATTTCTACTCTCTTCATTTTCTCATTTTAAGATGCTCTCTGAAGGCGGACTGCATGCTTTAAACTTACGGTTTTCCTCCTACGAGGATTTTTCTCCGCTTCATAAGCACAAGGGATGACCTGCCCCTGTCCCATCTCTCTGACGCTCTCTCTCCTCTTTCTCTTCTCCGTCTCTCCCCATACACGTGGCGCTGCGTGAGTGGTCTGGGACCACCCTGACGTGGCGGTCCCAGACCACCCAATATTTTCTCCCAGCACAAGGTCTGATTACATGTGTAAAGTAACTGTCTATTCCAGTATACAGTCTTAATACTTTTGAATTAAATAGTTACGAATGCACAAAGATGACTACATACTCCGTGCACAATTACACCCATGAGATCCATGTCTGTTAGACTTTTTCTTGTTGCTTTGTCCTCGTCTATGAGTTGAATTACGCCATTAAGTTGGTAATTAAGCTGACCGTACCCACAGGGCCGTTCAACTTCCAAGCAGGAAAGACTACAAGTGCTCTTCCAACATTGCATTTGAATCCATACAGCTGGTCCAAGGTCCTATATTACTTTTGTACTGCATTGTCCTTCTTTACTTTGATGAGGAGGGATAATGTCCTAATTATTTTGCAGCCTAGGTTTTAAATGCCCATTTCTTCCCACCGACATAGTCTTAATTTCCTTATGAAGAAGATCTTTTTCATTTTCTCAGGTTTCAAACATTGTATATTTGGATTCACCCTGCGGAGTTGGCCTATCATATTCGACGGACTCCAATAATTATAATACAGGAGACCTACAAACGGCCGCTGCTACTCATGCTTTCCTACTAAAGGTATCGTCGTCTTTACTTGGACATAAGTATTCTAAAGTGCATAATCCTAAGAAATTAGCATCACACCAAAAGAGTTCGACATACTTGATTGGTGTGGCTGACCTGACTTTGGTGGAGTTAATTGACCAATTAAATTTTCCTGCACCTAGTGGTTTGAGCTATTCCCGGAGTTCCTCAATAACCCATTTTACATTGCTGGAGAGTCTTATGCCGGAGTATATGTGCCTACTCTCGCAGCTGAAGTAGTAAAGGGTAATTATTGCCTGCTTAGCAGATGTGTCTATTTTTTTTTATTTTAAATATATTCAAAGACGAAATTCAGGTTTAGAAAGTGGTCCTTCTGCAGGTATAAATGAAGGTGCCAAACCGTTTATCAATTTCAAGGTAAGTAATTAAACGACCCCCTTTCTGCTAGGAGTTAGATAGTGATGGCGATATCGTCTTTTGAGACTTTTCCATCTTGCGCAGGGTTACATGGTGGGTAACGGAGTAACAGATGAGAAATTTGATGGCACCGCCCTTGTACCGTTCGCGCATGGAATGGGGCTAATTTCAAATGGTATCTTTCATGTGGGTTCAATCTTCTTTGGCTGTACCAGATATCGTGACAATTTCTAAGTGATTACTTTGGGAAGCAACATGAAGAAAATGATCTTTATTTATGTCTAATTTCTTTCATCTTCGCCCCAGATTCGACCAAATTTATTCTCTGTTGGCACTTCAAATGTCTGATGTCATTTCTCAGAAATTATACGACTAATGCAGGAAGTTTACGCAAATTGTGGGGAAGTCTACTACAACAACAATAGCGAGGGTTGTTTGGCTAGCCTGAGTAAAGTGGGCAAGGTATCATGGCGATCTTGGCAGCTACTTTTGAAGGGACAAACTGGTGTACTCTCTGCTGATAAAGGTTGCTATTTCTCAGGCAATCAGCAGTCTGAACATATATGATGTCCTTGAGCCGTGCTTTCATGATCCGGTGCAAGATACAAATGGGAGCATGATCTTACCATTAAGCTTCCAGAAGTTGGGAGTAACTGAGAGGCCTCTTGCCGTGAGGAAGAGGATGTTTGGTCGTGCTTGGCCTCTGTGGTTACCTGTTAGAGATGGCACTGTTCCATTATGGCCTCAACTGGCTAAAAAGTTTCACATCGCCTGTGTCGTAAGCTACTTTCATGAAATGCTGATATATTATATGCAGCAGAGACTTGTGCATTTACACACCGCTTCTTTTTCTTACTGGAGGATCAGATGTGTCTATACGATGTTTATTATGATGAAATTCTTTATTTCAATTACAGAACGATGAAGTTGCAACTTCCTGGCTGAATGATGACCGAGTTAGAGAAGCTATTCATGCAGCATCAGTAATTTGACTTGATCTGTAAAATATGGAATCGATACATTCATTCTACAACGAGCGTTTTCTCAACTGTATCCTTTGTGAATGAAAATGCAGGTAAATGTGTCAGGTCCGTGGGAACTATGCACTGAAAGAATAAAGTATCGTAAGAACTCTGGAAGTATGATACCTTATCACAAGAATCTGACGACCCAGAATTTCCGTGCATTAATTTTCAGGTAATCTTCCAGGTCAAATAAGGGCCATCATTTGTGGATCTAATTTGTGGGTTATTCCATCAGATATCTTCCATGTTGCGGATTTGAAATATTTTGAAGTCAAGAGAAACAATCATTTCTTTCTTATCTCACGGTTCAGGATGATTCTCTTGTTATCTGTATCCTGGGGACAGCATTATTTTCTAGGCCCACCATGTTGAGCTCCATTAGCGTCTATTTGACTAGCTTTTTCCTGTCATCTAGTGGCATTATATTATCTTCTAGGGCCACCTTGTTGACCTCCGTTCGTGTCTATTTGACTAGCCTTTTCCGGTCATCTCAAACTAGTGGCATTCTGACTGTACGTGATGCGAACCCTAGGCCAAGACTTTAAATAATTGAGCCATTTAAAAAGTTACAGACCAGAGAGGTCATTTTCCCTCCTTAATAGCCATTCATCCTCAGGTTGACACACTGTAGAGGAATGTGATTTTTTGGTTATTAAAGTAGCACGAAATACACGATCTTCTTTTTTTTTTTCCTGGTTTTTCTTTTGTTTCTTGAGCGGCACCAGGATCCTAAGATCCAGAAAAATGTAAAAATCCTGTTCTCTGGCAGTGGAGACCATGACATGTGTGTGCCATTTACTGGAAGCGAAGCATGGACTCAATCACTCGGTTATAGAATTATGGATGAATGGAGGTCCTGGATGTCGGCCGACGAAGTAGCTGGGTAAATTTCTGAACCTGTATGTCTCACATCTAGTATTCAAGATAGAGAAAAGGAAAAGAATGAAAGTGAGAGATTTCGCAGATAACATTATTGCTTTAGAGAACATATAATAATACCCCAGCTAACTCAAGACGATATACTTAACCCTGTAACGAGCACTAAGTAGATGTTGTCAGGAGTCTCTTTACTTGCTAACATAATGAAATCCCACTATACTATAGCTGATTTAAACTGGACCTTGACTTGCTATAGGTACTTACAAGAATACGATCACAACCTCACATTCCTTACCATCAAGGTATGTCAACGAAACTACATCAACAATTTTGTCCATCTTCAAATGTTGCAACGCAGTAAAATCATGCCAAATCTTTCCACTTGCTAAAACTGTGGTAGTTGTTTATTTTCAACTCCTACATCATATTGCACTGGATCGCTAGGGTCCTTAGGAATGAGAACTGTTTTTCTTTTTCTCAACAAGCGAGTTTTTCATTGTCCAAAACCAATGACTATGGGAGGACTGTGATACAGTTTCACAAACGAAGTCTGCTAATAACAACGGGTTATGTTCATCTTTCCAAAGGCCACACATTTGATGACTCTATCAGCTCTGGCAGTACCTCCATTATATATCCTCTCATTCCTCTCCTTTCAAAAAAAATATATCTCAACATCGCATGCTCATAATCTTCTGACTTATTCTGAGGTTGGTTGGGTAGGGAGCAGGGCACACTGTCCCAGAATACAAGCCCAGGGAGGCACTGGATTTTTTACTCGCTGGCTGGATGGAAACCCAATCTAGTAGCTGGACAGCTTCCACTAGATTGCCCGATCTCTTATGATAGCAACATTCATTCTCTATGCTTTAAGCCAGTGCAAAGGGAACAAATCTTAGGGACAGCGAGCAATCTGTGAATGCTTCATCCTCATACATATGATCTGGGCGATATATGGTATCGGACACTAGATATTGCTAGCATATAGAAAAATCGACTAATCGCTTTGCAAATTAAAGGCACAATGGCATGCCAAATCCAGAGGAAGTGTTCTACAGTAGCTGTTGTCTATAAAAGAAACGACTTTACTGTGGCATTGTAATGGACTCGTACTCAGAGCATTGCATTCAAGTTCATGAACAATGGAACTCCGGTGTGTTGACTCCAAATTGATGAAAACTTTCTTGCTTTAATTGACCAAAATTCTTGTTGTATATTTGAGGTGGACTAAAACCTTTTCTCAAGGCTGAACAGCACAGATTATAATCCAGCAGGGAGAAACTTGCTAAGTCCGTTTTTCCTCTATATACGTAGTAACAAACCTTGGTAATAACTATGTTCAAAAGACAGAGAAAAAAATCTGCCCAATTCAAGGAAAGAACTTAGGAAGGCCAGAGTAAATCAGACATTGTTGATGAACCTGCAACTCCAAATGAAAATAGAACCATAAGAATCACAACATTCTAGAAGATAGAAAAAAAAGAAGACGTTTGACGTGGAGCTCTAATCAAGAAGTGCTAGACCTCATGTGACAGGGACCTTGTTCATCGTATTACGTCTTTTGTAAGTTTTCCTCGGTCGACACTGAATTACCTACAGAAGTGAACTGTGACTTTGCCAATCGCCCTCTCCAAGTTAAATTTCCTACTAACATAAAATGGTTGGAACAAAGAAAAGTAATGACTCTTCTGTTTGTCTCTTACATCTTTCACTTGTTATTCTATGCCGATATTGAGTCATTTCCTCCATTGGTTTTGATGAACTTTCCCCCTGCACAGAAGGCCTTTCGAATAAACAAAAAGATTATCACACAAAGCATTCATGTGTCTCCTCTATTTGTCTCTTTCATCTCCCACCCTCTCTCTGTCTTCTTCTTCATCGTCTGTTTTATGTATTTCATTGAACGTCCGTGCTTTTCTCTCATTCTCTCCATCCCTGGCACATGCACAAACCGTCTACCAGCTTACTCACAGGTTTGCATGGTTCTACAGCGCTTTGTGAAGTTATCCAAATTGGTGCGGTCATGAGAATCATAACGCTCCCACGTGGCTTTTTTTCCACTGTTTCATTTACTACAGCTGTTCCAAGAGAATTGGTTGTCACTAACCTGGCAGGCGTTTTCTGGTCATAGTTATTTTAACCTCTCTTTGAGTTTTGTTTGGTGATCTGCTGTCCAGCCAACTCATTATTTTTCCTAGCACAGTGGAACAGCATATTAGAACAAACAATTTGATGGATGAGCAGTTATTGCACGACACCAGATTTACACTAGTCTAATACGTCCGAATCTTTAAGTGGTCGAGAAAGATGCTCAGGTCTAAGTGTGCTGGCTGCACGCCAGAACTTCTCCGGATTGAAATAAGAAGGAAAAAAGGAAATTTAAAGGGGGGGGGGGGGTGGGGGCAGGAAGAGAAAATAAGATAGGGGAAAAGCACGTCATAGGTGACATAATTTTTATACAATACTTATTTAAATGTCATAACTTTTTTTCGATCACTTGAGTATCATAACTTTTGTATGCAGCTTACTTGAGTGCCATAATTTTTCTTTTGATTATTTGAGTGTCATATAACTTTTTAATTAATCACTTGGTGCCATACATTTCTAAGAACTTTTACCCATTCTAGCAATTGAGTAAATGTTTTTAAAAAGTTATGACACTCAAGTAATTAATTGAAAGTTATGACATTCAAATGAATGTTGTTTTAGAAGTCATGGTATTCAAGTGATCAAAAAAAAAAAAAAAAAATTATGATGCTCAAGTGAGTGCCGCTTATTACTTCTCACTTCCATAAGTTTTCCTCCATCGCTTATCCATGCCATATGAGATATAGATGAGAGGACACAAGATCGCTTCAAGTGCCATAAGTTGGCACAAATGGACATTAAGTGCCAAAACTTCAAATGGACACTTAAGTGCCAAAACTTGCAAATGTGACACTTAAATGCCACATTTTAAGAAAAGTGGGACATTTGAGTGCCACTTCCAACAAAACCGCCAGAAATCATACGTGGCAATTAAATATTAATATTTCTCGCCGAGGTGGCTCGCCGAGAACCGACTCTACTCTAATTCACCCAAAACGAGGTCGTTTCTATAGTCGGCCAAAATGATGTTGTTTTGGCATAATTTGAATTTTAATATAATATAAAAATTAATTAAATTAAATTTAAAATATAATAATAATAATTTATATTTATTTATTAAAAAATAACAATAACGGAGGAGGAGGAGGAAAGCAATCGATGGTTGAGGGCTAAGCCCTTGCCACCGCCACCTCCCCGCCATTGTTGGAAGGTGGTGGAGGGCCGGGTCGTCGAGCCCTAGCCGAGTGCCGGTAGCCCTAGCCAACCGGCGACAAGGGCCTGCGTGCCCTCGCCCGGATTTGGGCGAGGGTCGCTCGGCCCTCGCCCGGTCGACCCAAGGGCCCCGCTTGCTGGGGGTCGCCTCTACGGAGATTTGGGATGAGGGCACACAGGCCCTCATCGCTAGTTGGCTGGGGCCATCAGCCCTCGGCCAGGGCTCGGCGGCCTCGGGTAACCCTCCCCCACCAACCCGGTGACGGAGGCGAGATGGCAGCAGTGGCGGTGAGGGCTGAGCCCTTAGCCGCCAGCTGCCTCCCTCCTCCTCCTTTCTCCTCCTTAGCCGCCGGCTGTCTCCCCTCCTCCTCCTTTCTCCGGCGGCTACCTTGCTCCCTCGCCAAATCTAGACAGGGGCCGCGAGTCACGGGAAATAATTCGAAAAAAGGGATTTCTCAAGTGGTCTCATATCCTGGACACATGCAGTATGCATGTTATGTAGCATGTGCTGCCTAGGTGTGACTGCGGGGCAACTCAAGACAGTGGCAGCTAGTATGGTCGGTCGATGGCCTCTCGCGTTGTCCAATTCAAAAGTGGGAAGCGCCAGTTTATGCGATCAAAATCGTGGCAGCAAAGTTGTTTGATGACCACTCCGCTTGTGATATTTTTCAATGACGTGTAGTTCAGGCTAGAATATAGAATCTGCGGCTCTTTTCGCAACCAGATCATCACGAGTTAAGTTCATTTCCGCACCACGAATAGGAATGTGAGACTACTTTCTTATTTAATCGATAAAAAAAACCATAAACTAAATTCATCCCTCTCTTTATTGTTTGTTTCATCCTTTCATCTATCGTCTCCCAGGTGTTTCACTGTTAATACATCTTTGAAGTTATGTTACTTTCTCAGATAAGCAAACACACCAAGAGAAGATTCCATTATCATTTTTTTTTCCACCTTAACTGCCGTTTATTATGCTGTTAACATGATGTGTGTGAATAGGTAGCTCTCTTCTATGTAACAGTGATTTCAAAGGACCATATGACGTGGCATAGCATGTAACGATTCTCTGTACGTAATAGCATAGATTCAATTGCAGGAGAAAGCATAAGTTTTTCCTCACCACTACTTTTATGAAGTCTTTATAAACAAAATTTATTGCTAAAATAATTAAATATTTCCATATCCCATTTGCCACTTCAATTTAATTTCTACACTTAGTACTAGGCAAAAGACCAAATTAAGCGTGAGAGTGAATGTTAGAGTAATAAAATATTAAACCATACTTTCGTATAATAATTTAAGTTTTTAGAACAATTGATAATAATTCAACAAATCTTACAAAAACAATACACATATAACTTTTTTGCACCATGTACTTTCCAGCTTTCAGTTTCGCCTGGGGCTCGTTAAAGGCCTTCTTTGGTCTCTGAATTTTCTGTTTGGTGATGTGCTATCCAGCCAACTCGTTATTTTTTACTTTTTTAGCACCGGGGAGCAGCATAGTTCGAACAAACAATTTAATTGGTGAGAAGTTATTGTGCAGTGCCAGATTGACACAAGTTCAATACCCCTGAATCTTTAGGCGGTTAAGAATTGCGTTTAGACCTAAGTGTGCTGGCGGCATACCCAAAATTTTCCGGCTGTAAATAAGAAGGCAGAAGAAAATTTAAGGGCGGCCAAGGGGAAATTGTAAATAAAAACAGGTATTTGTCATTTTCATAAGTTTTCCTACGTCACGATCGATACCAGATAAGATGCAGATTAGGGTGGACTAACAAGGAGCTAGAACCAGAAACAGAGTGCAACTTTGCTGCCATCCCTTTTGATACACACGATTCCTTTAAAAAATTGAATGATTGAACCGAAGCATGTCAAACAACTCATTCTGATTGTCTCTTTCATCTATTAATTTTTCCAAACTAGTTTCAAGTTCTCTTCTTCCTTGTTTTAATCAGTTGACCTAATCAGTCGACCTTGCTGTCTCCCGGACAGAAAATACTTTTTCCCTTCCAAATGAAAGTGCAAAGCATTTCAGGGACTATTATCTCTCTGTCTCTCTCTCTCTCTCTCTCTCTCTCTCTCTCTCGACAACGCATTCTAATTTGACTCCTGGTTCCATCTATAAAATTCCCCCCCCCCCCCTCTCTCTCTCTCGTGACAACACATTCTAATTCGTCTCCTGATTCCATCTATAAAGTTTTCATAGGTTACACGGGATATATGAGCTTTGAGAAGTTCTAAATTCGTGCAGAAATGACAATCTTAAAGTTCATATGCAGCATAACACTGGCTTTGCTTCTCAATGTTTCATTTGTTAGAGCAGCTCCTAAGGAATCTCTCATAACTTCGTTACCAGGCTCCAATGGAACTCTACCCTCTGAACATCACGCAGGGTATGTCACCTTATAAATGTACTTGTGTGAAGCTGTTTTTCAACTTGACTCTTTGTTATTACAAGAGTTTAAAATTTGGAATTTGCAGGTATGTGACTATAGATGGAAGTCCTGGAGAAAAGAACTTGTTTTATTATTTCATCGCGTCAGAAAGGAATCCTTCAAAAGGCCCCGTAGTACTGTGGCTTAATGGTGGACCAGGGTGCTCCAGCTTTGATGGATTCATCTATGAACATGGTACGTAAGTTAATCCCTGGTGATCATATTTTATGAGATGAGCATATTTCACTTGGACATGTCGTGCACTGCTTAAAAACTTAGTGCCTTTTTCGAGGACCATTTGGATTCCAAGCACGAAAGCTAAACGGAAGCTTGCCGGTATTGCACCTCAACCCATTTGGCTGGTCCAAGGTCATCGAAAACTTAATCTTTTTGGTTGCAACTAAGCAGTATGTTTTGCTTCAGATTAAAACTGAACAATATGGGTCAAGCATTACACATTGACTCATGGATTGAATACAATGGGAACATCTAATATCAATCATCTTCTTGGCTGGACACTCAGTACCACATTCCTGCAGTCTATAATACCATATTCTTGCACATCTTTCAGGTTTCCAACATAATATATCTGGATTCGCCATGTGGCGTTGGTTTATCTTACTCTGACAATCCAAAGAATTATGTGACGGGAGACCTACAGACAGCCTCTGATTCACATGCGTTTCTTCTCAAGGTAATGAGGTCCTGAATTGATCTAGAAAAGCATTGGAGAAACCAGCCCGCCAAAAAATGTCGCTGCTAAAACTAAATCCTTGTTTCCACTAGTGGTTTGAACTTTATCCAGAGTTGCTTTCAAATCCATTCTATATTTCAGGAGAGTCTTATGCCAGAGTTTGTATGCCAACTCTTGCTTCTGAAGTGGTAAAAGGTAACACATGCTAACTCACAAAAGGCCAGGTCCCTGTGTTGGATTGAATAAGTAATCGGAGATTTACTACCCCTCCTTGCAGGAATTCAACTTGGTGAAAAGCCTCTTATCAATTTCAAGGTATGTTCTTCATACTCTATACTGAATGGTTTAGGCACTGCATTGTTGAATGATCATAGATTTGATATGGAGAGTTAGGATCTCAGAAAAAATGGCTTACTGCAGCGTTTCAGGTGGGAAACGGGCTCACAGATGAAAAATTTGATGGCAATGCTCTTGTGCCTTTTGCTTTTGGAATGGGGCTGATCTCAAATGACATCTATGAGGTTGGTTTGATCAGGGATTTCACTCACAGATTTTAGTGCACTGAAGCTGCCGTAGGAAGATAATTAACACCTGCATGACTAATTCTGCCACACAAAAACTAACCACAGATCAAGCATTAATTGTTCAAATTACCGTGTGATGCCAAAAGCAATCTTTATAGTATTTAACAATGAGCTTATTATGGATCATACTTGATTGTTTCAGGCGTGCCAATCCACGTGGTGGGAAATTTTATGATCCTCCTAGTGATGCTTGAGAGGAAAATATTCAGAAATTTATCTGGTGAGAATGTCACTGTACTTTCTTATACTGGAATTCTATGTACATGTTCTATAAATTTTTAAGGAAGAGGATAAGTACACAAGTAGATATAAATGAATCAAGATGCTAATTTTCGCAAGTGCTTTGGCCACTTTCTAGGCTGTCTCAGGTCTAAACTTGGATCACATTCTTGAACCTTGCTTCCGAAATTCAGAGACCAAGTACGAAAGTGGGAACACAAGTATGCCGTTGGGCTTTCGTCAAAAGGTGGTAAATAAGGAGCCTCTCCCTAAGCGAACAGGAATGTTTGGCCGAGCTTCACCTT
This sequence comes from Eucalyptus leucophloia subsp. euroa, assembly GCA_017140325.1. Taxonomy (NCBI): domain Eukaryota; kingdom Viridiplantae; phylum Streptophyta; class Magnoliopsida; order Myrtales; family Myrtaceae; genus Eucalyptus; species Eucalyptus leucophloia. The sequence goes on from CM029475.1 coordinate 64,502,371, forward strand.
TTTGGACCGTTAGAGACGCTGGAGTTTCAAGCACCAAATCACCAGATGAGTTTCACATTAAATGTGTGGTGAGTTAGTCAAAGTTTTATTATGTATTATCTGATTTTGCTTTATCAGCACTCTTCGAGGGCTTCCTTTTCGGGCGTTTGGGAGGGTGGAAGGGGATTGGGAACAATGAACAAAACACTATGGATTGTTGGAAAAAAAATGAATTGCCTCACCAGACTTTGGCTTCACTTGGTGCTCCCAATCTTCCCTTTGATTCCAGTACTTACCAAGTTTTATATGCTGAATTATGATGGTACAGGATGATGAAGTTGCAATATATGGGCTTTAAAACAAGAAAAGAAAATAAAAGAAAAGAAAAGGAAAGAGTTTTTTTTTTTTTTTTTTTTTTCACCAGAAAAGGAAAGAGTTGAAAAGTCAAAAAAGGGAACTGAAGGAAAGTGGAGGAACCTTCGGCTGGGCTTTAAAAAGAGAGAAAGAGGAAGAGAAAGAGGAGCACGGGCAGAAACAGGGGAGCGAAAGAAACAGGGGAGAAGAGAGAAAGAAGAGAAAGGAAAAAGGGAAAAAGGGAAAAAAAATTTCTAAGCGAATCGAGAAATCGCTATGCACATTTAAAACATAACTCGAAAACATAATCATAACTCAAATACTGAAATACTAATGGTCCAGTCCATTAGTCAATCTCATAAAACATGTATCAATGGTTTATTCCATTGATTAATCTCATCAAATCACATCGATGGTCCATTCTATCGACCAAACTCAAATTACCTGTCAATGGTCCACTCCATTGACTAATTCATGCTCAAATGTCTAATTATGGTCACGCTTAATGCCCGTGACAAGACGATCAAGATTTCCCCCTTGGCAAGGTCTCCACTTATTATTAGCTGGTGGCTCGGCCCACAAGGATATCCTAGAATAGTATGCGCATACCCACACCCCTCAGGGTCCACAGCGATATTGAGCACTAATCACCAATTACAATAGCCAATAATCCAACATCAGAAAGAGAATCACACCACAACTCCTAATTTGATATATATAAATATCAAAGCATTTTCTACAGCATTTCAAGATTCTTTTACAAAGATTTTCACAAATCCCTTTTTCACACAACCATTCAAATCAATGTCAAAATAAAATTCCTTTCAATCAACAAAAATGTCAGTAATAACTCGATCTTGTTTTATGTAACAAAACATGCTTTTTATCAACTCATAGAGTATTTAATCCACAATGTTTCTCAAAACATGAGTTTAAAATACAAAAAAGAAATAGTGTCACTCACCGAGAAAAGCCAAAAATCAACTACGACGCTCACATGAACCGACGCATTCAGATTCCTAACGATTAACGGAAAAATATCAAAAAGCCGAGTAAAAATGATATTCTTATAACGACTTCGCCTATAGTAGGCCTATTAGTCGATAAACGACACCTACGCGCCCCAAAAGCTCACAATTTAGCATAAACCCATCATTTTCAGCTAGGCGCGGCCCATGCGCCAACTTCGTCATGTCATAACTCCCTCCACAAAATTCCGTTTCAAGCCGTCTTATAGTCTTTAGAAAGCTTTCTTAACGTACAACAACAACCCCAATCAGCTGCCCCAAAACAGGTTCGGAAATAACAAAAAAAAGAGACTCGAAACACTGTTCGCTACATTACCAGATTGCATCCCCAACTTCAAAAGTCCGTTCCGAACAAACCGCAAGCTCAAATCACGATCCGAAAGATGCTATAGCTTCACAACATCCCAAAGTACCATTTCTAAAAAATTTACAGCTTAACGACTCAAAAATTGGGCTTCGCCACACAAATACCCAAGAAATTCGAATTTCGAGCCCTAATTGCGGCAATTGTTTCAAGCAAGTGATTAAAGGCTTCAATTTCTTACCGGCCTTGCAAAACACACTTGAGTCGGCTTGATGAGGCGTCCTCTACTTTCCTTCAGCTTCCCTTTTTTGACTTTTCAACTCTTTCTTTTTCTTTTCTTTTATTTTCTTTTCTTGTTTTAAAGCCCATATATTACAGAAGTTGCAGTTGCATGGTTGAATGATGAAGCAGTTTGCAAAGCTATTCATGTCACACCGGTAATAAAAATAATTTCCTCATTTCCTATCACTGCATCGAGTGTCAAATAACTGATCAATATGGAATACATTCAATAGGCAAGCGTTGCAGGTTTGTGGTGGCTATGTGCCACAAGAGTCAAGGGTAGTTATTCAGAAGATACTGGAAGCATGATCCCTTACCACAAAAATTTAACTTCCCAGGGATACTGAGTGCTCATATACAGGTGAGATACCTGACAGAATAATCCTGCACATGGTAACATGAACCCCATTGGATTCCAGAAAAAAGGTAGGATTTAACCGCATATATACACTTTTTTACTGGCTGAGGAGGACTTGGCTGAAATTAAATTCATACTGTGAAGATAGACTGGTACGAGGGCCACAAAAATGTCCAACTTTTTGTGAATCAAGGACGCTAGTAGTGACCTGAAACTTTTGTCGACTGAACTAAAACAGAGCATCAATTATCAGCATCTGACCAGAAATCTAGGATGGATCTTTCTAGACACCAACTTAGTTTAGTGTTGTGGCATCTTTACATTTTGGTAACAGGATAGATCAATACAATTTTGTTTACGAATTGACTGATTTGGATTAATCTTAAATTGGTGTACTAGTAGTGGAGATCATGATAGAAGAGTACCTTTCACTGGGACTCAAGCTTGGACCAGATCAATTGGGATACAAGATCATTGATGAATGGAGGCCTTGGATGACCAATGATCAAGTCGCAGGGTAAGTTTGACCTAGATAATTTTCAGTCACCTCGCCCACAGGACTTCTCATCAAACCTTTTCCTTTCATTACCCATTACTGTTAAGCACTCCAATTTGTAGTGGAACTAATCTATGCTGGTCAAGATTATATATGCTTTCTTGAATTGTTTCAGGTATCTGCAAGGATATGACAACAACTTCACATTCTTAACAATCAAGGTTATGTACAACAAACTCTCACTGTAAGTATTCTTCTTTCATCATTTATGATTTTGTTGAAAGCCAACTAGCGAGTGAAATTCTGTTAAGAGGAAGGAACTTCATAGAAGGCCACAGGATATATACAATTGCCTTGTTTTTTTCCTTCTAAAATCTTCAGACATAACCCTTCTGATTCTACCACTTATCTCACTGGTGCAGGGAGCTGGGCACACGGTCCCTCAAAACAACCCACAAGAGGCGTTGGAGTTTTATAGTCGCTGGTTAAATGGAAAACCAATCTAGCGTTGTTGTATACCCAGTTCTTAAATCAAAATGATCTCATCACATTGTTTTAGTGATGAGGACATACAACTCCCTCTATGTACCTGAAAGATTACCAAATCATTCAATAAGATCTTCAACTTCACTGTGCTTTCTTCTCCTGACTTGAGAATTGTTTGTGATGAAAGCATTGAAGGCAAGAGAATGGAACAAATTCCACATACATTCCACACCGAAACACACTTACCTAGGATGCTACCATGTTCAGGATTGCCTCTCCAGAAAATAGTATGGCCCAAATAGTCCAAGAGATTATCCACTTCGCAGATGCCAAAGTGACCAATGAATTGTGATATAATGACTCCTAAGATGAATAAACTCTCAGCTCTTTGTTCCTGTGCATCAAGGCCTTTGAAAAGCTATTTGAGTCCCAGTGTTTTTCTGTTTCCTCCAGCAAATTGGATGCCCTTACTTCTTCATCCCTACACACTGTGGCAGCATGTCTCATCAGAGACATCCAGTAAAATTTGGAACGACGCGCACTGAGACAGCATGTTAAAAGTCACTCTTGTAGTGTCACTGAGGCTGATTTTTCAGAGAATATCCCAGTTTTGATAAGGAGTTCCCAGGAAACGCTCAATTTCTCGGAATTGGATTCTTAGTCGAAATCATGGACGATGGCCATCAATGACACCATAGAAAAGTTTGAACTACATATAAGAATTAAAAAATTTACCTGGCATGGCAAGAGAACTAATTTCAAGCTTACTGCAGTAATAAATGACTCGAGAAGGAATGGCACTGAAAATAGATGATACCATCGCGCAGAAGCTGGCAAACAGTTCTGTCATATGATTAGGAGAGCGGAAAAGCTGAAAAACAGAGTCACCATCACTTTTTCCGGCAAAGGCAACATGGCAATTGTTTGCAAATTTGTCAGAGTGATTATTTAGGCCTATTGTTAAAAAAAGAAAAAACATAATCGAATGAGAGGATTCATTGAGGCAATAATTATTGTATCTTCTACCCTCTGTTCATCCTACCAACACATTCAACCTACTTATCTATCTCTAGAAGTATCATTGACATGGCTACTCAATAATATCACGAAAGGACTGTTGACAACATAAGAGGAATCAAAGGTTGTCATTAAAAACATGTGGAGGAATGCCATTCATTATTCCCTCCTCTTATGATATGATAAAGGTGAGGAGGATGGTGACATCATCACTGTTGAGATCTATACGACAGAAACTTCATGCAGGCAATTCGTAATAGTTGACCTGAGAATGGAGGTGAGCCAAAAATCATATCTTTCATTTAAGGAGTCGCATATGGAGAAAAAACAAAGATGAAGCAACAATATAGGTCTACAGCATCCTGATAAATAAAGAATAAAGAAAAAAAAACTCATTTGTGGGTGCTCAAGGGGGGCATGCCTATAGATCAGCATGCCTATAGATCTACATTAGCTGTCATTTAGGGTTACGTTTGGTTGTCTGGATTTTTCATCGGGATAGGATTGGATAGGATAAGATATGGAATCTTTGGGATTTTTTATATCCTATCCATTGTTTAGTGAATCGCAGTATTAAATTCGTATATATATGGTAAAAGTAAGAAATATATTGAGCTTTAAACCAACTATACAAAAGATTTGATGCCAAAAACTTTCACTCATAGTGACAACAAGTCAGAACGAGTGGAAGGGAGCCAAAATAAAAGAAAGCCAGCTGCAAACAAGGCAACTGACAAAGCAAAGAAACAGCCTAGACCATAGGCAACAACAACGAGGACCCTCCACAAAGGCAAGAAGGTAGTAGCAAGGAACGACAGTCTTCGCAAAAGGGAGAACCGCCATAGCTCCTCACAGCAAACGAACTAGCCACACGCTGAACGGATAGATCCAAACAGCAGCACAGGCAGCCCTTCGAAGCAAGGTGTCACAGTGAAGCCATCAGTCACCACAGAGAAGTCAAGCAAAGACCAACAACAGTAGCATCCCACTTCAACCAATCTTCACTCGTAAATGATCAGTAGTCACGTGTGTCCACTGAAACTGGAGAGATAAGGAGGCAAGCCTAGGGAGAGCAACCACTAGGCATCCTAAAGCTAGTGAATTAAAGTCGGATATATTCATATCATATCATATATTTTTTTTTATATAAACGACATATCATTATAAATGAAGCTAAATGTTCATAAATGAAGATGGTGAAAATCTCTCATAACACTATTCTTTAATTTATTTTTACCCTTTTTTATATTATTTCTTTTTTCCCCTTTCATCATTCTTTAATAAAATTTTATCAAATAGTATATTGTACTAACATAACTAAATATATAATAAAAAATATATATATATATATATATATATATATATATAATTTATAGATTGAATGTTTATTATAAGATAGAATTAAAGTTGAATATATAAATTAAAATAATATTAATTAAAAATAATTTTTTATTTTTTATTTCTTAATTTAGAATTCAAATATTATTCATATTAAAATATAATTTCAATTTTCTTAATTTAATAAGTTTGTTATTCGAGAAAAAATAACTTTCTTATTATGAACGTTAGAAATCTTATCCACTTTTATCCCACCTCTCCATGGGATAATTTTATCCTGCTTATATCCTGCTTATATCCGACTTTATCCTATCCTGAGCAAGCACCAAACGTAGAATAAGATAAATCATATCCTATCCTGAATTTTATCTCGACGCCAAACGTAGCCTAAGGTTTTTCATTCCTTGATGAAGATTGGGTGATGCACTCTTGACAAGAGTATCAAGGGGCTAGACTTTTAATTAGAAATAACAAGTATCATCACGTATATCATATCTATCCCTGAAATAAAATACCGATGTCTAATAGTGAACGGCAGATTTGTTTGGTTCTTTGACAAGAAAGGGGTACAAGTTTGGTTGTATGTATGTTTGTTCTCTTTTAACAACTTCTTGCATTTAAACTAGAGTCAAAATGGGTCATGAACCCATTTTTGGATTCATATTTTATTTAAATGGGTTATATATGGGTTAGAGATTTTTGAAAATCCAACTAAAATTAGGCCCAAAAAGTGAGTTTGATTTAAATGGATTGAAAATAGGTTAGAACTTGTGACCGATTTTTGACCCATTTAAAATATTAAGTGGGTTAGAATAGAACCCATTTCCAAGTTTCCAATCCGAGCCTCACACACTTTTTCCCTCTTTAACTTTATAAAAAATGTTTTCTATTAAAATCAATTTTTTTTTCATTTCATTTTGTTTATTTTATTCTTTTTTTTTTCCTTCCTCCTTCCTTATCCAATGGTCAACACAATGATGGGCCAGGCAAGGCTCGAGCTTGTCGGCCTCACGAGAACTCGGCATCGCTGACAATAGCCTCACTAGATTGAGCTTGTTGACATCAGCTGAGCCCATCGATGCCTAGCGATCTTTGGATCTCGCCAATAACGGCAAGGCCAAGGCCTTGCCGACTACAAGCGAGGCTTGAGCCTCGCCAGCCCACTAGATTTGTAGAGGCCGAGCTTGCCCAATGTTTGGTGAGGCTCGATCTCGCCAATCTAGTGAGGTAGAGGCCTTGCCGATGACTAGTGAGGCTCGAGGCTCAAGCCTTATTTATCTAGCGAGCCTCAAGCTCCCCGATCTGGTGAGCTTTGTGGTCGGTCATCGGCTGTCGTCATGGCTGGTGGCTGGCCAAAGAAGAAGAAGAAAAAGAAAAAGAAAAGAGAAAAATAATAATTAAAATTATATTTTTAAAAATAAAAATAATTAAAAATTCATTTTTAAATAATAATTAAAATTTTGATTTTCTAAAAAAATTTAAAAAAATTACAAAAATTATCCATTAAATTTTTATTACATAATAGTGTTTTAGCAATATCATCTTTTTAAAAATAATAAAAATAAGCTCTCTTAGGTTTAGTTAAAGATTTTTTACATTGCGTTTTTAGTTGGTCAATAATATGTTCACTTCAGACAAGGGAAGCATGTACATGGTCTAATTCTTTATAAATATTTCAATTTATAGGTTTTTCAAACATTTTAATTTATTTGCTATTTTTAATTATATAATTTTCTTTTTAATTTAATTTGAATTTTATATCCAATTAGCTTACGGCTTAAAGTGCGTGTGAGTTTTCCTAGAATATAAATGGGTTTTAGCAATATGGGTTAGGTCGGGTATTGGTCGGGTCAGGTATGAATCACTGGATTTACACTACATGAATATGAGTTAAAACGGGTTAAATTGGCTAATGCTAGTCGACCCATTTTTGATCCGATTCAAACCTAACCCGACCTACCCTTTTGACAGGTCTAATTTAAACAGTACACCAGCCACCCAGGAATTATAGTTTATAAGTCAGACTTTTCATATTTACTTTTTTCTTTTCAAGTTTGTGTTTGTGTGTTTGGAAGAGGAGGAGAAAGTGTTTGGGGGGGGGGGGGTGGTGTTTAGACCTTGAAGATTAGGCTTGGGATCAACAGTTAACTAAAATGCAATGAGAGAGTAATCTACATCATGTCACGAGGTATGGATCTCACCTAAACAGCGAAAGCATTCATGATCAAGATCCCCGTGCTATGAAAGTATATCAGAATGAAGGCCCTTAATTATGGTCAGGAAATAACTTGCTTGACTAAAGCCACTGCAGATGTAATCAATGTCAGTGTGCATCCTCAGTTCTCTAACCATGACTTAAAAGCCTTCCAAAAAGATTCCTGAGTGCCTGAAAGACCCCGTAGTGGTTTTCCATTTCCTCCGGGTCACCAGAGACCTTATTTCCTCATCCAAAGATATTGAAGCAGCATCTTAAGAATTCATGCCTGTCAAGGCACAAAGGCTGGTCTTGTTGAGAGCATCCCCAGTTTTCATATTGACCTCCCAGTGAGCACTCAATTTTGGAGGAAGTGAGTCTCTCACTCTCCTTGCAACCAGATGACCGTAGGGCCCATGTCCATCAAAGACCCCACAAAAAATGGTGTCTTTCCTTGAGTAGAAATTCTGAAAATTCACAACTTTATTGTAGGAGATGAAAGTAACTCCAATTAGAACAAACATGTGTACGAGGTCAGAGGAAAACCAGATAGCAACGAGAGGTACAATGCGAGGTTGGTAGTAAAAGCTCATTTTGAGAAGAAAGGAATTGACTCCACATATATTTTCTCTCCAGTTGTGAATTTAAATACTATGAGGCTGGTGTTGAGTTGCTGCTGATAATTTACATCTAGTGTGATTACGTGTGAAGACTGCCTTCCTCCATGGTGACTTAGAGGAGGATATCCACAATGGACAATCAAAAGGTTTTTAGGCTTCTAGGATGAAGGAAAGGCTGTAACATTTACAAGCTCTTAGACAGGTGTACGAGAAATATAACAACTTTATGTGTTGTAATGGGTTTGCTAGATGTGAACTGAACCACTATAGTTATTTCAAGAAATTTGATGACTGCCATAAAATTTTGTTCTAATATAAGAATGATATGCTTATTGTAGGATCTAACATGATTAAGATCAATAGAATAAAGCAGCAATTGGAAAAAGGAGCTAGAAATGAAGGACTTGGAAGCAACAAATCATACTCTTGGGAAGAGGATCATGCAAAATAGAGGAGTTGTAAAATTATCTAAAAAAAAGTATAGTGAGAAGGTGTTCGATAGATTCAAAGTTCATAACATAAAGTCTAGAAGAACTTCTTTAGGAAGTTAGCTCAAGCTCTCAAAGGAGCAAACACCAAAAACAAATGAGGATGATGACCACATGGCTAAAGTGCCTTATGTGTAAGTTGTTGTAGTTTGATGTATGCTATGGTGCGTACCAAACTAGACATAGCTCACGCAATGGGAGTTATGAGCATATTTATTGCTGATCTAGAAATAACACATTGGGAACTTGCAAAGTGCCTACAAAGATGCATGAGAGGCACTCTAGGTATGATTCTTTGTTTCATGAAAAACTTTACAACTTCACAAGGCTTTGTCAATGCAAATTTGGTGGTGACATTGACAATAAGAAGAGCAACTCCAGCTATATTTTTACCTCCAGTGGTAAAGTAGTCAGTTGAATGTCTAGACTTTGGAAGTAGATGTCCCTCTCAACCTTTGAAACAGAGTACGGTGCTATACAAGAAGTTGGCAAGGAGATAATTTGATCGAAGAATTTTTAGAAGTAAAAATGCAAGAAGCAGGATAGGAGTGTTTTTTCAATAAAAAAATCAAAGTGTTATTTATTTTGTAAAAAATATGGTATTTTATTCAAGGTTAAAACACATACACAAGAAGTATCAAGTATCATCATATTAGTGAGTTGATAGATAATGTGGCCCCATCATTGAAGAAGATTCTTTGTGCAAAAAGTCCAATTGATGTGTCAACCAAGGCGTTATCTTGAAGAAACTAAGGCTGGGTATTGTCTCAGTTGCTGTCCACGGTAGCGATGTAGATGTGCCACCACACTAGGGCAATTTGGGTTACAAAGATGAATAAAAGCATTGAGAAATTATTGTCGTTTTCAAAATTAGCTTCCAAATGGGAGATTGGTGTGATTATGAAGTCTGATGATGGGAACTCCCGTTAAAGTTGAGCCAAAAACTCGTGGATCCAACTCCGCGGTGAATTGGAGAGTACAGGGGCAGCGCCCTCGGCTTATAAGGTAAGGGTTAGGGGCTATGGCCCCAAGGTGAACTTTTATAGCCCCAAGGTGAACTTTTATAAAGGATATACATTTAACTTCCATCATACATTCGTATGCCCAACCTGTTATATATTAGAGCGATCTCTCTTGTAATTGAAAAAAGCCTTGATATTGATAATGAAAAAGATTGCGTAGTGCGGTAGGATGATTTTTCCCTTTCTGACTTTGAAAGGTTTTTCATGTAAAAAATTGTCCGTCTTCTTCTCAAATTTCTTTTCGTTTACGTTTTTCGTTCCTAATAAGTGATATCACAACTAATGGTTAATTGGTTGGCTCCAATCTGATCCAATGTATAGTAAATGTCTCAAGGAAGGAATCCCATAATCATCCGGATGACAGCAAAACTAATACTAAGCTCACACTTTGAGGAAGAGATTGTTGAGATGTACATGTAAATTGGTATGGCGTGGAGTAGTTACTAATTCTAGTTGGGCTGAACCTTATTAGCTTAAGGTTACTAATCATGTTTTAAGAGTTACTAAAATTATATGAAGACTTTTCTGGATAGTTCACGCTTATTTTTTGGGCATGTGTGTACGAAGTTCAGAAACCGAGGATCAAAATCATGAAGACAAGTAGTATGAATTCAATATGCAAAACATTTTTAAAAAATCCTAGAAAAGAATAATAGCAGAGAATTACAACAGAAATCATCAAACATGGGAACCAAGATCAAAGCAATTAGAATAAAATATATGGATAATTGGCTCCAAGAAAATAACAGAACATCAAGCACACAATAGAGAACAATTTTCATGAAAGAAGTTTCCTAAGATGAGCCATACATGAATTTATAAAAATTCAAGAACATATAGCATCACATCAGAAACAGAACAGGGCAGCAAGACATCATCGCAGATCAACAACAATTTGTCCAAGTAAATAATGTCCAAAAATTCTGAAATTTCACCATGACATAGTCATGAGATAGACAAACAAATTTTGTTGAGAAATTGACCTCAAGTTCCTTACCGAAAAATCCACAGAAAAATAAAAATAGGTCTGACTCAATAAGGGTAGAACAATCACTGGGGTTTGTTCCAGTGGCAACCCTTTTAACATGGAAGGGGGAGGTGGGGGGTTCGAATCCCCACCTTCTTGGGAGGGTTGGGTTAGGGATAATTTAGTTTCAAGCGTGGGTTTCGACTCCCACACCCTATAAGGAGGTAGGGCAAAAGTCTGAGAGTGAGAGTTAGAGTAGGAGTAAAGTATGACCGATTAAAAAAAAAGGGCAGAACAAGCATTCCGAATTTCACTCATAGCAAACTTCAAGCCAAATTTTGCAAAAATGGAAAATGAGACAAATGACATGCAAATGGTGCAAAATTAGCATCATTGGCAAGATTAAAACATGCCCTAAGACTTTCTGAAAGATGTCGAGTTCAATTAGGGTTGAATTCATGGTCAAATGATGATAATCGCAAAAGTGTGCAAATCAGTCATAAGCATGGCAGAATATGATGCATGATAATTGGCTTATTAACTACTTGAACAATGCATGAAAATTGTGAAATTCAAACATGACGTAAAATTGAACGTGATGAACAAGTTTGGTTAAAACATTTAACCCTAAATCAATGTACAAGAAGTCACACAAATTCATTAATATTGATAAGTGACTTACCATTAATGAGCACTTATGACAAAATGCATGATAATTTCATTGTGACATGTCAATTTGGTGTATGGTTTTCACATAGTAAACGATCTTCAAATGAGGCATGCCATACATCATTACTAAGCATATGATATGCTCTAGACATATCTAGAAGATATCATGCACTAATTTCACTCTAATGGAGCTCAAACGAAGATATTTTTATAGGTACATGATCAGCCACAATTGTAGCAAGGGTTACACAAAATATGAATGGTTTTCAATGATTTAGTCACATGGTAAAATTGTATGAAAATTCCTGCATGTAGAATGCAATGTCATGATTGTCTTTTTGTGAAAACACCAAATTCTAGTTTGATTCACAAAAAGCCTACACGAAAATGATAAAACAGGACAAGGCAATCAATGTTTCAAATTGCAGCAGTTTGAACATGTCTTTACACAAGTGATTGACCTTGTAAACGACAATCATTTAGCATGAATTATATCTAGTTAGAAAGCTTATGATGCATTCTATGATTTGTGAAGGATGGAAATCCAATCGAACAAGTTTATTACTTCATTTCGGAGCAAACATGAGTCGGACTCAAATAGGACAGAACAATATGGTGACAATTTTTTGAAGATTTGCTTAATCAACTCTACTTCAAAAATTCTTGAAAACAGATATGTTTTTTTTTTTTTTTTTTTTTTGGGTCGGAAAACAGATATGTTATGACCAACACAATTTCGTACAACTTTTATGAGAAACCATATCTAAAATCTCAACATAAAAATCAATAGAAAATCAGCAAATAGACAATCCATTCAAAAACCAAAACAACCAGAACATCATGAATATCCAACGGAATCATTGAAATTCCAAGATGGGATTTTAGGTATCAAACAAACTCCATTCCAGGCCCGTAACATATCGAATTGAATCTTATTGAACGTAGATCACATGTCCAGAACACGTCGAGGCCAAATAATGAGTTTTAGGACCTCAGATCAGTCCTAACAGAAAGTCACTCCAAAGCATACGATTTTTACAAAACTAAGTAAAACATGTAAAATCATGTTCAATCTCATTTTCAATCAACACAACATCATCAAATCTCATCACATAACATTCAAGTCACAGATCTAAACATGAGATATAGTCCTAGGATTTGAATACTAGTCTCAATCGACTATCTCGATTTCGCTTCATCATATTCAAATTTGGATTATTTACCTTTAAACTTGAGCTTGAACATGAACGATTACGCTTGAATGATTGCCAATCAACGATCATCGAAACTTTGTCAAACCTCATGATTTGTCAAGGATTAACATCAAGAGCAAGAAATAAATGCTGGATCGACAATCAGAATTGCCGGCCGAGAGGAGGATTGGCCTTTGGGCGGGCAGATTCAGTGAGGGTTAGAGGGGACGGTAGCCCTGACAAGGATATAGGGTAGCGGAGGTGAGAGAGAGAGAGAGAGAGAGAGAACATCTGAGTTTCTAGATCTAGAAAATGTGTAAAATGAATCCCCCTAAGTTTTGAAGGGAAAAATGCTTATATACTTCCCCTTTAAGATCAAATCTTGACTGCCAGTTCGATCCAGCAGTTGAAACTTTAATTGGCTGGCCTAATTAGATTCATTAAGGGTTAATCATGGTCAAAATGTATCATCTAGATGGTGTCGATGTACCAAAATTGAAAATTTAAACTAAATTTGCAATTAAGGCTGAATTAGGGGCGATTTTGTAATTTCACAAAATCCAGGGGTTTTGCCAAATATGGAAAGTTGAGAGCGTAGGAACGAAATATACGCGACAAAAAAACCCCCCGGTGGCCGCCAATCTCCAAGAGTCGACTGGCAGAAGGCTGAATCGACTTCCTCCACCAATGATTGATCGAATTGGTCAGACTAGTCCAAGCTGGTTCGACTAGTTCAATCATGATTTGGGCAGCTTGGCCATTGGGATTATAAATTTTGTGCAATTTCGTTCCTCAAGGACCAAAATGAAAGGAAAACTTGTTCAATTTGAGGAAAAACTATTCAATTCTAAAGAGATTAGGCCAATTAAATCATATAAATGCGATCTGCTAATTTTCTATTGACCTATTTACTTTATTAACATGAGAAATAATGGACCTATACCATGTACATATGCAATTAGACTTTCTAGGCCAAATTGGACAATTTCATGTAATTTCTAGATCGAAATTACAAATTATTCTATTAATATCGCGAGACATCTATTGGATTAATTGTCCATACTTAGGGTAACCAATTGTGTCCACATTGACTTGGAATTGATGTCACGATTCTTATGCTAAAAATGAACCAAGGTTTAATGGTGAGATTAAACCTTAATTCAAGAAATTAAACGTTAGTCTCAAACGGGTCAACTTAAATTTCTTTAATTAAAGTTAATTAGCTTGGTTTTCCTATATTTAAGAAGGCTGAATTCCTCAAATTGAAAAGTACCGAATGAATCTCCTAAAATGGATCCTGGATTCGGACTTTTCCCAAGAAAATGAGGGGAATGTAAGTGTTCGTTCACAAATCATGAAAAAGACATGACCGTTCTCAAAACTGAATGAATGAATGAATGACTAATGGTCACTAGGTCAAATGTCGTAGAAGGAACTAAGCCTAATTATGACCATAACAAAAGTAATTTTATTTTTTACTGATTTTAAATCTAAACCAAAAAATTTGGAAAACAATGTTCTGAATTGATTTTTGCAAAATTTTCAATGCTAAAGTCAAATTGAAACTAACGAAGTATTTTGTGGATTTTTTGAATTTTTTAATTTTTTTCGTCAGTCAACTTTTTGGTTGACTTTTCCTAAAAAGTTGATTTTTGGGTCAAATCTTTAAAATTTTTGAAAATTAACTTAGTTAAAGCGAAATTGGGATCATTTAGGATCTTTTTGTGCAAAAAGCCACTTTTGATCCGATGTTGACCAAAAAGTCAACCATTTGACATTTTAGTTTTTCGATGGACATGAATAAGAAATTATTTAACAATGACAAAACAACATAAAGAAATGAAAACAACACTTTTTGTTCAAGAAACAGGCTTTGTTGCGATCAAAGTCCCTAATTTCGATCTTTTTACCTTTAATGACACATCAACTAAAAATAAGGTCTCAACAATATAATTTAGAGATTAGATTGAATATTTACCACTACTTCATGGATTACATTAAATCAATTAAAGTTTGAGCACATTATTGAATATTGCCTCAAAGTTCATGAATAATTTCAAAATAACATGCTATCCACTTTGATAACGATAAAGAATTTTCTGCCTAGAGATGGCTGCATTATTACTGAATCTCAAGAGGTTAATGTCGTTTTATGTGCACAACATGCCAAGGAAGCACACCCTGGATAGAACATTCTGTAAGCCACTACCATCAATAACCAAAGAAACAAAATACAAAATTCAGCCCTCTCTTTATTGTTCGTTTCATCTTTTTATCTGATGTCTCGCAAGTCTTAGGTAGTAAATGTATCTCAGAAGTTGAGTTACAGCGTTTAATCAGACAGGGTACTTAGGTCAGTTAGGTAAACCATTATTTACTGGCCACTAAGTCCTTACAACAAGCTAGAATTTCATCTTTTGAAGATCCGGTCATTACTTCCCCAGATAAGCAAAAACATGAAGAGGAGATTCCATTATCTTCTTTTCTTTCCCCCCATAGATGTTATTGCTGTTTATGTTGTTGTTAACATGATGCGTGTAAATAAGTAGCTATATTCTATGTAATAGTGACCTCAAAAGACCATATGACATGGCATAGCGTGGGAGAATTCACTGTACATAACAACATAAATTCAATGCCTGAAAAAGCATCATTTTTTCCTTACAACTTCTATGTAAGTCTCTATTAGCAGAATTTAGCAGAAGTACACTCCAAGTGTCAACTTGGCACGAAGGGATACCTAAGTGTCAAAAGTTTGGAAAGTGAAACTTAAGTACTAAAATTGGAGTAAAATGGATTACTTAAGTGCCATTTCGGCCCAAATTCGGCCAAAATACCGACGTGATTTTCCGGCAAAAGAAGTGTAAAACAATTTTGTTTTACATGCTGATGTGGCTAGACAATACAAAAACGACATTATTTTGATGTTGACATGGTAAAAAAATTAATATAAAAATTAATTTAATTAAATTTAAAACTAATTTTATTTAAAACATTTAAAAATAAAACAAAAATATTAAAAAACTAAAAATTAAAAAAATTAAAAAAAGAGGTAGAAGGCTGAGGCTAAGCCCTCACTGCTGCCGCCTCCCTGCTACCACTAGAAGGGCCCCCCTTTAAATATTTTTTAAAATTTTTTAATTAATTTTAGTTTTTAAATGTTTTAAATTTTTAGTTTTTTTAAATATATTTTTAAAAAATTTTAGTTTTAAAAATATTTTTATTTATTTTTAAATGTTTTAAACAATTTTAGTTTTTATTTTATTTATATATATATATTAATTTTTAGTTTTTTAGTTTTTAATATTTTTTTATTTTTAAATATTTAAAATAAGTTTAGTTTTAAATTTAATTTAATTAAATTTTATATTAATTTTTTTACGATATTAGCACCGACACGTCGTTTTTGTATTGTTTAGCCACATTAGCGTGCAAAAGGGCGTCATATTGCACTTCATTCGCCGCAAAATTGCCACGTCGACATTTTAGCCGGATTTTGGCCAGAGTGGCACTTAAGTGATCCATTTTACTCCGATTTTGACATTTAAGTGTCACTTTCCAAACTTTTAGCACTTAAGTGTCCCTCTATGCCAAGTTTTGGCACTCTAGATGTCTGTACCTCCATAATTTCTTACCAGAGAACAGTAGGCATTAAACGTTTTTGTGACATGTACTTTCCAGCTCTAATATCTCTTGGGGCTCGTTAAAGGCTTTTTGGGATTTTACCTCTCTCTAAAAATTGTTTGGTGATATGCTATCCAGCCAACTTTTTGTTCATATTTTTACCTCGCACAGTGGAGCAGCATAGAGAGAACAAATGAGAAGCTAATGCACGACTGCCAGATTTACATGAGTCTAACACATCTATATCTTTAGTTGGTTAAGAAAGACGTTTAAACCTATGTGTGTTGACTGCATGCCAGAACTTTTCCTGATTGAATAAGAAGGAAAAAGAAAAATTCAAGGGCAAGCAGGAGGAGGAAATTGTGAAGAAGAACGCCTCACTTCTCATTTCCATAAGTATTGTTGAGATGCACATGTTAATTCCATTAGAATGAGCCCGGAACTCATTGACTTAAGCTTTTGAGTGAAGATAGGTCAAATTGAATATCTTGACAGGCTCAAACTTGGGCTTTCTATTAGTGAATCATATCTCTCTAGGTGAATCCCAAAAAGTTCCATGACGAGGTATCAACGAGTTTTGGTTTATTTTGTTGATGATAAACCTTTATCTATTGTGGGATAGGGTGTATGGAATTGAATGATGTAGAATATGTCTCTAGCCTTAATCAATCAGACAGCATATGAAATTGAATGATGGCAAATATGTTTCCACCCTTGAGAGAAATATGTTCTTTATAAGTTAATTAGACATCATATGATACAGGACTATTTGTTGACTGAGCGAAAAGAAGATAAATGGGTTAGCATAAAGGGAAAACTGATTGATCTGAAGTTTATAGATATTGTTCCATGTGAGAAGTGCGCTCTAGGCAATAAGAAACGTATCAGTTTTTCGATGATCGGAAGAGAATCACAGAACGAAAAGTTAGAGTTGGTGTAGGCCAAAGGAGGCTCGTACTATTTCGTTGTTTTTATCGAGAGCTCTACCAAGAAGAGATGGGATTATTTTCCTCAAAATAAATGTTATGTGTTTGCTACTTCTAAAAGATGAAAAACTGAAGTAGAAAATGAGACTTGTCCAAAGATTAAATGTCTAAGTCCAACAACGTTCTTGAGTATGATAGCAAGGAGTTTAAGGAGTCTTGTGCAAAAAATGGAT
This sequence comes from Eucalyptus leucophloia subsp. euroa, assembly GCA_017140325.1. Classification (NCBI taxonomy): domain Eukaryota; kingdom Viridiplantae; phylum Streptophyta; class Magnoliopsida; order Myrtales; family Myrtaceae; genus Eucalyptus; species Eucalyptus leucophloia. The sequence goes on from CM029475.1 coordinate 64,519,949, forward strand.
TCAGTATAACAAGATCGATTCTCAATAGACCATAGAAAGATGGAGCTGATGAGAGAACGGACAAAACTTCGAATGAGTGTGCAAGAAGTATGAGAATGTATGCAAGATCACCCAAAACATTTAGGGTAAATGTGGTTGATAGAGCAGCTTACTTGATCAATAGAGGACATTTAGTTTCACTTGATTCCAACCTACTACAAGCAGAATGGACCAGAAAAGAAGTTAAGTCTCACCTATAAATTCTCTGTCGTGTTCATATGTGTACATAGTTCTAAAGATGGAGACAAGCTTAATGCAAATGCTAGAAAATATGGATATAGTTCTAATAATTTTGGCTAACGGTAAGGAAATGAACAATAGGGAAATAATAATGTTACATTCACTTAAAAATGTTGTGTGAGAACGAATCTTTGGCAGAATCTAGTTGGAGGAACCCAACAGAGGATGCTAGAGAGATTGAGTTGAAAGGGTTTCTATGTTCAGGTTAGAAATCTTAATACCATTATTTTAAACTCTAATAAAAATCCACAAGAAGAAATCACCTATACTTGAACATACTTTTAGAAGATCTTGTAGAACTTTTCAATTAGTATAGAGAATTCTTTCATCATTGCATTATTTGGTTTTGACTATTTGGTGAACCAGAATATTTTTCAAAAGCAATGTGGGTTAAAGATTCGTTAAGTGGGAGATAGCAATACATGACAAATTGAATTCTCTTAAGAAGAACAAAACTTAGGTGTTAACTTAGTTACTAGATGAGAAGAAGGCAATGTAGAACAAGTAGGTGTATAAGGTCAAAGAAGAACCTAATAGTAGCAAGAGGTGCATGGCGAGATTGGTAGCGAAATTTCTTTAGCAGGAGAAAGGAATTGACTACACGAAAAATTTCTCTACATTTGTGAGTTTAACTAGTAATAGGCTAGTGGTGAGTTGATGTTGAGAATTCACATTAGTGTGATTGTGTGTGAAGATTGCAGTCTTCCATGGTGACTTAGAGAAGGATATATGCATGGTACAATCAAAAGGTTTTAGGGGTTTTAGGATGAAGAAAAGGCTGTATCATTTATAGGTTCCTAAATAGTGGTATAAAAAATACGGCACCTTCAGGTGTTGTAGCGGGTTCGCTAGATGTGAAATGGGTTATTGTTGTTACTTCAAGAAATTTGATGACTGCCATATTATTTGTTCCAATGTACAAATGATATGCTTATTGTAGAATCTAACACAAAAGGGAGATCAATAGACTAAAACAACAATTGGAAAAGGAGCTTGAACTAAGGGACTTGGGAGCAACAAATCATATGCTTGGGACAAGAATCACGCAAAATAGATCACAAGGAATTTTGAAATCATCTAAAAAAATTACATTGAGAAGATGTTGGATAGATTCAAAGTTCAAAACATAAAGTCTAAAAGTACTCCTTTAGGAATTCAACTCAAGCTTGCAAAGGAGCAGTGAAACAAATGAGGAGGCAGAGTATATGGCTAAGGTGTTGTTGTTGACAGTTTGATTTGTGATATGGCGTGTACTAAACTAGATATAGCTCATACAGTAAGAGTTATGAGCATATATGTTTCTGATCGAGGCATAAAAAATTAGGAGCTTGTAAAGTGGCTACAAAGATACATAAGAGCCCCTTTGGGTATGACACTTCATTTTATGAAAAATAGTATGACTTTACAGGACTTTGTTGATGCAAATTTTGGTGTGTTAACGTTGAAAAATTTAGGTTGTGCATTGCCTTTGTTGCCCCCCATGGTAGTGACGAGGATGTGCTGTTGCACTAGGGAAATTTGAGTTGCAAAAATGAGTGAAGGCGATGAGAAGCTATTACTATTTTGAATATCAGCCTTCAAATGGGAGATTGGTGCAATTGTGAAGTTTGATAAATGAAGGTACCGTTAAAGTTGAAGCCCAAAACTTGGGGATCCAATTCTGCAGTGAGTTGGGTAGTATAGGGCAGTGCTCTGGCTCTTCAGGGAAGGATCAAGGACTATGCACCTGAGGTGAATTTTTATTAAAGGGTATATATGTAACTTTCACCATACTATTGTATGCCTCAAACCATTGCATATTGGAGTGATCTCTATTGTAATCGAAAAAGATTTTGATATTGATAGTGAAAAAGATAGCATCGTGCACTAGCGTGCTTTTTTCCTTTTTCATTTTACATGTAAAAAAATCGTCAATCTTCTTCCCTAATTTTTTTTCTTTTACATTTTTTTGTTTCTAATAAGTAATATCAAAATTAATGATAAATTGGCTAGCCCCAATCTAATACAATGTATAATGAATATCTCAAAGAAATAGTCTCATAACCATCTCAATGTTAGCAAAATGAATATTGAGCTCATACTCGAGGAAGATATTGTTGAAATTCATGTGTGAATTATGTTAGCAAAATCCAACATTGAATAATTGGTATATGACATGGAGCAATCAGTAATTCTTGTTGGTCTACCTCATTAGCTTAGACTAAATAGTTAAGGTGCTAGGTCTTAGGCTCTCCCTTGACACTCTTTTCATGTGAAGGATTGTTGGAATCCTGCATGCTTCCCACAAGTTTTCCTATAGCACGTATCAACACAAACAAGAGTGGACCACCGCATTTAAAGAACTAGAATTACAATGCAACTTTGCCACCATCCCTTTTCATTCATATTGTTAAACCCCAAATCCTATATTGATAAAGTAATGGTACGACCGCCTTTCCATATGAAGAACGCAATTTCAAACCACCAAAATTCAACTCTCAAAAGTCCATGTCGATAATGATCTCATTCTAAGGCCACTAACTAAGGGACCTGAAAAACACGAAAGATGAATGAAATGAATTATATCTCTTTAACATAACCATATATATATATATATATATAAGAAGACAATTGTTATATTAATGATATCATGATAAACATCAATAGTCAAGTCCATCGATCAATCTCAATAAAATCATGTATCGATGGTCCATTCCATTAACATTCTCAAATCACATGTCAATGTCCATCCATTGATCAAACTTATGCTCAAATATCATTCATGGTCACGCATAATGTCCTGTGATGAGATGACCAAGTTCTCCCATTGGCAAGGTCTCCATTTATATTGCTGGTGGTTGGCTCATGAGGATATCTTAAACTAATATGCATACCCACAAGTCTTTCATTGGGCTCACAACAATTTTGAGTATAAACACCAATCCACAACATCTTCTACAATCTACAAAGCCAAATTTAGAAATCATTTCATATATCACAATATGTTTCCAAACTATTTGAAACTCCATCATAAACTAGTTCACAAATTAGTATATAATCTTCCATAAATCATATTTAAAGTCAAGGACTTCTCGGGTGTCTTTCCCCAAAGGTTTCACAAACCCATCTATAGGTAATTAGTTTGTACTATAATACATTTTCATATCTGATAGTCAAATGGTAGTAAATGCTCGAACTAATTTATGCAAGAAATATGCTTGTTCTTAACTCATAACATAACTAATGAATTTCGTTTTTGAAATATGAGTTTATAAACTCAAAAAAGAGATAACACCATTTATCGGAAATGCCCAAACCAAACAACTTGCAACAAAATGACTTGACGATCTAGCAATCCTAACAATTAAATGAGAATCGACATTAAAATTAAGTAAAACTCTACCTCAATTATGAAACGGCTAAAATACGCTTAAACGCTAACGAAACGACTCATATGCGCTAACATATTGCTAACCCGAAGTGATTACTCAAACCTAAACCCAACATGAAACTCACATGCGAAATCCTAAAATCTTGCTCAGACTATATCGTTGCTCTAAAGACCCTCGGCAAAGCCCATAGCTCCACAATGCCATGACTCACCACTCAAAATTTGGACTTTGCAGCTCAATTTTCACAAAACTTTGGATCTACGACCTAACTATGAAAATTACTTTGATTGGACGAACACGGGGTTCATCACTTATCGGGCTTTGCAACATAATTGAATGGGCTTAACGAGGCATTCATGCTGATTACGCACAAAGCCTTCTCTATTTTTGTGATATCCTGAATTTCGACCCCGTTCCAATAATATGAAATGAGAATTTTCTCGACGTGCTTATGATCCTTTTTCTCAGAGTTGGCTACTCACGAGTTAACTGATCTACTAGGTGAAGCCGCTAACGGATATAAACACAGCAGAATTGAGAATTCGATCGAAAATTGAATACTCAACCGTGATAATCGGCAGGGGTCAAAACAACACCGTTATAATTGATTTGTGATTGAATATACGTCGATTCAACAGACTCATGTAATTTAATTACGGGTGATTCCGTCTGATTGCAAAATTCACGTCGAATGACACTAACCCAGTTTTTAGTTGATTTTATACTCGGTGTCCGTAATTGAAACATTAAAATTTTTACGACAATTGAGAGTCACCGACGAATCGAAAATGCACAAAACGTGGATCGAAATTATCGACCATGAGTCAAATGCACTAAAATCCCTAAAAGCTACCCAATAGGTTGGGTCGCGCTAAAATCACATCTGGTTAATTTTAACCATGAAATTGAACTCAGTTTTGGGAATTGGACATTCGAGCGTGTTACGATTTATTTTTAGGACATCGTCTAATCTTTTGTGAAAATTGGTTGTCTTGCTTTTCTATTCCATGTTTGATTGTTGTCTAGGTTTATTAGTTCACTTCCGCATGTGCATAAAACGAAAGGGTTGGTGATGCATCATGGGATGATGCAAATTTTAATCAACCGCTGAGGGATGTGCACGTGCCCGGGGTTCGAGGCATGACATCCTTGTCCCGATAATATGGATGGGCATATCGTCGATGCACCTATGGTCGTTTTTTTTTTTTTTTTGAGTTGACCACTCATGAGTTAACCGATCTACCAAGTAAAGCTATTAAAGGATATAAACGCAACAGACTTGAGAATTTGATTGGAAATCGAACGCCCGACCGTAATAATTGGCAAGAGTCAAAACGACACCGTTATAGTTGATTTGTGATCGGATATAGGTCGATTCTATGGACTCATGTAATTTAATTACGGGTAATTCCGCCTGATTGTGAAATTCATGTCAAACGGTACTAACCCGATTTTTAGTCGATTTTATATTTGGTGCTCGTAATTGAAACATTGGGATTTTTACGACAACCGAGAGTCGTCGACGAGTCAAAGATGCACAAACGTGGATCGAAATTATCGACCACAGGTCAAACACGCTAAAATCCCTAAAAGCGACTAGTCCATTTCAACCACGAAATTGAACTCGGTTTCAGGAATTGAACGTTTGAGCGTGTCACGATTTATTTTTAGGACCTCGTCTCATCTTTTGTGAAAATTGGTTGTCTTTTTTTTTTTTTTTTTTTTTTCTATTCCATGTTTTATTGTTGTCTGAGGTTTATTAGTTTTCTTCCACATGTGCATAAAACGAAAGGATCGGCGACGCGTCCTGGAACGTCGCAAATTTTACTTGACCGCTGAGGGATGTGTGTGTGCCCGGGGTTCAGGGTGTGACATTCCCATCCGAAATGGTATCAGAGTTGGTCAATGTATGGAGTGATAAGGTGTGATGGGTCATGAGATAGTTAGGAAAGATATTTTCCTTATACTTATGCTTGTGATTCACTGATTGTTTTGTGCGGGTTACTCAGACTTCTAATTCCGTGTTGGAATTGGAAGGTATGTTTCTATAAAGATCATGCAAGATGAGCGATCTTGAGTAGAGAGCCCGTCAAAGACAGGCCATAGTAGTTGTGACAGGTGCCAGAGGAAGGGCACCGAGACAAGCAAGTACTAGAGGTAGAGCGTCAGCTCAGGCTAGTACCGAGAAAAGAGTACCACCTCAGGCTGGTGCCGAAAGAGGAGTGCCAAGCGATCCCAAGTTGGATGGGATTGTTCAAGCACTTGAGACTCTAGGGAATAGAAAATGGCTGAGATCCAGCATCTCTGTCAAAGTCAGATGTTAGTGGACTAGTACAAGGTAAAGTTTGCAGAGTTGTCCAAGTATGCGTTGGGACTAATTGAGGACCCAATGGATGGGACAAAAAGGTTTTGGGATGGGTTAAAAATGGACATTGGAAGTCAGTTGATGCCTCTAAACCCGAAGGATAAGCAAGCTTAGGATAGTGCACTACTAGGATGGGTGACCTCTTGGGATAGTGCCTACTCATGCGCCGCAGGGTAAAACTATGAGGCTTGGTATGGGATGGGCCAAAGCGGACAATATCTCGTGAGTTAGTCCCTATAGAAATGGGACTCCTTCGGTAGATGTGTAGCTTGGGGACGAACCAGGCAAAGGCTAGTGGGCCCGTAATGACCCGGTCCGATGAGGGCGAGTGATTGATTGCGAGGCTAGAGAGCCTGAATAAAGAGTGGCTCCTAACATGCTTCTAAGATGGCGAAGGGGGCAGGAATGAATCGGACTATGCACCGGTTGAGAGGGGCAGTGTTTTGGGATAATTTATCGAGTGGCATAGCAGAAGTATGGTTAAGCTTGTAGAAATTCGGTTTATTGGAATGAGGTTAAAGAAAGAAGGAGCATCTTGCTGTAATGGATTGTTATTGCGAAGCAATTCAATTTAGGCCGTTAGCAAGTGAAAGTTTCGTGTTTATTGGAAGTCGAGGAGGACACTCAATTACCTTAATCTCATCACTTGAGGCAACCCGATGATTAGAATTTGGTTGCCAAGGTTATTTGGTAACCGTAGTTGATACAACAAGTGAGGAGCACGAAAGACACTTAAGGACAAGATACTCGGACTTTGCTAGAACACGAACCGTACGCCAAGTTTAGTAAATGCGAGTTTCGATTAACTTGTGTGGTTTTCTTAGGTCACGTGATTTTTGGTGAAAGGATTTCCATAGACCCGACTAAGATTGAAATAGTAATCAACTGGTCAAGATCGACGACAGTGTCCGAGATTAGAAGTTTCTTGGGACTGGCAGGCTATTATAGACGATTCATGGAAAGATTCTCTGCAATAGCCATGCCTCTGACTCAATTGCTGAAGAAAGAAGGAAGTTTAAATGGACAGATAAGTGCGAGTGTAGTTTCCAAAAGCTTAAGCAAAAGCTAACTACCACACTCGCGTCGACAGATAAGTGCGAGTGTAGTTTCCAAGAGCTTAAGTAGAAGCTAACTACCACACTCGCGTCAACGATTCTCTGTCTCGGTCCTAGAGGGTATGAGATTTTTAGTGATACGTCGTTTAAAGAACTGGGTTGCATTTTAATGCAACATGGAAGAGTGGTTGCATATGTGTCCCGTCAACTGAGGTCTCATGAGCTGAATTACCCAATGCATGACTTAGAACTTGCAGTAATTATCTTCGCTTTGAAGATTTAGAGAGATTACTTGTGCAGAGAAAAGTTCAAGATCTTTACAGACTATCAGAGTTTAAAGTTTTTTTTTTTTTTTTTTTGTGGGTAAAGTCAAAGTTTAAAGTATTTATTCTCTCAGAATGAGTTGAACATGAGATAGTGTCGTTGGATGGAACTTCTCAAGGACTATGACTGCAAAATCCTATATCATCCTGGAAAAGCTAACAAGGTCGCAGATGCATTGAGTCAAAAGTCTTTGATTGCACAAATGATGGTCCAGAAATGGATCTTACTCGAATGAGCTCGAGATTCGGTTTTTAAATTTGAGGTAAGCCACATTTCAAGTCTTATGGCCACCTTCATAATTGAACCGAACCGAAAGTGCAGATAAGGATTAAGACGTTGCAGTTGACAGACCCTGAGATCCAAAAGATTCTGTAGGAAGATATGGAAAAGAGAAAAGTTGACTTTCAGGTTTCTGAGGATGGAACATTAAAGTTTCATGGCGATTGTGTATACTTGATGATGCAGAGCTTAGGGAGGAGATCTTGTCAGAAGCTCATCGTAACAGTTATCAACAAAGCATTCAGATGGCATTGTTTGAAGCATTGTATGGCAAAGCGTGCAGAACTCCTGTCTGTTGAGATGAAGTTGGGGAGCGTAAGATTACAGGCTTTGAGTTAGTCCAACAATCAATCAACGCCGTCAAAATTATTTGGGAAAGACTCAAGACTGCTTAGAGTCATCGAAAAAGTTATGCAGATAAGTAGTGTAGACTATTGGAATTCCAAGTTGGCGAACACGTCTTCTTTAAAGTGTTACCAATGAGGGGTATTTCGCGATTTGATAAGAAAGGAAAGTTAAGTCCGAGGTACGTCGGTTCCTTCGAGATTTTGGAACGAATTGGGACTTTGGCATATCGTTTTGCGTTGTCACCAAGACTTGCTCAGGTGCATGATGTCTTCCACATGTTGATGTTGAGGAAGTACAAACTTGATTCAAGCCACATGCTAAATTTTGACGAATTAGGCATGGAAAGCAAAGTATCATACATGGAAAGAGACCAGTTTAGATCGTGGATCAGAAGGAGCAAGTTTTGCGTACCAAGACAATCTCTTTGATTAAAGTGGTTTGGTAACACCACGAAACAAAAAACGCTACTTGAGAAAGCGAAGAATTGATGAGATGACAATACCCCCACATTTTTGGAGAAGAATTATAATGGTTTAAATTTCGATGACGAAATTTTTATAAGAGGGGAAGAGTTATGACATCCTAAATTTCGACCCCGTCCCAATAATATGAAATGGGCATTTATCGATGCGCCTATGGTTCATTTTTTTTTTTCCCTAAGTTGGCCACTTATGAATTAACTGATCTACCAAGTGAAGCCGTTAAAGGATATAAACGTGGAAGACTTAAAAATTCGATTAGAAATTGAACACTCAACCGTGATAATCGGTAAGAATCAAAATGATACCATCATAATTGATTTGTGGTCGAATATAGGTCGATTCGATGGACTCGTGTAATTTAATTGTGGGTGATTCTGCTTGATTGCGAAATTCCCGTCGAACAGCACTAACTCGGTTTTCAGTAGATTTTATATTTGATGCCTGTAATTGAAATATTGAGATTTTTACGACAACCAAGAGTCACCGACAAGTTAAAGATGCACAAACATTGATCGAAATTATCATCCACAGGTCAAGCGTGCTAAAATCCCTAAAAGCTACTCGAGAGGTTGGGTCGCGCTAAAATCGCATCCGGTCAATTTTAACCACGAAATTGAACTCGTTTTCGAAAATCAAACATTCGAGCGTGTCACGATTTATTTTAGGACCTCTCCTCATCTTTTGAGAAAATTTCGTCGAGCTAGGAATTTTGGTGGAAAAATTGAATTTGGCTAATTTAAATCAAGGAAATTCGGAGGGGCACCTTTAATTGGATTTTGGCCATCAATTTGATTTGTTATGTGAAGGATTGAATGGAAATTCGTATGGGCTACTGCTATGAACTTTTTGGTTACCACAATGGCTTGGTTTGTGAAGAAATTGAGAAGAAATTGGTGGAAATTCGTATGGCTATTGAAGGGGACTATTTTGGCCACCAATTTGATTTGTTTTGTAAAGAAATTGAGGGAAAATTTCCATTGGAGGCTGCCTTGACAAAGATGAGCAAAAGAATTTTGTGCCAATGTAATCATTATTTAGATATTTCCCTTGTTTTCTAGTTGGCTACCCAATGGACTTTCTTTCCTTCTCTCTCTCCAATTTCTCCTTTCCCCATGCGTGCAAGACTTTCCCCCCTGCTTCTGTTGATCCCTTTCCTGCCCACATTCCTTTCTCCCTCACCTTTTTCACTCCATCATTCTCATCACCGTCCATCTCCACTCACGCCCAACACTCCAATATCACACCCACCAACTCCAGCACCCAACGAACTTAGCATCTTGCCACCACCACTTCACCGGCCACACATCCCTAGCAGCCCACGTCCAACCAGCTCCCTTCACGCCAGCAGCCCGCATGGACAGCAACCTCAGCCTAATCACCCAGCCATCTAGCAACAAAGCTAAGCAGCTCCTCCATGTCCACCAAGCCACCATCCCGGCCACCAAGGCCATAGCCGAGCCCAACTAGCTAGCTCGGCCTCTTCGGACCCTCCGTTGGAGACACCGTAGGCTCGGATCTTGGTCGCCTTCGTGCCGCTGTCGCTATGGACCCGTCACTTTGCTAATCTGGTGAGTTAACTCCCCAATCCTTCATTAGGTTGTTAATTGCACTTATAGGGTTAGATTAGTGCTAATTAGCTTAATTAAATTAGTATTAAGTGAAATTAGCCTTAAGATAGATTAATGTTAATCTATTTTGGTTAGATTAGTCTTAAGATGGATTAATATTAATATAATTAGTTAGATTAGCACTAATGAGGGTGGTTTAGTCTAATTGAGTGGATTTCCCTTGGATTTGGTTACTGAACCCTCGCCGTTTACCATTTTTGTGGGGAAAAATATGCTACGATTTTGAGATTGATTATCCTTGAAAAATGTTCTAGACATCTTCAGTTATGAAATATATTTTACTCGAAAATTTAGAAATTTAAAAGAATGAGATTTCAGCTTCGTCATTTGCAAAACAGAATCTCGGATTATGTTAGAAATAGTGACCTTTTGGTGTTCAAATGATTTTTATAAACTCTTATGGTTCGATTTTCAAAAGAGTTTTTGTAATGGTTTGGGCGATTTACTACTCTTAACCTAGAAGTATATGGGTCATAGTGTCTTATGAAAAATGTTCATTTAAGTGTTCTTTATAACATATTCAAATTTGAGAATTTTTCGAGTTCGTTTGATTATGTTTCTGGAATTAAACCTGGAGACGTGTGAATGGTCCTAGTTTCTACCGATTAGGACCAATTGTAGTTTTGTTGTTGTTCTTGATATTTAGCTTGCTAGATAATGTATATTTGGTGATGTGGTTGCATTGATATGTGAAATCTCGATTGCTAAATTATGTAATTGAGTGATTATGTGATGATAATTGAAAGATAATGTGTTGTGTTGAGGAAATCAAATGTGTTGTGAACGGGTAGTGACTAAGTGCTACACGACAACGAAATTTCGTGTAAGTCACCTCTAGGGCCTTGTAGTCAAGGGCTAAGTGCTACATGGCGACTTGAGTCCCATGGGAGCCACCTTTAAGGCCTTGCACTAGTGACATGTGTAGTCAAGGGCTAAGTGCTATATGATAACGTAATTTCATGAGAGCTACCTCTAGGGCCTTGTGGTCAAAGACTAAGTACTACACGATAACGTAATTTCATGGGAGCTACCTCTAGGGCCTTGTACTATTGCTATATGTGGTCAAGGGCTAAGTGGTACATAAAAACGTAATTTCATGAGAATCACCTCTAAGGCCTTGAGTTTAAATATTAAGCATGGAATGAACTATTGATATGAGATAGCCGCATAGACAAAATTGTGTGGCACGAAATATGACATGTCATAACGATTTTGTCTTATAATCGAAACCTCTGTGATTGTTTGAAGGATGAATTGATGTGTTCCAATTATGAAATACGTTTGTTGTGTGCATATGATATATGTGATGAGCTAATGTGCAGGGAGGTGCCGAGGCGAGATAAGTTTGTATGTGACGCCTATTTAGGATGCCTCTGCATGAATTCTCATCCTAATCGAGGTTTAGGGTGTTGACTTGCTGAGATTTTATCTCATCTCGTGGAAGTTTAAATAATTTCAGATCCTTAGATGGAGAACTCGGGGCTCGAGGTTGGAGGGTCCAGAGCATAAGTGGCCCAATAGTTTCTTTGGGTCAGACCTTCTGTATATAGACTTGTATGACTAGTTTGGCATGTATATATAAAGTATGTTTTGTGAAAATAGGTTGTCCTGTTTTTCTATCCATGTTTAATTGTTGTCTGGGGTTTATTAGTTCGCTTTTGCATGTGCATAAAATAAAAGAGTTGGCAACGCGTCTAGGACGTTGTAAATTTTAGTCGATTGCCAAGAGATGTGCGTGTGCCTGGGGTTCGGGGCATAACAGTTTTCCCTTTCATCATCTTCCTTTCTCCCTTTTTCTTTCCTTCACTTCCACGCAGACGCTCTCGGTGTCGTTTTGTCGGTCCCCTTTCTCTCCATATTGACCAAATCAAATTTACTTTTCTTTCTTTTTTTGTTCGGGCCGCCACTCTTGACTTGGTTAAAATATTACGCGTACGATAGTTTTGAACAATGAATTATTGAACCCAAGCATGGAAAACAACTCATTTCGTTTGTCTCTTTCATTCAAAATATTATGCGTACAATAGTTTTGAACAATGAATGATTGAATGATCGAACCAGAGCATGGGAAACAACTCATTCCGTTTTGTCTCTTTCACTTACTACTTTCCCAAATTTTGTATCAAGTTCTCTCCTTCATCGTTTATAAAGATTGTTCTTGCCCTCTCGAGGCCACAAGTAATTTTTACCGTACAAAATCATTGCGCAGAGCATTTCAGCTTCTACTATTTGTCTCTTTTCTTATATCTTCTACTCTCTCTTTCTCTTTCTCCACCACTCATTCTGCTGGACTCCTGGTTCCATCTATAAATATTATACAGGTTACGCGGGATAGATGAGCTTCGAGAATTTCTATACTCGTGAAGACATGATAATCTTAAAGTTCATATGCAGCGTTACACTTGCTTTGCTTCTTATTGTTTCATATGTTAGAGCAGCTCCTAAGGAATCTCTCATAACTTCTTTGCCTGGCTTCGATGGAACTCTCCCCTCTGAACATTATGCAGGGTATGTAACCACATGTATGTACTTGTGATTAGCTGTTTTTCGACTTGAATCTGTCTTATCACATGAGTTCGAAATTCGGAATATGCAGGTATGTGACTATAGATGGAAGTCCTGGAAAAAAGAACTTGTTTTACTATTTCATTGCTTCAGAAAGAAAACCTTCAAAAGACCCTCTAGTACTGTGGCTTAATGGTGGACCTGGGTGCTCCAGCTTTGATGGCTTCATCTATGAACATGGTATCAGTCATTCCCTGGTGATCATAGTTTATGTGATGAGCGTATTTCCCTTGGACATGTCGTGCCCTGCTTAACAGCCTAGTGCCTATTTCCAGGACCATTTAATTTCCACGCAGGAAAGCCAAAGGGAAGCTTGCCCGTATTGCACCTCAACCCGTTCAGCTGGTCCAAGGTCATTGTAAACTTATCTTTTCAGTTGCAACAAAGCAGTATGGTTTGTTCCAGATTAGAACTGAACAATAACAAGCATGCCACATTGACTCATGGATTGAGTTTACAGTCATTTCAAATATCAATCATCTTCACGGCCTGACCCTTACTAGTCTCAACATTATTTACCTCATGCAGTCTATGATACCATATTCTTGCACATCTTTCAGGTCTCCAACATAATATATCTGGATTCTCCATGTGGCGTTGGTTTATCTTACTCTGATAATCCAAAGAATTATGTGACGGGAGACCTACAGACTGCCTCTGATACGCATGCGTTTCTTCTCAAGGTAATGCAATCCTAAACTATTCTGGATAAGCTTTGGAAAACCAGCAGGCCAAAATAATGTGTCACAGCTAACACTAGTTCTTTTTTTCCACCAGTGGTTCGAACTTTATCCAGAGTTCCTTTCAAATCCATTCTATATTTCTGGAGAGTCTTATGCTGGAGTTTATGTGCCAACTCTTGCTTCGGAAGTGGTAAAAGGTAATACATACTCACCAGAGGCAAGGTTCCCGTACTGGATTGAATAAGTAATAGGAGATTTGTTCTCCCTGTAGGAATTCAAATTGGTGAAATGCCTCTTATCAATTTCAAGGTAAGTTTTCTTCATATTCTGTTATAGTTTAGGTGGTACAGCATTCAATGAATCATCATAAATTTGTTACGGCTAGTTGAGATTTCAGACAAAATGGCATGATGCAGGGTTACATGGTAGGAAATGGGGCCACAGATGAAAAATTTGACGGCAATGCTCTTGTGCCTTTTGCTTTTGGAATGGGGCTGATTTCAAGTGACATATATGAGGTGGGTTGGATCGGGAGTTCACTCAGAGATTTTACTGCACTAAAGCTTCTGTGGGAAGATCTTTGACACCAGCATGACTAATTTTGCTACACAATAACTAAGTATCGTTAACATCAAGCATTAATTGTAGAAATCTCTGTGTGATGCCAAAAGCCATCTTTATGCTAATTAACAGTGAGCATAATATGGATCATATTTGATCATTTCAGGCTTACCAAACCACATGCGGTGGGAAATTCTATGATGCTCCAAGTGAAACCTGTCAGAAGAATCTTGAGAAAGTTGGACGGGTGAGATCATCACTGTACTGTCTTATGCTGGAAATTAATAAGGCCTTCTTAGTACTTTGTGCATCTTCTTTAGATTTTAAGGAAGAGGTAAGGTACTCAAGTTGATACAAATGAGTCAAGCTTCTACTTATCTCAAGTGCTTTGGCCACCTTTTAGGCTGTCTCAGGTCTAAACATGTATGACATTCTCGAGCCATGCTATCATAATTCAGAGACCAAGAATGAAAGTGAAAACACAAATATGCCTTTGGGCTTCCATCAAATGGGGATGAATAAGAAGCTTCTCCCAAAGCAAACAAGATTGTTTGGTCGAGCTTCACCTTTTTGGACCACAAGAGATGCTGGAGCTTCAAGCCCTGGATCACAGGAAGAGGTTCACATTGTATGTGTGGTGAGTCAGTCAAAGTTTTATTAAGTATGATTTGTTTTTGCTTCATTAGCTCTGTTCAAGGATTTTTTTTTTTTTTTTTTTGGTGGGGGGAGGGGTTGGGAACAACGAACAAAACACTTCGGATTGTCGGAACGAATTAATTGCCTCACCAGATTTTTGCTTCACATTGTACTCCCATTCTTCCCTTTGATTTCCAGTACATACAATCCAATTTCACATGCTGATTGTGATGGCACAGGATGATGAAGCTGCAGTTGCATGGTTAAATGATGAAGCAGTTCGAAAAGCTATTCATGCAGCACCTGTAATGAAAAACATTATCCTCCTTTCATATCACTGCATCAAGCGTCAAATAACTGATCAATCTGGAATGCATTCAATAGGCAAGCGTGGCAGGCTCTTGGTGGATATGTGCCAGTAGAGTCAGTTATTCAGTTGATACTGGAAGCATGATCCCTTACCACAAAAACTTCACTTCCCAGGGTTACCGAGTGCTTGTATACAGGTGAGATACCTGACAGAACAATCCTTCATCCACAATAACACGGTAACATGCTAGATCTCCTATCAAACCCCATTAATTTCTGGAAAAAAGTTGGAATTTAACCAAATATATACAGTTTTTTACTAGAGGAGAACTTGGATGAAACTGAACTTATATTGTGAAGATTGACAAGTACAACGGCCACAACAATGTCCTCACTTTTTGGAATCAAGGATGCTGGTAGTGACCTTAAACTTTTTGTCTGAGCTAAAGAGAGCATTGGTTAATAAAATCTAAGCAAAATCTGGATGGACCTTGCTAGGGACCAAGTTAGTGTGTTGTTGTGGCATCTTTACATTTTGCCAACTGGACTGGTCAACACGAGTTTGCTTATGCATTGATTGATTTAAATACTGGCAGTGGAGATCATGATATGGTAGTACCATTCACTGGGACACAAGCATGGACGATATCAATGGGATACAAGATCACTGATGAATGGAGGCCTTGGATGACAGATGATCAAGTCGCTGGGTAAGCTTGGCCTCTATATGTGCTCCGGTCACATCGGCAGCAGTCACAGATGTGGCCACTTCATACCAGAAATATGACCTTTTACCCATACGACTTTTCGTCATACCTTTTTCTTTCATTACCTATTGCTGTGAAGCACACCGATTCTTTGTGGAAGTAAGCTATGCTGTTAAACATTAACTACACATGCCTTCTTAAATTGGTTCAGGTATCTGCAAGGATATGACAACAACTTCACATTCTTAACAATCAAGGTTATGTGCAACATTTCCCAATATACCTATCCTTGTTTCATCATCCGTTAGTAAAAGCTAACTAGCAAGTGAAAGTACACTGGAGGAAGGGACTTTATGGAAGGCAGCTTAATGCATACCATTGCCTTGCTTTTCCTTGTAAAATCTGCAGACGTCCCTTCTGATTCTACCATCTATCTCACTGGTTGTCACTTGTGCAGGGAGCTGGGCACATGGTCCCTCAAACCAAGCCACGAGAGGCATTGGAGTTTTTTAGTCGTTGGTTAGATGGAAAACCAATATAGCGTCATTGTATTCCCAGCTCATTAGATTAAAATGATCTCATCATACAATTTTAGCACATGAGGACATATAACTTTCTCTATGTACCTGAAACATTGCCGAATAACTCAATAATATCTTCTACTATACAGTGCTTCCTGCCTCGCTTGATAATTGGTCGTGATGAGAGCATCAAAAAGCGAAGAAATAACAAATTCCCCATATATCCCACACAAAAACACTTGCCTAGGCATGACTATAATGGTTAGGATTGCTTCTCCAAAGAATATTATAGCCCATTTAGCCCAGATGGAAAGTGAAGAATAAATCGCGAAATAATGTCTAATAAGATGAAGAAGACTCTCATCTCTCTGTTCATGTCTTTCGAGGTCTTCAAAAAGCTGTCCGAGTCCCAGTGCTTTTCTGTTACCTCCAGCTCAATGGATGCACTTGCTTCCTCATCCCTACACAATGAGGCAGCATGTCTCTTCAGAGATAACCCGATCTCACGCCCTGAGGCAGCATGTTAGAAGTCACCTGGCACTAAGGCTGATTTTTTCAGAGAACATCTCAACTTGGATAAGGAGTCCTAGAGAAGGACACTAGAAGTGCCTTGACTTGTGTAAGGTGCTCACTTTAGTGCCACAACTTTTCGTCATCTCACTTAAATGCCAATTCAAAGAAAAAAATGATCACTTAAGTGCCACGGTTAGAAATTTCAGCCAAAATAGTTATGTGACTTTTACAATTAAAAAAAAAAGGGTTGAGTTGGAATTTTTTTTCTTAAAATTCCAGTCCACGTGGACGTGGACTGAGAAGATAACATCGCTTAGTCCAAGGTGGCTGGGTTGGACTAAACAGCATCACACCACGTTGTTACCCAAAAATGACACCACCTGCCCAAAATGAACGAAAATTAGGGCTCCGTTCATGTTGCCTCATTGTCGACGATTCTCTGGGGACATTGCTTACCCTCGCTCGCTTGTTCGCCGCCTGTCACTCTCTCACTTGCCATCATCACTCGCCGCTTTGTCACTTTCAATCAATTAGGTTAGTCATAAGTTTATACTCTTTGAGTTAGTCAATCAGAGAGAAAAAAATTAGGGGTTTAGGAGGGAAAAAAATTAGGGGTTTAGGAGGGAAAAATTAGGGATCGGGTGAGGAGGGAAAAATTAGGATTATTAATACTTGCCGCCTTGTTGTTTTTACACTAATGCTGACAATATGGGGACCTCAAATTATTTTATCAACCCCTGATCACTCTATTGTTGCTTTCTGTCCAGTAATAGAGAAATCATCGAGTTGTTATTATTATTTTTAAGTAGGTGCCATTGTGGGGACTTACATGTTAAGTTGTCATTTGTCCTTTCTGTGTTGTGTTCCCAAAAGCTAATTTTTTCTTAGATGCAGGGCTAGCATGGGGGATAACAATATCGTAGGCGTCATTGTCAAATTGGGAAATTCATCATTGGCACTGATGAATGGGAATATGCTGATGGAAACGAAGGGACTATTTATGTTGATGTAGGTAAACCATCATATATTAATTTCGTGAGGGAAATAGTGTATCAATTATGTTGCAAAATAGGAAAAATTCACTATTATGTTCCTGAGAAAGAATTAAATGAGGATTTGAGAACCTTTGACGATGATAATGGCATAAAGGACATTGTTTTTTTCTGTATTGTGTTCCCAAAAGCTAATTTTTCTTAGGTGCAGGGCTAGCGTGGGGGATAACAATATCGTGGGCGTCATTGTCGAGATTGGGAAATTTATCATTGGTGCTGATGAATCGGAATATACTGGTGGAAACAAATAAACTATTTATGTTGATATAAGTAAACCATCATATATTAATTTCGTGAGGGAAATAGTGTATCAGTTATGTTGCAAAATAGGAAAAATTCACTATTATGTTCTTAAGAAAGACTTGAATGAGGGTTTGAGAGCCTTTGACGATGATAATGGTATAAAGGACATTGTTTATTATTTTTTTCATGGCGAAGGAGCTATTGTATATGTTAAGTATTATGGTGATAATAAATATTATGAAGACAAAGATGATGAAGATGATGAGAGCACTCAAGTAGGAGAAGTAAAAAGTCGTGTTGAATCAATTACTTAGATTGGGTGTGAATCTATTTTAGAGAAGGACAATAGCTTACTCGGAATAGGGAGGAGAGGGAGGCAGGACATATAGCACAATCAAGAAGAGTCTTTGGTGAGGACTCAAGTGACAAAAAATTCATTGGATAGAGCAACTTCCCACTCTAATCCAATGAATCATATGATGAAACTTTGTGAGATATGAATTACCCGAGAGATGATGATGATGAGAACTTGCATAGTCGAGACAAAAGCATAAGGACTTTTAGAGAAAAAAATTGTAGCTTTGGGATAATCACATGAACTTCGAATTATAAATGGGGATGAACGAGCTTTAGTTGATGGCAATCAAACAAATTGTTGACACATAAATGTTAGTAACCTTGTTTAATCATTTATTGCATTAAAAATTAGAGATTAATTTTTAACCCTTGAACAAAAATACTAAAATTAAATTGCATAACATCTAGTTTTATGAGCATTTTTTTTTTCACATTTGCATTGGATTGACTAGCAATAGATGAGGGTTAATTTTTTCGATATTCAATGATATGACGAGAGATTTTTCATATATTCAGATAATATACACTTATGAATATATATGGGTGGAAATCAATGTTTCAGATGGAATATCAGAAGAAAGATGAAAGAGAATATTGCGAGTGAGTACATATATTTTGACGATATATTCAGGAGGCTATGCACAAGCAAAATTGATTTTCATGTGTACTGAAAAAGGAAATAAAATATTCCACAAAAATTAAGTCCCCCGCTTATAAAAGTCGGCTCGTGTACGGACAAACGGGGGCTTCTCTGTTGATGACTTCGTAGGGGGTTTTACTTTTGGTTTTTGGGGCTTTCTTTTCTTTCGGGTCAAAGAAAACACAAAAGTTGGGTTTTGAAATGCTGAAGGTGTGCAGAAAAGTACAGAGAAAGGGTGAGAGGTGACGTGCGGCAGAGAGAGATTGGAAATTTAAAAAAAAAAAAAAAACAGAAAAGAGAGGAACAGGTCTTCTTCTTCTTCATGCGGCCGCCCCGCCGGCCACCGGTGCTTCCGCCTGCAACACGACATCGCGCCAGCACTGCCTCACGCCGGCCACCAAGCCGTCCCGCCGTTCGTTCCCCGCGACGCCGCCGCTGCCTCGCCGCTCCGCCCGCGATCTGCTCGTCCCCCGCGAAGCCGCCGCTACCTCGCCGCTCCGCCCGCGATCTGCAGCCCAGCTCCGTCGCTGACGCCTGCCGCCGCTGCCTCGCTGCTCCGCCTGCGACCCGCAGCCGAGCTCCATCGCCGATGCCAGCACTCGCGAGCCGCCCCCTCGCCGCCCCGGGACGCCAAACCCCCCGCAGCGCCTCCGCCCGCCGGTCGCCGCACCCCGCCTTGCCTGCAACCCGCGGGCTCGCGACCCTCCTGCTGTCCGCGACCCCGTCCGCGTCGCTCGCAGCAACCACTAGCAGCTCGAGCTTTCCCCTTTGCTGCGCCGGTTGCCACCCCGCTGCGCGCCTGCTGCCCCCTCGCCGGAGCTCCGAAGGCCGGCACCCCTTCAAGCCCGTGAACAGCATTCAGCCAAGCTAACGCCCGTACCACCCCGGTTGTGAGCCACGCCAAGCCTCCATCGTGATTCACAAGTTGTCGCCGTACGCTAAACCAAATTTGGAAACCTAGGTAAAAATCTTGTATTCTTGGGTTTTCAAATGTTTTGTTTCTTTATTTGAAATATTCCTACATTGAAATTCTCGATATGCCATGATATTCGCAGCTTGAGTAGCCTTCTAAATTGGGGAATCTTCATAATTTCACAATATGCATATGATTAATAATCCAATTTCACGCGACTTGCAATCGCACGAAAAAATCATGCTCAAGATACGATTCATAGTTTTGTTTAAAATTAATCAATCCGATCTCATGCGTGAAATATGATTCGTCAATTTATTTTCAAAATTAAATGGATATGAATGATATCTTGTCTGATTTGTTGTCGTAATATTCTTGGTGCCTTTATTTAATTGCTCCTGTAAAAGAAAAACCCAAAAAAAAATTATATATTTGAGTTAGATTAGGTTCATGTTAGAATATTGCTTGTTTTAGGATTATTTTGCATGTTTAGAATAAGAAATTTATTTATTTCGAATTTTTAAAAATGAAAATCCAAAAACATTAATTTAGGCTGTTAGATTTTCGTTTTATTAATTTAAATTGTATGCTTAATTATTTGACAATTTTAATTTCGAATTTCGTAAAAAAGAAAAAGAAAAAACTAGAATCAGGGCACTTTTTGCACGTCATTGCATATTAAAATAAGATTGCATGTTTAATTTTATTTTCTAATTAATTATAAGTTTAGATAATTTTTCCTAGATAGGTTGCATTTTAGGTTAGGGATTACTTAGTTAAGATAACGTTCTAGTTTAAATTAAAATTTGGCCTAACCTAATTCATAACATAAGTTGGATGATATCATACTCTAGATAGACATTTTTTGTTTTTTTTTTTTTTTTTTTGTTTTTACTACGTATATTTCTTTGTTTACGATTAAATTTGAGTATATTATTATTGTAAGAGATAAAGAACTCTTATGGATGCATAAATTACGGCAAAAAAAATCTCAAGTGCCAAAAGTTGGTACAAAGAGACACTTAAGTGCCAGTGCCGCTTTTTATGAAAAATGGGACACTTGAATGCCACATTCGGCAAACATCACCGGAAATTTTACGTAGCATTTTTTTATTAATTTTTTCACTTACGTGGCTTGCTAGAAGGCTGACTCAGCAAACCACACACAAAAACGACGTTGTTTTTGTATAATTCGAATTTTAATATAATAATTAATTAAATTAAATTTTAAAAATTAATTATTTATTTATTTAAAAAAAAAAAAAAGTGGGGGAGGAGGAGGAGGGAGGTAGCCAGCACCTTGAACGATGCACTAATCCTTTGAATCTAGTACCAATGGGTATCATCCCTCCTATAACAACGTTGTCTTTAAGGCCTTTCAACCAATCGATACGGCCCTGAGGAGAGCAGCTTTGGCTAAAACTCGAGCAGTTTCTTGAAAACTCGCTTCAGATATGAAACTTTGAGTATTCAAAGATGCCCTTGTTATTCCCAATAGGATGGTGCGGTACACAAAGGGTATGTACTTTGAGGCCAAGAAATGAATATTCAATCAATATCTTCTTCAAGTTTACAAGTCAAGGACCTCAAAGACAAGATAAGATAGGATTGCTTCCACTCATTCTAACTATAGCTCCTATGTGATACTCTCATTTCAACTCGAATTATTCCAATCGGAAGAGACTTCGGATAAAAGTGAGTGATTATCTTGACATCATTACCACCACACGTTTTTTTTTTTTCAAAAATTTGACTCTTCAAACTTAACCTATCTCGAGGGTCCTTTTGATAATTTGTCTTGAGACATGAGAGCTTCGCTCTCTGTTCTAATGATATTGCTTACAATACTTGTTTTTTCTTGCAAGACATTTCTTTTGTTCTTCGACAAATGATCTTTTGCATGATCATGGATTTCGCTCTTCTTTGCATTTTTGTTTTTTTTTTTTTTTTTGCATTTTTTCACGGGCATTGGCTGTACTTTTACCAGACACACTGTTTTTTCATACCTCCTAGTTTTTATTCTCTTTTGAGTATGTAGGACTCTCAAGTGGCATTTGCAAACATCACCAACATTCTCAATTTTGTTGGTAAATCATGTGTCTTGCTCCAGTGTGGGGAGATAATCATCACCTGGAGTTATGAAATTATTGCATAAGGCTTAAATTGGCTAAGCAAAGGGTAATTGTGTTTGTGGTAGTGAACAAAATGCTCTTCATCACTTTGGGATGCTTCGAGTTTCGATAAGAAATCGCTAGCACAAGAAGATTGATACAAGTGAAAGCAATAAAATATTTCTTAATCTTTTGCTCCATAATTTTCAACAAAGACCCTCTATTTTGCCCCAATGTGGGGTTGTTCTTAATAGGGTTATTTTGGAAATACTCCCTATTTGGCTCAAAGTGGATTGCAAGGGATATCTAGACTGACTGGGATTGAGAAATGAAAATGCATTTACCATCTCAAACATCACTGTGAATGAATTCTATGTCCTAAGACATGGTTCTTTTCACTCAATTCTCTCAAATAGTGTATGAAGGCATGTTTGGTAAAGAAGTTGCCTCTCATCATTTTAGGCATTACCATTTGGCATATTTAATAATCATTTTCAGATTTTCCAAAGCACACTTTGATTAAATTCAACTTCCTGGGGAATGAAAATGTAATGAAATTTTGTTTGAAACATATTTCCTTGACTCTACTAGGGAAACTTTTAGAAGTAAGGTCGAATAAAATTTGTGGACAGAATATGCTTTGCTCAGCATAGGGATTCGCTTCTAGAGCTCTAACTATACTTCTAGAATTCTAACCGACTCTTTTGGCATTCTAAAGGATAGGGTCAATTCTAAGTTCTAAAGAAGAATGGACACTTTTGAAAGTTTTGCACTTTTGAGATGAACCTCTTGCGGACAGGAAGAACCTTCGTCAGAAATCCTACAAAATGAACAAACATGCAAATGTAATATGTATGCATGAAATGCATGATGCAAACATCCTAAAGTGACTCAGATTCAATCCAAAAATGGCTCAAAGGCCTTTCACTTTATTCATGAATAATACTTTTTGACAGCATCAGCATTTATAGGTCTTGGCAATTTTTTACCATCAATTTCTATAAGGATTAGTGCCCCACTAGGTAACACTTTCTTTACAATATACGAACCTTTATAGTTTGGAGTAAACTTCCCACGATGATCTGAAATAATAAGAAAAACATTTCTCAAGACAAGATTGTTAATCTTGAAATGCCTTGGTCTAACCTTGCGGTTAAATGACCTAGCTACTCTCTTTTGATAGCTTTGTCCATGGCATAAGGCTTTTACCTGCTTTTAATTAATCATATTAAGTTATTCAAATCTTTGTTGAACCCATTCAACTTCGAGAGCTTGATTTGAGAAAGTGCCCTCAGTGAAGGGGTTTTCACTTCCACAGTAATACAGTTTCCATCTCATAAACTAATGAGAATGGTGTTGCCTCAGTTGAAGTACGAATTGAAGTTCGATAAGCAAACAAAGCATATGGCGACCGATCATGCCTATCACGATAATTTTCCGCCGTTTTGGGTAAAATCTTATTGATGTTTTTATTTCCTGCCTCCACAGCTCCATTCATTTGTGGGCGGTAAGGAGAAGAATTCAAATGGCAAATGTAGAATTCTCCAAGTAAATCATCCACCACTTTATTGTTCAGGTTTGATCCATTGTCTATGATGATCGCTTCAAGAACTCCATATCGGGCGATGATATCACGACGGATGAACTTTGCTACGCTTTTGCAATAACATGGGCATAAGAACTGGCTTCAATTCATTTGGTGAAGTAATCAATGGCTACTAAGATAAAACGGTGTCCATCAGATGCTTTAGGATTAATTGGTCTAATGATATTGATGCCCCACATTGAAAAAGGTTAGGACTCGAACATTTGATGTCGCTCATTAGGAGGAACATTGATTTTGTCCCTATAGATTTGGCATTGGTGACAGCACCTCACATGTTGAATACAATCGGCCTCCATGGTCAACCAATAGTGACCGAGCCTCATAATTTTTCTAGCCAAAAAATGATCGTTCATATGAGGGCCACACTCTCCTTCATATTTGTCTTTCACGAGCCCAATTAATCTATTGGCATTCACTTGAGAGAGACCTGCCCCAATCTTGATTTCTTTAGGGTTATCTGAATCTCCCAAATTTACAGTGATTGATCACATGAAGAATTGCTGGAATTCTACATGTTCCCAACAAGTTTTCCTCTAGCACATATCAATGTAGACAAGAGTGGACTACTACATTCTAGAACTAGAATTACAATGCAACTTTGCCACCATCCCTTTTGATACATACCATCACACCCTAAATCATACACATATAATTGTGGTTCCACCCAAAAACACAGTTTCAAACTACCAAAATCCAACACTCAAAAGTCCTCATCATTAATGCTTTTGCTCTAATAACCACGAACCAAGAGACTTGAAAAACACGAAAGATGAATGAAATGAGTTGTATCACTTTAACATTATCATATATATTTATGAGTGTATCAGAAAACATTCATTAAATAAATAGTATCATGACAAATATCAATAGTTAAGTTCATTAATCAATCTCAATAGAATTATACACCAATGGTCTATCCATTAATTAAACTCATATCCAAATATCAATCGTGGTCATGCATAACGTCCCTGTGACAAGGCAACCAAGCTCCTCCTCGGCAAGGTCTCCATTTATATTTTCGGTAGCTAGCCTATAAAGATATCTTTATTGACATCTAATTTTTAGTTGACACATCATTAAAGTTTGAAAACTCGAGATTAAGTTTTCCGAGTGCGACGAATCCCATTTCTTGAATAAAAAGTGTCGTCTTCCATTTCTTTCTTTTACCTTATCATTTTTAAACTTCCTATTCATTTACATCGAAAACCAAAAAAGTCAAATGGTTAATTTTTGGGTTGACTTTTTAGTCAACTTTTTGATCAAAAGTTAACCCTAGGTCAAAAGTTGGCTTTTTGCGCAAAAAATTCTAAATGGTCGTAATTTCACTTTAGCCCGATAATTTTCAATAATTTCAAATACTGACCCAAAAACCAACATTTTTAAGAAAAGTCAACTAAAGGGTTAGCTTTTGATCAAATCTTTAACCAAAAAATTGAAAAAAATAAAAAAAAAAATCCTCCAAAATACTTCATTTTACTTTCAATTTGACTTTAGCATAAAAAATTTTACAAAAATCAATTAAGAACCTTATTTTTTGAATTTTTCGATTATAGGTTCAAAATCGACCAAAAATAAAATCATTTGTTCTAGTCAAAATTAGGTTCAATTCTTTTTACAGCATCCGATTGAGGGATCATTATTCATTCACTCGTTCATTCAGCTACAGGAACGATGTCAAAATGTGAATTATCGCTTTTAGCCCAAATTAGGAGGTCCAAATCAATTCTTCATGATTTGCGAACGGACACTTTCATTCCACTCATTTTCTTGAGATGGGTCCAAATCAAGGGGTCCATTTTAGGATATTCAATCGGGAACTTTTCAATTTGATGAATTCACCCTTCTTGAATATAGGAAACCAAGCTAATGAACTTCAATTAAAGAAATTCAAGTTGATCCAGTTGACACTAAGAGTTAATTTCACAAATTAAGGCTCAACCTCAATATTAAACTTTGGTTCATTTTTAGCATAGAAGTCGTACCATCAATTCAAAGTCAATTTGGATACAGTAGGTTGCCCTTGGTATAGGCAATTAATTGAATAGGTGCGTCACGATATCAATTGAATTCAATTTCAATTAATTTGCAATTTTATCAAGAAATTACATGAAATTATCCAATTTGGCCTAGAAAGTCCACTTGCATGTACCCATGGTGTAGGTCCATTATTTTTCATGTCAGTCAAGTAATTAGGTCAATAGAAAATTACTGGATCACATCAACTCTGCTCGAGGCTTAAAAGAGAGGCTTGAGTCATTTTTATGTGATTCATATTGGTTTATAGTGATCTTTGGATCTTGCATGTGAAAAATTTAGCTATAGATGGCTTTGATAGTAAGTTATATGATGAGTTCGTGCCTTTCCTGTGTTACCAATGGCTCGTGGATGTGAGATGAAGTGAAATGATATCTTGCATGGCTGCTCTAGCTTGTGGTGTGGTGCTTTGATGTGTGGAAGTCTGCGAAATTACAGTAGGACTTGATTCATGCACTTGGTTCAAGCCTAGAAAACTCATGCATGCGATACCCTTCTGTATTGCCATTTTTTGCTGCTACTTTTCCAGATCAGATCTTGAAAAACTTCCTTCTTCAAAGTTTCTTTCAATATCTTAAAGTTTAACATAGTTAAATTTCATATTTTTCTATGTCAGTTTGGGTGGTCAAATGGTCGTGTTTCTCTTCAGTTCTTAATTGACTAGTATTGCTGTAATTGTGACCTTCACTGATTTTTTATTTTCCATAGATTTTTCTAGCTAGAATCTTGATGAGATTTCTTCACAAAAATTGTTCAAAACTCTTTTCTCTACAACACATCAATTTTTTTAATGGTGTTTTGAGTTTTATGAAAACTAATTTCTTAGGTGTTACATAATCTACTTTGAGGTTCTGTTTTACTCCAATTTCAAGCAAATAAATGGCAAAGTTACATGTTGATTTTGACCTATTGTTCTCATGAAAACTATTTATCATCATCTTTTCTGTGACATATCCAAAATTTGGAAATTTTGGAAGTCATTAACTATTTTAATCAAAGTAATTTCTAAAAGTGGGCAAAACTATTTTGTTCAAACCAATTTTAAAATTGAGGCATTTATGAAGGGAAAACATGAAAATTTTGAAATGATGTTTTATGGAAAGTCAACCAACACATCTTAGCTTTCCAACAAAATAAGATTCACTGTGATGTGATGTCATTTGATGATGGCTTCGAATTATTAAGAGTTAATATCATGAAAAATTGCAAATCGGTATACTTATGATAAATTTATCCCAAATTAATTTTTTGACCACCAAAAACCTTAAATTGGTATAATTTTGACAAATTTACTATATGTTAGTTTCCGTTAAATTTTACTGTCAAATTATTAAGTTGAAAGACACGTAATAGTTGGTTGGTGTATCAGTTTGGAATTTTACTCTTAGTTTGTCACAGTTATACAATTTTTGTGATTTTTTGTGATATTAATCCAATTTAATAGATGATATATTTGTCATAAATGTACCAGTTTAAGATTTTTGGCAATCGAATAAATTAATTTGGAGTAAATTTGTCACAAGTGTACCAATTTAAGATTTTTTTATAATCAATTGGGATAAATTTGTCACAAGTGTATTAATTTGGAGCTTTTCATGGTTAAACAAAAAAAAAAAAAACGATTTTGGGCAAATTTGTCATAGGTGTACCAGTTTAGGGTTTTTCGGGATATTAATCTAATTATTAATTATAGTGGCAAATCTGTAATTATTGACTATTGAATGTGCGTGAGATATCAAGTTATTGCAATAGTTACATGTTATAGCCTATGCACAAATTGATAGAATAAAATGCCACATCATATGCATGCCGTGTGTGGTGATGGATACGTATGAGGCTACAAATGGCAACCCTTGGTGATGTGTGATTGGATTACTAAAGTGGTACCCAAAGCATACGTGGCGTGATTTCCTTAATGATGACCTGGAATGGATGTCGAGAGAGTTTCTTAGAATGTTGTGTGTTTCCTAGATGCCTTGGAGTGGGATGCCTAGGGTGTAACAGGGTTCCCTAGAAGTCTGGTTGAGTGATAGGCCAAAAGTGACTCACATGGTACCGACTTGCCATCGGTTAAAATTGTGAAATGGGGTTGGACCAAATGATGTTTTATGCATGAATTGGAACATTTGTTGAGTGCAACTACATTTTGTGTGCTACAGGCGCTTGTGAATACATTATAAGTACTGAGTACTTGTCATTTGCATTATATGTTCACTGTAGGTGAATCCTAGGAATCAAGAGTGTGCTAGATCGATTGATTTATGTATGTCTTATCTTTTGCTAAGCTTTGGCTTATGCTTGTTATATTACAATTTTTCAGATAATTAGAAAAATGAACGTACCCCCACTAGCTCATTATGGACAATCGTATCATTTTAAGTGCGGTTCGGAAGCGTCACTTTGTCCTAGTCCGAAAGCATATACTTGCGCTAGAGCTCTATTGTTTGGGTAGATATAGGGCACACTCACATGATACCATATCGTTTTGTTGCCTGGTTCATTTGAGAGGGAGATGAGCTGAAGGGACCTCTCCGAAATTGGGACGATAGTGACACCAACAGCATAGACGACAATGACAGTAGTAGCAGTGGACCTTCGGAGTACAGTGACCCCAATAAGGAATTAGATAGTAACGGTTGGGAGTGACATGGGATGGTAGATTTATGGGGTTGATTTCCATGGCGATGAATTCCATGATACTTAGTTTTTGGTTTTGCTCTCGATGGCGGGCATGTAGATAGAGTGGCACGTGTGTGCGTTACTAGTCGGGGTGTAGATTTCTTTTTGGTTTACCCCACGGTTAGGACTAATGGTTGTTTTGGTTGCATTCACCCATGTAGTTAAATAAGTAAGCCAATGAAATGGAAATTGACATTGACCTATTATGTTTCTGATTGTGCTTGTTTGCATAATTCACGTTATACATGCTTCTGCGCTAATGAAGAAATAATGGCTATTAAAGGTGGCATGATTGGGGCGTCACAGTTTGTGTGAAACATGGTGTACACATGCATGAGTCTGAATGGGTATATTGTTGGTTGATGACTTATATGGTAAATGAAATGGGAAAGGTAAAGTCTAGTAATATTTTTATCACAATAACTATATTATCATGTATTCACTTTATGTATATCAGGTGAAGTGGTAAGAGAATTCTTCCAACTTAAAAATAGAGGTTTCATTTAATGGGTTTTGACTCATTTTATTTTATTTTTTAAACATGTAAGATAGACAACTTTCAACTTTTACATTGTAGCATCCCTATGCAATACGAAGGTCTTTATGAAAATCTGCTTGAACCTTAGTTTGGAATAATATATACCAAGTATAGTTTTACCGTGTGAGTTGATGAAGGAGGTTTCACAGAGTGGATTCCTTTTCGATTTATTGCTTGGTACCAGAACCTTAATAGTGAGTTAGTAAATTCGTTGAGGGGCTTCAACCTTGATGATGGAGACACATCGGAGGGAAAAGTTATCGACCTGTGACTTGTGTGATGTGGAGAATGGTCTCCTCATTCCTACCTAGACTTTTGCCTTTTTGCTTGAAATCTAGTAGAGTTGTGAACTTGAAATATGGTATAAATAAAAAAAAAAAGGTATAAATACGTTGTCTATACTTACACGATTGTCTCTGTGAAGGGATTGGAAAACGTTTGATTACACTTTCCCATGCTAAAAGAGATTGATATTACAAGAAACACATGTCACATGTGATGTTCTGGAGCATCACATCACTATTCCTAAGAAATTTCATAACTTGACAACTAAAATCTCAGACTACACAGCTCAAATTTTCCAAAATTCCAATTTTAAGCCCTAAATCCAAAAATTATTCCTATCGGACTAACGAGGGACACGAGCACTTACTCGGGCTAGGCGAGGCGTTTGTGGTGAGCGCTCGCGAAATCCCTCTCCTTTTTTTTTTTTTCCCCTCCTTTCTGCTTCTTATTTCCCTTATTTTTCTTTTCCTCCCTTCTACTCATGCATGCGCGCTTTCGTCCTCATAAAAGGGTAGAAGCATTCCACTGTTCACCTTTCGCTTTTCTTTTGTTCACTTTTTCAAGGTTTCTTCTATTTTTCCGCCTTTGATTTTTCAAAACTGATATTTTATGGATTTTCACAAAACTTCGAATATACAACTTAACTCTGAAGACTATTTTGATTAAACAAACAAGGGATGCGATCACTTATCAGGCGTTGCAACATAATTGAACTGGTTTGGCATGACATTCGTGGTAAGCACGTACAAAGTCTTCTCTTTCTTTCCTTTTCCTCCCTTCTTTTTCTCCTTTTCTTTCCTTCCCTCCCTTGTGCGTGCTCTTGGTTTCCTTCTGTCAACAAAGCGTACCCTTTCTCTCTTCATTGACCACATCAATTTACTTTCCTTTTTTTAGTTTCGTTTTTTTTTTAAATTTCGTTCGGGCCCACCACTATTGACTTGGTCAATATAATACCAATCCAACCCATTTCAACAATGAATGATTGAACCAAAACATATGTAACAACTCATTCCGTTTATCTCTGTCATTCCCGTTTCAACAATGAACGATTGAACCAAAGCATATGAAATAACTCATTCCGTTTATCTCTTTCATTTACTACTTCCCCAAAATTTGTACCAAGTTCTCTCCTCCATTGTTTATAACGATTGCCCTTGCTCTCTCGAGGTCCGAATGTAGTTTTTACCATACAAAATAATTGCGCAAAGCATTTCAGCTTCTCCTATTTTTCTCTTCCCTTATGTCTTCGACTCTCTCTCTCTCTCTCTCTCTCTCTCTCTCTCTCTCTCTCTCTCTCACTCATTCTACTGGACTCCTGGTTCCATCTATAAATATATTATAGGTTATGCGGGATATATGAGCTTCAAAAATTTCTATAATCGTGCAGACATGATAATCTTAAAGTTCATATGCAGCATTACACTTGCTTTGCTTCTCACTGTTTCATCTGTTAGAGCAGCTCCCAAGGAATCTCTCATAACTTCTTTGCCTAGCTTCGATGGAACTCTCCCCTCTGAACTTTATGCAGGGTATGTAACCACATATATGTACTTGTGATTAGCTGTTTTTCAACTTGAATCTGTGTTATCACATGAGTTCAAAATTCGGAATATGCAGGTATGTGACTATAGATGGAATTCCTGGAAAAAAGAACTTGTTTTACTATTTCATTGCTTCAGAAAGGAATCCTTCGAAAGACCCTGTAGTACTGTGGCTTAATGGTGGACACGGGTGCTCCAGCTTTGATGGCTTTGTCTACGAACATGGTATCAGCTAATCCCTGGTGATCATAATTTATGTGATAAGCGTATTTCCCTCAGATATGTCGTGGCCCACTTAACAGCCTAGTGCCTGTTTCCAGGACCATTTAAATTCCACGTAGGAAAGCCAAAGGGAAGCTTGCCCCTATTGCACCTCAACCCGTTCAGCTGGTCCAAGGTCATTGGAAACTTATCTTTTCAGTTGCAACTAAGCAGTATGGCTTGTTCTAGATTAAAACTGAACAATATGAAACAAGCATGCCACATTGACTCATGGATTGAGTTTACAGTCATTTCTAATATCAATCATCTTCAAGGCCTGACCCTTATTAGTTGCGACATTATTTAACTTGTGCAGTCTATGATACCAGATTCTTGCACATATTTCAGGTTTCCAACATAATATATCTGGAATCTCCATGTGGTGTTGGTTTATCTTACTCTGATGCACCAAAGAATTATGTGACGGGAAACCTACAGACAGCCTCTGATACGCATGCCTTTCTTCTCAAGGTAATGCGATCCTAAACTATTCTGGATAAGCTTTGGAAAACCAGCAGGCCAAAATAATGTGTCACAGCTAACACTAGTTCTTTTTTTCCATCTAGTGGTTCGAACTTTATCCAGAATTCCTTTCAAATCGATTCTATATTTCTGGCGAGTCTTATGCTGGAGTTTATGTGCCAACTCTTGCTTCGGAAGTGGTAAAAGGTAATACATACTCACCAGAGGCAAGGTTCTTGTATTGGCTTGAATATGTAATATGGGATTTTCTATCCCTATAGGAATTCAAATTGGTGAAACGCCTCTGATCAATTTCAAGGTATGTTTTCCTCATAGTCTATAATATTTTTGGCAGTGCAGCATTCAAAGAACAATCATGAATTTGATACGGCTAGTTGAGATCTCAAATAAATTGGCATGATGCAGGGTTACATGATGGGAAATGGGGTCACAGATGAAAAATTTGATGGCAATGCTTATGTGCCTT
Organism: Eucalyptus leucophloia subsp. euroa; assembly: GCA_017140325.1. Classification (NCBI taxonomy): domain Eukaryota; kingdom Viridiplantae; phylum Streptophyta; class Magnoliopsida; order Myrtales; family Myrtaceae; genus Eucalyptus; species Eucalyptus leucophloia. The sequence goes on from CM029475.1 coordinate 64,551,784, forward strand.
TTGCTTTTGGAATGGGGCTGATCTCAAGTGACATCTACGAGGTGGGTCAGATCAGGGAGTTTTGCTTAGAGATTTTACCAGACTAAAGCTTCTGTAGGAAGATAATTGACACCGGCATGACTAATTGTGCCACACAATAACTAAGTATCAACAACATCAAGCATTAATTGTGGAACTCTCTGTGCGATGCCAAAAGCCATATTGACGCCAATTAACAGCGAGCTTAATATGGATCATATTTGATCGTTTCAGGCTTGCCAAACCATATGTGTCTATGATCCTCAGAGTGAAACCTGTCAGAAGAATATTGAGAAATTTGGACTGGTGAGATTGTCATCGTACTGTCTTATACTGGAAATTAATGAGGCCTTCTTTAGTACTTTGTGCATCTTCTGTAAATTTTAAGGAAGAGAAAAAGGTACTCAAGTAGATACAAATGAGTCGAGGTTCTAATTATCTTGAGTGTTTTGGCCATTTTTTAGGCTCTCTCAGGTCTAAACATTTATGACATTCTTGAGCCATGTTATCGTAATTCAGAGACCAAGAATGAAAGTGAAAACACAAATATGCCTTTAGGTGTCCATCAAGCAGAGGTGAATAAGAAGCCTCTCCCAAAGCAAGCAAGAATGTTTGGTTGCGCTTCACTTTTTGGGACCGCAAGAGATGCTGGAGCTTCAAGCCCTGGACCAGAAGTGCCTTGTGTGGTGAGTCAGTCATTTTACTAAGCTATGATTTGATTTTGCTTCTTTAGCTCTCTTCAAGGAATTTTTTTTTTCCCTGGGGGGAGGGGGGCGGGGTGCATGGGGGGTTGGGAACTAGGAAAACCCTTTGGATTGTCAGAACAAATTAATTGCCTCACCAGATCTTTGCTTCACTTGGTACTCCCATTCTTCCCTTTGATTTCCAGTACGTACAATCCGTTTTACATGCTGAATTGTGATGGCACAGGATGATGAAGTTGCAGTTGCATGGTTGAATGATGAAGCAGTTCGCAAAGCCATTCATGCAGCACCGGTAATGAAAAACATTATCCTCGTTTCATATCTCTGCATCAAGCGTCAAATGACTGATCATTCTGGAATGCATTCAATAGGCAAGCGTGGCAGGTTCTTGGTCCATATGTGCCCCAAGAGTCACTCATTCAGGTTATACTGACAGCATGATCCCTTACCGCAAAAACTTAACTTCCTGGGGTTACGGAGTGCTCATATACAAGTGAGATATCCAACAGAACAATCCTGCATCCACAATAACATGTTAACATGCTAGATCTCCTATCAAACCCCTTTGGTTTCCAGAAAAAGTTTGAATTTGACAAAATATATACAGTTTTTTACTAGTTGAGGAGAACTTAGATGAAATTCATATTGTGAAGACTAACCAAGTACAAGACCACAACAATGTCCTAATTTTTGGAATCAAGGATGCTGGTAGTGACCGAAACTTTTTTGACTGAGCTAAAGAGAGCATCCGTTAATAAAATCCGAGCAAAAATCTAGGATGGACCTTGCTACGCACCAAGTTAGTGTGTTGTTGTGGCATCTTTACATTTTGCTAACTGGACAGATCAACACAAGTTTGCATATGCATTGACTGATTTAAGTTAATAATTCATTGGTGTACTGGCAGTGGAGATCATGATATGGCAGTACCATTCACTGGGACACAAGCATGGACTAGATCAATGGGCTACAAGATCATTGATGAATGGAGGCCTTGGATGATTGATGATCAAGTCGCACGGTAAGTTTGACCTCTAAGTGCTCCAGTCACATCAGCAGCACCCACAGATGTGGCTACTTCATACCTGAAAAATATGACCTTTTTGCCCATACGACTTTTCATCATACCTTTTCCTTTCGTTACCTACTACTGTTGAGCACACCAATTCGTAGTGAAAATAAGCTATGCTGTTAAACATTAACTATACATGCTTTCTTGAATTGGTTCAGGTATCTGCAAGGATATGACAACAACTTCACATTCTTAACAATCAAGGTTATGTGCAACATACTCCAATACACCTATTCTTGTTTCATCATCCATTATTAAAAGCTACCTAGCAAGTGAAAGTCAATCAGAGGAAGGAACTTTTTAGAAGGCAGCTTGATGCATGCCATTACCTTGCTTTTCCTGGTAAAATTTTCAGACATCCCCTTCTGATTCTACTGTCTATCTCACTGTTGCAGGGAGCTGGGCACACGGTCCCTCAAAGCAAGCCACGAGAGGCGTTGGAGTTTTGTAGTTGCTGGTTAGATGGAAAACCAATATAGTGTTATTATATTCCCAGCTCATTGAATCAAAATGATCTCACCATGCAATTTTAGCACATGAGGACATACAACTTCCTCTATGTACCTGAAAGATTGCCGATAATTCAATAATATCTTCAACTTCACCTTGCTTCCTCCCTGGCTTGATAATTGGTTGTGATGAGGAGAATAGTGACACCATCATCATTGAGATCTATATGACAGAAACTTCATGCAGGCAATTCATAATGGTTGATCTAAGAATTGAGGTGAGTCACTAATCACATCCTTCATTTAAGGAGTGACATATCTAGAAAAAAACACAGATGAAGCAATTGTATAGGTCTACAGCATCCCGATAGATAAAAAATAGAGAAAAAACTCATTTGTGGGCATTGGCAATCTTCTTCTCAAGTGGGGCATGCCTGTAGATCATTGTTAGCTCATCACATAGAGGTTTTTCATTCCTTTATGAAGATCGGGTGATGCACTCCTGACAAGAGTATCAAGGAGCTAGATTTTAAATTAACATACAAGTATCATCTTTCTTAACAAGGGCAAGCTAATGAATTTGATAAAATCCAAGCTCGATGCGGATTTTACATGCAAATATTAAGCAAGATAACAAGTATTATAAAATTACGCGGAATACCCCATGTTCTGTCTGTTCCTGTGAGGGTGCTAGAAGTGGATCAGTTCATTTTCTGTTACAACATCACAGAGCTCCTGCATTTCTTATTTATTACAAGACATTCCTACTTTCCTTTTGATTGTATTATGTCTCGCTCATGTCCAGTTTCTTCATGATGTCTTATTAATTACTAGACATTCCTACTTGTCTCACTCACCTCCAGTTTGCGAATTCACTACCAGACATTCCCACATTCCTAAAATTGAAACACGATAATGCCACTTATTATGCTGTTACACGATATGCGTAAATAAGTAGCTCTGTTCTATGTAAGCGTGATCTCAAAAGACCATTTGACATGGCATAGCGTGTGAGAATTCTCTGTACGTAATAACATCAATTCTGTGGCATGGGAAAGCATAAAATTTTCTTTACCACAGCTTGTATGAAGTCTTTACAAGTAGAGTTCCTTGTCGAGAGAACAATGGGCATAAACATTTCAGCACCATGTACTTTCCAGCTTTCATATACTCTTGGGGCTCCTTAAAGGCTTTTTTTTTTTGTCATAGTTGATTGTACCTCTCTGAATCTTGTTCGGTAATATGCTATCCAGTCAACTCATTATTTTTTTCCTAGCAGAGTGGAGCAGCATAGTTAGAACAAACAATTTCGTTGATGAGAAGTTATTGCACAGTGCAGATTTACATGAGTCTAATACATCTGAATCTTTAGCTGTTTAACGAAGATGTTTAGATCTAAGTATACTGGCTGCGTGCCAGCACTTTTCTGGTGTAAATAAGAAGGTAACAAAAAATTAAGGGCAGGCAGGAGGAGGAAATTGTACAGGAGAGCAAGTTACTTCTCACTTCCGTAAGTTATACTCCATCGAGTATCAACAGCGGATGAGATACAGACTAGAGGAGTAGACTAAACGAGGGGCCGGAACAAGAAATAGAATGTAACTTTGCCACCATCCCATTCGATAGATAAAATCCTTTTAAATAATTGAATAATTGAACCAAAGCATGTCAAACAACTCATTCTGTTTGTCTCTTTCATCTATTTTTTGTTTAAAATTCGTTTCAAGTTCTCTTCTTCATTGTTTCTAATAGTTGACCTTTTTCTCAAAATAGTACTAGAAACAAATAGGGAAATCACATTCAATATTCGCTTCTTTCATGATGAGATAAACCTGAGGATGATGGGGACAGAATCAACAAAATAATCTTACAGGTCTGTATGACAGAAACTTCATGCTGGAAATTCAATGTAGTTTATCTAAGAATAAAGGTGAACCATTAATTGTGTCCTTCAATAAAGGATTCACAAGAGCGAGAAAAAACACAGATGAAGCAACAGTATATGTGTAGAGCATCCTGAAAATAAAATATAGAAAAAACTCATCATCTGTGGGCAATTGAAATCTTCCTCTCAACTGGGGCATGCCTATAGATCCTCATTAGCTCGACACATAGAGGTTTTTCAATCCTTGATGAAGACTAGATGATGCACTCTTGATAAGAGTATAAAGGGGCTAGATTTTAAATAACACAACAAGGATCAATTTTCTTGAGGAGCGTGAGCTAATGAATTCGGCAAAATCCAAGGTTGGCACAGAATTTACATTAAAACTTTGAGGGATATAATAAGTATTAACGGAAGTCTGTTCCTATGATGGTGCTAGAAGCAGAAAGAAGCCATGCTAAAGCCCTTTCCAACCAGTAGATGTGCATTGTCTCAGTTGATGTGTCAACCAAGGCGTTATCTTGAAGAAATTAAGGCTGTGCATTGTCTCAGTTGCTCTCCATGGTAGCGATGAGGGTGTGCCGTCACACTAGGACAATTTGGGTTACAAAGATGAGTGAAAGCATTGAGAAATTATTGTCGTTTTCAAAATTAGCTTCCACATGGGAGATTGGTGAGATTATGAAGTCTGATGAAGGGAACTCCCGTTAAAGTTGAGCCAAAAACTCATGGATCCAACTCTGCGCTGAATTGGAGAGTACAGGGGCAGCGCCCTTGGCTTATAAGGTAAGGGTCAGGGGCTATGGCCCCGAGGTGAACTTTAATGAAAGGATTGAAAAAACCCTTGACATTGATAGTGAAAAAGATTGCATAGTGCGATAGCATGATTTTTCCCTTTCTGACTTTGAAAGGTTTTCATGTAAAAAATTGTCTGTCTTCTTCTCAAATTTCTTTTCGTTTAGGTTTTTCGTTCCTAATAAGTGATATCACAACCAATGGTTAATTGGTTGGCTCCAATCTGATCCAATGTATAGTAAATATCTCAAGGAAGGAATTCCATAATCATCCGGATGACAACAAAACTAATACTGAGCTCACACTTTGAGGAAGAGATTGTTAAGATGTACATGTAAATTGGTATGGCGTGGAGTAGTTACTAATTCTAGTTGGGCTGAACCTTATTAGCTTAAGGTTACTAATCATGTTTTAAGAGTTACTAAAATTATATGAAGACTTCTCTTGATAGTTTACGCTTATTTTTGGGCACGTGTGTTATCTTCGTGATATGGCGGCAGTATTGTATGGTGTGTATTATGCAGTGTATCCTGTGTAATTCTGGTAACACTAAAAAGAGTCATGCGGATGTTAAAAGGTGAAAAGAGGTGACTAGCGTAGCTACTAGAGGTGTGCAAAAAAAAAAAGGGAAACCGCCCGATTTTTGGTTCCCGGATGGATCTATGAAACCAACGGGCAGCTCTTGATTCTAATTTTTTTTGAGTTGGTCCTTAGTCAGCAGTTCCTGATTTTAGAATGAGAACCATTAACTCAGACCATGCTCACCTCAAATAGCTGCCTCATTGAATATTATCACGAGGGTCCCAAACTAGGCAAAGAAATATTACGCCTTATGCCGGAAACTATTTCAAATCGGGCACCCGGTGCCACTTGCGACTAGTAAGCCCAAGGTAAACAAGTCTAGTCAGTCGTCACCTAAGCCCCACTAGAGCGCTAGAGGTCCAAAAACCCGATTCGCTGGCCTCAGAATATTGCATCCGCTGCAAGAAGTTCCGGCCTCGTGAATCTTGCAGATGCAAGTGTCGGTCCCGTGCCACTTCGCGAACGCGTCCGGGGACCGCGGCAAGTTCATCGACTTTATTGCTATTAGAACAAAAATTACACTTATGGTGCATTTGTTACGTGAAAAACTCAATGGTATAAGAAAATGCTCTTTGATAAAATGTTTTTTAAGAATACCATTAGTTTCTCTTTATTTGGTAATATATGATTGAATTTTTTTTTTTTTTGATGTTTAGATATTATTAGAAAATAATTTCAATTTCATGAGTTTATTTCAAGTAAAAAAATTTTTGAATTTTTTAAATATTAAAAAATCCGAATTTTCAATTATTTTAATTTTCTCTTTTTTATTTTTATTTACTTTTTTGCGAAAAACTTAAATTTTTAATTATTGTTTAATTTCCTTTTCCTTTTTCTCCCTTCCTCTGCCACTACCGGCGGGTGATGGCCCCCAAGCAAGCTCCACCTCGTAGAGATTGGGTGAGCCCCAAGTTTGTCGGTCTCCAAGCCCGAGCTTGCATGGATCTACCAAGCTACGAGCTCGCCGACCTTAGCCGAGCTCGAGCTTGGCTAAATCTAGTAAGCCACGAGCTTAGTGACCTCGACGGAGCTAAGGTTGGCAATCTCGAGCTCACCTAGATCGCAGAGGCTTAAGCTTGCCAACTTGCATCTTGGCCGCTCCTTGGGTTGTCGATAATTCTTTGAGACACACAGTCATAAGACGAAGATGGGGGAAAAAGTAGAAAGGAAAAGAAAGAAAGAAAAGAGAAAAGAAGAAAAAGAAAAATAATCATAATAAAAAAATAATTTTTTTAAGATAATTAAAATTTCAAGTTTTTTAAGAAAAATTATTTTATAAGAATAAAATTTTCATTAATCAAGGACCGTAAAACTAGGAAAACTTTTGGAAAACGTTTTCCGATTCGATTCTTTTAAAGGGGAAATCATTTCCTGAATTTAAGTTTTAGTAGGAAAATATTTTTCGTTGATTCATTTTCTTAAGTGAATCAAGTATTGGAAAATGAGAAAAACGTTTGTTTTTTTTTTTTTTAAGTAAATAGACCCTAAGTCTTTTTTTTTATCCCATTTTTTTTTTCTAGTAACTTCAAGTTAATGGTTTTTCAACCAACTCACGGGTCATAAGTGGAAACACATCCTCTCGTGTCATCAGTTGACTTTTCACCCCCTGCATTAAATTTCCATATTATTACTTCTTCATGGCCCTGCCCATTCAAACATGAATGGACCAATAGTTGTCCCTTGACGATCTCCTCATGTGAAGGAGAGCTGGAACTCGGCGTGGTCAAAACAAGAGTGGACTAACGGTTGTAGCCCTAGAATTACCATGCAACTTTACCACCATCCCTTCTGATACATACAACTTTTAAATAATGAATGATTGAACCAAAGCATGTGACTAACAGTACGCCCTTGACGATCTCCTCATGTGAAGGACAGTTGGAATTTGGCGTGCTCCCGACAAGAGTGGACTAATGGTCTCACCCCTAAAATTACAATGCCACTTTACCATCATCCTTTTTGATACATGAACCAAAGCACGGGACTAACAGTTCTCCCTTGATGATCACCTCATGTGAAGGACAGTTGGAACTCATCATGCTCCCAAAAAAGAGTGGACTAACAGTTCTACCCCTAGAAATTACAATGCAACTTTCCCACCATTCTTTTGATACATACAACTTTTAAATAATGAATGACCGAACCAAAGCACATGACAACTCATTCTGTTTGTCACTTTCATTTACCATTTTTCCCAAAAATTTGTATCTAGCTCTCTCCTTCATTCTTTACACCGATTCATTGCACCTTACAGGTCAAAAGGTACTTTTGAAGTACAAAATACTTGCGCAGAGCATTTCAGCTTTACCAAGTTGTCTCTTCCGTTTCATCTTCTGCTCTCTCCATCGACAACACATTCCACTGTACTCCTGGTTCCATCTACAAATATTTTGTAGGTTAAGCAGGATATATGAGCTTCGAGAATTTCTATATTCGTGCAGACATGATAATCTTAAAGTTCATATGCAGCATTACACTTGCTTTGCTTCTCACTGTTTCAACTGTTAGAGCAGCTCCAAAAAAATCTGTTATATCTTCTTTGCCTGGATTCGTTGGAACTCTCCCCTCTAAACATTATGCAGGGTGTGTAACCACATATATGTATTTGTGACTAGCTGTTTTTCGATTTGAATCTGAGTTATCATGCGAATTTGAAATTCGGAATTGGCAGGTATATGACCATAGATGGAAGTCCTGGAGAAAAGAACTTGTTTTACTATTTCATTGTTTCAGAAAGGAATCCTTCAAAAGACCCTGTAGTATTGTGGCTCAATGGTGGACCTGCGTGCTCCAGCTTTGATGGATTCATCTACGAACATGGTATCCAAGTTAATTCATGGTGACCATAGTTTATGTGATGAGCATATTTCCCCCAGAGAGTCGTGCACCACTTCACAGCCTAGTGCCTGTTTCCAGGACCATTTAAATTCCAAGCAGGAAAGCCAAAGGAAAGCTTGCCCGCATTGCACCTCAACCCGTTCAGCTGGTCCAGGGTCGTTAAAATTTATCTTCTTAGTTGCAACTAAGCAGTATGGTTACTGAACAATATGTACCAGGCGTGCCACATTGACTGATGGATTGAGTTTACTGTCATTTCGAATATCAATCAATCACCCTCACAGCTTGTCCCTTATTAGTCTCAACATTATTTACCTTGTGTAGTCTATGATCCCATATTCTTGCACATCTTTCAGGTTTCCAACATAATATACCTGGATTCTCCATGTGGCGTTGGTTTGTCTTACTCCAATAATCCGAAGAATTATGTGACGGGAGACCTAAAGACTGCCTCTGATACGCATACGTTTCTTCTCAAGGTAATGAGGTCCTGAACTGCTTGAGAAAAGCAATGGAAAACCAGCAGCCCAAAATTATGTGTCCCAGCTAACAGTAGCTCTTCATTTCCATCTAGTGGTTCAAACTTTATCCAGAGTTCCTTTCAAACCCATTCTATATTTCCGGAGAGTCCTATGCTGGAGTTTATGTGCCAACTCTTGCTTCAGAAGTGGTAAAAGGTAATGCATATTCACAAAAGGCGGTTCCTGCATTGTCTAGAATAAATAATAGGAGATTTACTCTACCTGCAGGAATTCAAATTGGTGAAAAGCCTCTTATCAATTTCAAGGTATGTTTTCTTCATACTCCACTGACTGGTTAAGGCAGTGGATCATCCAATGGTCATTAATTTGATGCAGCTAGTTGAGATGTCAGATATAATGGCATGATGCAGGGTTACTTGGTGGGAAATGGAGTCACAGACGAAAAATTTGATGGCAATGCTTTTGTGCCTTTTGCTTTCGGAATGGGGCTGATTTCAAGTGACATCTATGAGGTGGGTTGGATCAGAGAGTTTGCTCAGATAATTTACTGTACTGAAGCTACTATAGGAATATAATTGACACTGGCATGACTAATTGTGCCACAGAAAAACTATAAGTGCCCACAACTTAAGATAAAGCATTAATTGTTGAAACCACTGTGTGATGCCAAAAGCCATCTTTATGCTAATTAACTGGGCACTGAATATGGATCATATTTGATCATTTCAGGCTTGCCAAATCACATGTGGTGGAAAATTCTATGATCCTCCTAGTGAAGGCTGTCAAAAGAATCTTGAGAAAGTTGAACAGGTGAGATTGTCATTGTACTGTCTTATACTGGAAATTAAGAAAGCTTTCCTAGGTACTTTGTGCATGTTCTGTAAATTTTAAGGAAAAGGGAAAGGTACTCAAGTAGATACAAATGAGTCAAGGTTCTAATTATCCGGAGTGCTTTTGCCACTATGTAGGCTGTCTCAGGTCTAAACGTGTACGACATTCTTGAGCCATGTTATGGTAATTCAGAGACCAGGAATGGAAGTGGAAACACAAATATGCCTTTGGTCTTCCATCAAATGGGGGTGAATAAGAAGCCTCTCCCAAAGCGAACAAGTATGTTTGGTCAAGCTTCACCTTTTTGGTCCACAAGAGACACTGAAGCTTCAAGCCCTGGATCACAGGATGGGTATCATGTCAAATGTGTGGTGAGTTAGTTGAAGTTATAAGTATGATCTGATTTTGCTTCATTAGCTCTCTTCAAGGAAGTTCTTTTCTTTTATTTTTTTTAATTTTTTTTTTTTGGGGTGTGGGAAAGAGGGGGTGGGGGGGGAGGTGGGGATGATTTGTGGCGGGTGGGGGGGGGGCTGCTGGGAACAACGAGCAAAATACTTTGGATTGTCAGAACAGATGAATCGCCTCAACACACTTTTGCTTCACTTGGTGCTCCCATTCTTCCCTTTGGTTTCCAGTACATACAATCAGTTTTACACGCTGAACTGTGATGGCACAGGATGATGAAGCAGCAGTTGCATGGTTGAATAATGAAGCAGTTCGCAAAGCTATTCATGCAGCGCCAGTAATGAAATACATTATCCTCATTTCCTATCAGTGCATCAAGTGTCAAATTACTGATCAATCTGGAATGCATTCAATAGGTAAGCGTGGCAGGTTCTTGGTGGATATGTGCCGGAAGAGTCAGTTATTCAGGTGATACTGGAAGCATGATCCCTTACCACAAAAACTTGACTTCCCAGGGTTACCGAGTGCTCATATACAGGTGAGATATCTGACAGAACAATCCTGCATCCACAATTACATGGTAACATGCTAGATCTCCTATAAACCCCATTGGTTTCCAGAAAAAAGTTTGAATTTGACAAAATATATACAATTTTTTACTAGTTGAGGAGAATTAGGATGAAATTAAACTTATATTGTGATGTGAAGACAGACAAGTAAAAGAGCCACAACAATGTCCTTTGGAATTAAGGACGCCGGTAGTGACCTCGAACTTTTTTGACTGAGCTAAAGAGAGGATCGGTTAATAAAATCTGAGCAAAAATCTAGGATGGACCTTGCTAGCCACCAAGTTAGTGTGTTGTTTTGGCATCTTTACATTTTGCTAACTGGACAGATCAACACAGGTTTGCTTATGCATTGAATGATTTAAGTTAATAATTCATTGGTGTACTGACAGTGGAGATCATGATATGAAAGTACCATTCACTGGGACTGAAGCATGGACCCGATCATTGGGATACAAGATCATTGATGAATGGAGGCCTTGGATGACTGATGATCAAGTCGCAGGGTAAGTTTGACCTCTATATGCATTCCGGTCACGTCAGCAGCAGCCACAGATGTGGCTACTTCACACCAGAAATATGACCTTTTACCTATAGGCCTTTTCATCGTACCTTTTCCTTTCATTACCTATTGCTGTTAAGCACACCAATTCGTAGTGAAAATAAGCTATACTGTTTTAACTATACGTTCTTTCTTGAATTGGTTCAGGTATCTGCAAGGATATGACAACAACTTCACATTCTTAAAAATCAAGGTTATGTGCAACATACTCCAATATACCTATTCTTGTTTCATCATCCATTATTAAAAGCTAACTAGCAAGTGAAAGTCAATCAGAGGCAGGAACTTTATAGAAGGCGGCTTGATGCATGCCATTGCCTTGCTTTTCCTTGTAAAATCTTTGGACATCCCCTTCTCATTCTACCGTCTATCTCACTGGTGCAGGGAGCTGGGCACATGGTCGCTCAAACCAAGCCACGAGAGGCGTTGGAGTTTTATAGTCGCTGGTTAGATGGAAAACCAATATAGCGTCATTGCATTCCCAGCTCATTGAATCAAAATGATCTCATCATACAATTTTAGCGCATGAGGAATATAACTTCCTCAATGTACCTGAAAGATTACTGAATAATTTAATATCTTCAACTTCACACCGCTTCCTCCCTAGCTTGATAAGGGCACAATTGGTAACCATTTTGTTCCTAAAAATAATTTTTGCTCCGAATAATATTTTTTTATTCTGTTCCCGAAAATAATTTATGAATTTTGGCACTTGATAACTATCCAAAATTTCTATTCCTAAGATAGAAATGCGTTTGGTAAGATTCTTAAATTTTTTTTGTTTTTTTTTAATTTTTTAATACTTTCATAATTTTTTTCTTTTCTTTTTCCTTTTCTCTTCTCCTCCCTCCTTCTTTGTGGCTGGCGACCGGCTAGGCAAGGTCCAACCAGCTCACCGAAGGCTTACTTGGCCATTGCGAGCCTCAACCTCGCCCGACAAGGTGAGGCTCGGCCTTGCCAAAATCGTTGGGTATTGCGAGCCTCAGCCTCGCCTTGGCAACACAAGGTCGGCCTTGCCTAGGCCTGGCGAGGACAAGCCTCGCCTTGGCTGGGCGAGATTGACCTCACCTAGATCTGGCAAGGCCGAGACTTGTCGAGCCACCGCCAGGTCGGTGTTGCCTGCCTAGCCATAGCGAGGCTCAGGCTGACAAGCCTCACCATGACTTGATGTCACCAAGGGTTAGCAACGCTCGGGCAAGGTTGTCGGCCTTCATCTAGCTAATCACCAGTCGATGTTGCCTGCCCAGCCACAGAGAGGCTCAAGCCAACAAGCCTCACCAAGACTTGATGTCACCAAGGGTCAGCGACACTCGGGCAAAGTCGTCGGCCTTCTCTAGCCGATCACCGGCCATGGCGGAGGCTAGCAACTAGGCAAAGAGAAGAAGGGGTCAGCAACACTCGAGCAAGGTCGTCGCCCTAAATCTAGCTGATCACTAGCCATGGTGAAGGCCGGCAACTAGGCAAAAAGAAGAAGAAAAATTAAACTTAATTCTAGGAATTGTTCTCGGGAACAAGTAACTTTTTTCTACTTATTAATTTTGTTCCAAATCTATTTTCAGGAACAAAAAAAATATTTTTGTTTTTGAGAACAAAAAATTTACTAAATGAATTTATGTTCTTTTTTTTTATTCCAAAGAACAAAAGAACAAAATTAGTTATTCTTAAAAACGTTAGCAAACGGGGCCTAATTGGCTGTGATGAAAGCATCAAAAGCGAAGGAATAAAGCAAATTCCACATATATCCCCCCCGAAAACACTTGCCCAGGTCTGACTATACTGGTCAAAATTGCCTCTCCGAAGAAAAGTATAGCCCAATTAGCCCGAGAATTTTGTCTACTTTGCAGATGCAAAAGTAGAAATGAATCGCGAAATAGTGTCAGATAAGACGAAAAAGACTCAGCTATCTCTTCATGTCTTTCGAGGCTTTCAAAAAGCAGTTCGAGTCCCAGTGCTTTTCTGTTTCCCCCAGCTCAATGGAGGCCCTTGCTTCCTCATCCCTACACACCGAGGCAGCATGTCTCTTCCCAGACGCCCAATGTCACCCTCTGAGACAGCATGTTAGAAGTCACTCCTATAGCGGCACTAAGGCTGATTTTTCAGAGAACATCTCAGTCTGGATATATAGTTCAAAGGGCACGCTCAAATTCTAGGAAATTGGATCCTTGCTCCACAGTCATGGACCATGGCCATCAATGACATCATAGAAAAGTTTCTTTGAATTACCCCTTAGAAACTCAAACTCTACACGGCATGGCAAGAAAACTAAAGATGTCAAGCTCATTGTTGGTAATAAATCACTCAATAAAATGAATGGCAATGAAAATAGATGACACTAGCACCCAAAAGCTAGTGAACCGTTCTATCTTGTGTTTCAGAGAGCGCTAAAGCTGAAGAACAGAGGGAACATCTCCTTTTCCAGCAAAAGCAACATGGCAATTGGTTGCAATTTTGTTTAGGTGATTAGCTAGGCCTGTTGTTGAAAAGATAAAAACATAATTGAATGTAAAAGGGGCATGCTCGCCAGACTATAAACCATTTGTTGGGAGCTCAATCCAACCAATAAGATATGGTCTCACTAGGATATATTAAGTATCTCACTTCATACTGATTATCCTATGTAGGACTTTTTCTAACACAACTCACAGTTCGTCTCAGAATCGAGGGCTATATTTTTAAATAACATAGCAAGGATAAACTTTCTTGAGGAGGGCAAGCTAATGATTTCGACACAATACAAGCCTGGTACAGATTTAAGTTATAATTTCAAGCACTATAAACAATAATTAAAAATAACTTCACAGAATACTCGATCTTCAGTTCGTTCCGATTAGGGCGCTCGACGCAGAAAAAAGCCATGCTAAAGTCCCTTCCAACAAGTAGATCCTTCCGAATAATGGAAATGATAGCATAAAGCATCTCAGGCTACTCATCTTCTTGTCTCTTTTATTTGTTACTCATTGTTCCATTCAAATTTTAGTGGAATGGCTTGTCTTACTACATTGGGTTGTCCAGTACTATCCTCAAAATCAGATTCTTTTCTATGTCTGTCTTTTCTTTTTGCTCCATTCTCTCTCCTTCTCTCTCCCTCTCAGAAGTATTGGACAGTCTACGTCTATTATTCCCAACTACACCGATATAAGTTCACTCATTATCTTCAGATTTATGTTTGTTAGTGGTATAAAGAACCATGATCGTCTTGGAATTAAAATCCATCATAGTGTCTAGCTTAATTTTCACTGCTTCGGAGCAGCTCCTAAAGAATCCATGCTAAAGCCCATTCCAACTGATGGATCCTTCAGAATAAGGAAATGATTGCATAAAGCATCTCAGCCAACTCATCTACTTGTCTCTTTCATCTGTTACTTCTTGTTCCATTCAAATTTTCTTGAAATCACTTGTCTTCTACAATGTGTTATCCATTAATATCCTCCAAATGAGTTTATTTTTGGTTACTTCATCACACCGAGCTCCTGCATGTCTTACATATCACTATTCCTATTTTCCTTTAAATGTAACTCTAGTCTCACTCACCTTCAGTTTCTTTACCATGTATGCTTTTCTTTTTCCTCCATTCTCTCTCCTTCCCTCTCCCTCTCAGAAAGAAGTACAAGATGGTCTACTTATAATCTTAGCTACACTACCAATGCAAGTTCATCTGTTACTTTCACAAATAAGTTAATTAGTAGATAACAAAGAACCATAATCATCTTGAAACTAATATCCACCATAGCATCTAGATTAATTTTCACTGTTTCAGTAGCTAGAGCAGGCCCTAGAGAATCTGTTATTCACCTACCAGGCTTCACTGACACTTTTCCCTCCGAAAATTATGCAGGGAAATATGTTCTTACAATATGTTCCAGTAACAAACTATTGTTGATCTCTTGACTCTTGGTGTTTCATTGTTATGAAAATGTTGGATTTTAACCTTTGCAGCTATGTGACAATAGATGCAAAGCATGGAAAGAAGAATTTGTTCTATCACTTGGTTTCATCCGAAAGAAATACTTTAAAAGACCCAGTAGAATTATGGCTTAATGGTGGAGCTGGGTGTTCTAGTCTTGGAGGATTTATTTTCGAACACTGTATTTAAATTTGGTTATAGATTTCTCTGTTGTACATGTTGCTGTCAAAAATTAAGTCCCTTCCTTTGCTTTGCTTCCATTAGGACCATTTAATTTCAAAGCAGGAAAGTCAATGAAAAATTTGCCCACATTGCCCCTCAATCCCTTCAGCTGGTCCAAGGTTGACAAGCACTTTGGTTATGAGAAACCTTTTCTTTTATTTGCACCAAATTTACCGTGGATGCCACTTAATGTGATAATCTTATAAGGGAATATGTACATACGTCACTGGTCACTCATTTTCTTGACAGAATGCTCTTTCCTTACAAGACTCTCGTACGTCTTTCAGGTTTCCAACATGCTATATCTGGATCCACCACGTGGAGTAGGTTTGTCTTGCTCTGACAATCCAAGGAGTTATGTGACAGGAGACCTACAGACCGCATCGGACACGCTTTTCTTCTCGGGGTAAAGAGTTTCTGAACTTATCTAAATGTTCCGAGAAAAAACAGCAGGAAAGATAACGCTTTGGCCAATTTACTGGAGTTGAATGGCATAGATAGTATGGTGGTGGCTGTGGCAGCCTGTAAAACCATTTATCAATTATTTCTCTATATTCCAACTCTTGGCCTGCATAATTCCCTTTCTTTTCATCTAGAGGTTTGACCTTTATCTGGAGTTCCTTTCAAATCCATTTTATATCTCCGGAGAGTCCTATGCTGGAATCCATGCGCCAACTCTTGCTTCTGAAGTGGTAAAAGGTAAAACATACTAACCTCTATGAAGGAAAATTTTTGTTCTCTGTTCAGTCTGAATTTTTGTCTCTCCTTGTACAGGTATTGAACATGGTGAAGAGCCTCTAATCAATTTCAAGGCATGTCCTCTTCCTGTACTCTGCTGAAAGCACTGAGCAGTATATTAATTCAATGAATGGTTATGGGTTCTGTTTCAAAATGGAAATTTGAATAGGCAGTCTGCAGGGTTACATGGTGCGGAATGGACAAACAGATGGGAAATTCGATGGCCTTGCTGCTCGCATGCCATTCGCTTTTGGTATGGGATTGATCTCGATCGACTTCTTTGAGGCGGCTCATATAAGGGAGTTCAGACCATGCTGTACAGCACAAACAGTTGTATAATATTTGATTGAGACCAGATATGACCGTATTTTCATACGAGTACAAGGATCGGGACGGCGTTTATTGGTGGAATCACTTGTTTGATGACACAATCCATCTTTGTCGTCTTGAACAGTATGTTGAGCATACATAATGTCACTTTTGCAGGACTGTCAGGCTACATGTAAAGGAAAATTCAACGACCCTCCCAGCAGAAGCTGTAGCAAAAATATCGACAAGTTTTACCAGGTACAACTACCAAAATTGTATTTATGCATGGTTTCTGCTCCTTGTGCAATGTAGTACGAAATAAAAGAAGAAAAGAAGTAAGCTCCACCAGATTTGTAACTACACTAGGGTGATAATTTCATAAATTTCTTGTTATTTTCCAGCTTACGGGCAGGCGGTCTAAATGGCTACAATATTCTCGAGCCCAAAGGGCACGTATGATAACCATTTTATTTATGTTCCAGAATAATTTTTGGTTCCAAACTTGTTTTTGGAATAGAATTTCATTTAGTGACGCAATTTTATTTTTCTATTTCTAGAACAAATTTTAGTCCAAGAATAGATTTGGAATAAAAATAGAAAAGTAAAAGACTTTTACTTCTCTAATCCTAGAACAAAAATAAGAAATAAAAACTCTTTTCATCGCTCATCTTATCTATTAGTCAGCCACCCACTTGCCACTATCCCTCGCCGTCCATTGCCGGTTGCTAACGGCCGCCATCCGCTGCCAGTCAATGGTCAACACTACCGCCCACGACTGCCACCCCTTTCATCCACCAATCGCTGCCTGCCACCATTGTTGCCATCCGTTACTCCCTGGGACGAAGAAATTTTGTGTTGTTATCAAACAAAATTTTATTCTATGAACATAAATTTTGCATCGTTATTAAACATGAATTTTTACTCAAAATCTCATCCATAAATAGAAATAGAAAAATTTATTTCTCTTCTATAAATCAATTTCTGGCCAGAATGGTTACCATCGCCGCCTCGAAAAATATTAAACCACGATCACAAGATAATTATGCCTGTGAATTTAAATCAACCAGCAACTCAGGAGCTTCATCCGATGAGGAAGAGAATATCAGGTGCAAGGAATGGTCCATGTCATGTGAGTTCTTTGCTTTCCTTTCTATTCCTTTTTGGAAGATTGAAGTGTCGTAGAAATTTGCCGTGCGTTCTGACTCTTAAAATGTTCTTCAAGAAATAGACTTTTTCGAAAGCATTCCTTCTGTTGTATATATTACTTAACGCCAAAGAAAAATGAAGGAAAAGAAAGAAAATGCAAAACTTAACAAAAACCTTTCACTCTAATCCCAGGGAAATTTGTAGCACTACCTTTTTGCATGAGTGGAGCGCTACAGTCATGCCCTTTTGATCTTCAATATATCATGCCAATCTTTTATATGTTAAACCCTGATGCTGCAGATTCTGCCATATGAAGAACTTGCAAGTGTGTGGTTGAATAAGCAGTTAGAGAAGCTATACATGCTGCGCCGGTATAATGCTTTTACATCCTTACATTTGATATCCCAAGAATCAAAGTGTCAACTTATTAAATATAACATTGGCTTATTCATTTCTTACGATAGGTGAGCACGGAAGGTCCTTGATCTCCTATGCGGCGAGGGCCGAATTACTTACAGCTGTGATGCTGGAAGCATGATCCCTTACCATAGAAATTTAGGATCCGTTTGGTAATGATTATATTATGGGGAATAATTTCTTTTCAAAAATAGTATTTTTAATTATATTTCCCAAAACAATTTCTCAGTAAAAGAATACGTATTTGATACGATTCATGAAAAAATTATATTCTCAAAATGGAAAAAGAATATAAATGTATTTGATACGATTCACGAAAAATTTTGTAACGTAGAATTTTTTTTAATTTTTTTTTAATTCTCCCTCAACTTCCAATGGATATCGGGCACTCACATACAGGTGTGACATCTCATAGATAAGCCTTTTGCATTGCAATGGCACTTCAGGACTATTCTGCGGCAGACTAGTTTGATTAGTCCTTTGCAGGCATTCCTCATGAAACTGTTAGGTTTCTAATCTAACAGCAGCGGGGACCATGATTTTGCCGTGCCTTTCACTGGAACTCAAGCATGGACCAGATCGCTGGGATACAATATCCTAGATGAATGGAGGTCTTGGGTTTCTAACGATCAAGCAGCTGGGTAAGTTCTGCTTTCAAGTTTTAAAAAACTGTATGCTGTTATCAACTGCACCTGCAGAAAGTCCAGGCACATCTGAATATTTTATATATAAAGAAAGCAAGTGATTAGCCTGGTTGCAACCACAAATTTCACAGTTATTCTTTATTTATTCTATCAGATTATATTTGCGGTGTCCATTGAATGACCCTCTTTATGGTACCAAATCTCTTGAATATTATCGCAGTACAAATATATCTTACCCAGATCTATCGGATTATTCTATTAGCCTACAGCGATAATAGTATCAGAATCTGTACCGATGCACTCCAACCTGCGAATAAAACTCTAGCAAGATGTGACCTAAAAAGGAGACCTGATCATCAAAGAAATATAAATTTGTGGGGATTTTCTTGATCTCAAGTCAGTTTTCTTCAGATTCTTTATTTTTATTTGTTTCTTCTTTTTTATTACCCCCCACATTTAAAAGTACTTTTCACAAATATTAGAACTAGCTATTGTCCTATGATGCATTAACAAAGCTTCTTTTTCTTTAAAAAAAAGAAAAATATGCGGGCATCTCCAAGGATATAACAACCACCTTACATTCTTGACCATCAAGGTTTTTCAGAAAATCCCATTTCACTTCAAGAAATTAGCTTCAGATTCTTGAAGAGAAATTAGACTAAGCAAAGTAGCATCTTCTTGTATGCTCAGCCAGAAAACCTTGATAGAATGTGGCATGACATACACAGTTCAAAATTTACAAACCAGAACAGTCGATGCCTGAGAACGGAAGTGCTTCTTGGCCCTCTAATTTAAATCATGAAATCTTCGCAATTTTCCATTCTTTTTATAGAATGTGCTCAAAGTCATTAAGCCATCACAAACAAGTCACCATGGCTTGTATCACCTCTGATATTGTTTATCATTGTGCAGGGATATGGGCATATGGTCTCCTATTACAAGCCAAGGGAGGCATTGGACTTCTATAGCCGTTGGTTAGACGGAAGACCAATCTTTCATAATTTTACACCTGTTTCATTGCATTGTTCAGGTTAAGTTGCATCACAGATACAACTTCGCCATGTACTCGGAGAAAATAATAATGTAATTTCAAATAAGATATCTTTTGCATAGTGTCCTCCGAAAGCATATGCATCGAGTATGGTCCATATTCTAACACAAGAAGAGATCATTCATGTCAATAATTGGATTTTCAGCACAATTGTGATGCACAAATGTTCTGTATTGAGAAAATAATAATCGGCAGAGAAGGATTTCTACAAAATTGCACATCCATCCCACAACAAAAACGAGAGAGAGGACATTCCCCCAGTCCCAGGCATGCTAATAAAGCCGGGCCTATCTCTCTAGAATGATTGACAACCCTAAATGCGTATCCTTTTTGCCCATCCATTCAAAGAGACAGAGAAACAGGAAAGGGGAGAAAAGAAAACAACATACACAAAAGCAAATGACAGAGGCAAACCTTCTTTATGATTGTTTAAGACTCCTTGCATCCCTAACTGCCTTTATCTCCCTTTTGGGCAACAAACCTTGGCAGAGTCAAGAGTATTTACCCTAGACACTCCTTCAAGAGCAGACCAATCTTTCTCTGATTTGGAATGTATTTTCTCATGCTTTGACGTGCAATCTTTACCATTGTCAACCATAATGTCTGATCCACAGAGGTCAGCCATTGCAAAAACCTTTTTCTCCATTACTGCTTGTGTCAACTTGATCCCTCAGAGTAAGTTGTTCCTTGGATTTTAAATTGATGCTGTGGAGAAATTGTTGGAGTCCAGAAAGAGGCAAACAGCAGCACAGTCATCAACTTTGGAAGTGGGGTATTTGCACTTCCATGCCCGAACTGCTGACTCCACCAAGGATCGAGCTGCAGAGGAACGTGCTGGGGCTGAAGCAACAATGTCTACCACTTCCTCATTTGACAACACATCCCAGACCTAGAATAATTTGGGAATGTTAATCGCAATTATAATCTCTAAACTAAAGGAAGTGGCGAGGCATTACAGCTGGACCACCTACCCCATCTGTTGCCAGCACAACAAATTCATCCTTCTCTGTTAGACATCGGTATGATATTTCAGGTACAGAGATTAGACCGAAATCCTTAAGGCAAAAATCACCAAAAGCTCGTGCCATTGCAAGGCCAGGGAGTCATTGTTTGGTAACCAGACACGAGCAACTTCTGGTTCATCTTGAAGAGAGAATACCCGTCCCCTACACTTCCGGATCCTCTCTGCTTCCGCTGTCTCAAATGAAAGGAACAAGTTACTTAAGAAAAAATATGGCTTAAAAGAAATTGCAAGAAATTAGGTGAGAACTAGTCGCTTGGCATCCAACTCCAGAATCTATGCCCAAGAGATGTACGAAGGAAGAGGCTTTCTGCATTGGTAGGCATTCTAAATTGTTTCGAAAATTCATCATTTTCAAGTCAAAACCTCACAGAAATAATGTCATATAGTTATTTGATGTTCAATATGATTCATAGAAGTGATTAATCTAATCCTTCCATTTGCTTCTTTAAACTACATCTCTTGGTTACTGTCAAGCAAGGCGTACAAGTTTCATTGTATGTGTGTCCTCTTGTCCTCTTGTACCAACTTCCTTAAATTAAACATTGCATTAGCCCTAAGTAATTATTGCTCATAAGCGGACTTTTCCCATTCCCTTTTTCTTTTCAATTTTTGCGTGTGAGAAGGAGAGACACAAATAGAGAGAGAACCTGGAAGATCAGGCTTCAGATCAACAGTTAACTGAACTGCAATGAGAGAGTTATCTACATCTCGTGTGCCCAGAACAGCTCTGGAGTCCCCAACATTGCCAATCACAAGGTAGCAACCCTACAAAACCATGAACGCATTCATTATCAAGATCCCTTCATTATGAAAATATATCATAATGAAGGTCCATAATTATGCTTAGGTAGTAACCTGCTTGACTAATGTCACTGCTGTTGTCCCACTGCAGACGCAATCAATGTCCGAGTGCAACCTCAGCTCTCTATCCATGACTTTAAAAGCCTTCAAAAACGATTTTTGAGTGCCTGAAAGACCTCGGGTGCTTTTCCATTTCCTCCAGGTCAGTAGAGACCCTCGATTCCTCATCCAAAGATATTGAGGCAGTATCTTCAGAATTCATGCTCGTCAAGGCACTAAGGCTGATCTCTTTGAGAGCATCTTCAGTTTTTATAGAGACTTCCCAGTGAGCACTCAATTTTAGGGGAAGTGAATCCCTCACCCTCTTTGCAACCTTATGACCATAGGGCCCATGTCCATCAAAGACACCACAAAAAACTGTGTCTTTCCTTGAGCAGAAATTCTGAAAGTTCACAACTTATTGTATGAGATGAGAAAAGTCTAATTGAATGGGCACAAATATTAATTATTCAAGGAACCAAACGGCATTGCTAAAACATGACACAACCATCCAATGCTATATAGTCTCCAAACCTTTAACATCTCCAAACCTTTAACATGACTGAGAACATAAAAGGTGCAGAAGAGGGAGTTCTTCTCTGTTTTTCAGGCCACGAGACAAAGAAGACATAGAACTTCATTATTCTATTTCATGATTTCTAGATAATAGTACAATTATCATCACCATAGAGACCTTTCAGCAAGGAAAGAAAAAGACCGCTATGGTAGCAATTACAAGTGCCTACAAGCACATGTCAGCAACAACTGAATAGATAAGCAGAGGTAATTATTTAAACAATATAAGCAGACGAGCAGTCAAGAAAGGTACAACAAAACAGCAACAACGTTTATGAACAGAGCTAATGGGGAATCCAACCAATAGCTGCACTTGTAGTTTACGAATTGCACCCGGACAAAATCATCAGCCTAGGAGTTTATCCAGGAGGAATTTCATTGCAATCATAACTCTTCACTAGAAAAGGAAGTAAGCTGGCCATTTCTTTTGAAAATATGGATTTCCAATGTAACAAGTTAATATAATAAAACATTTCAACCAATAGGGTGAGCATAACCACAGGAAACTATGATATGCAGAGAGAAATGAGAGCATAGGGAGAATCATGTTTCTTCCTTAAACAGAAAATAGAAGCCGATGACATGGATCTCTACACATGGAAAGTGAAGTCATTATGACAATAAGAAAGACAGGGTTCGCATATTCATGCAGGTAGACTAACTCATAGCAAAGAAAAAGAAAACGCGATCCCCTTATCAAAAGCAATGTCAAAAGTTGATCCACAACTCAATTAGGCAATCAAAGACTTAAAAACCGAACATGCTATCCACTTTGATACAGCAAAAGCATTTTCTGTGTAGAGATGGCTGCATTATTGCTGAATCTCAAGAAGCTGATATCATTTAAAATAATTTAAGTACCTATTAGAGCTAACATCGAGATATAACAATATGGTCAATCCCTTTTAAGTGCACAACACGTAAAGGAAGCAAACCCTATATTGCACACTCAGGAAGCTACAACCTTCAGAATATTGTGTAGCGCTCTTTACAAACTAAGTTTGAATGATGCAAAAGTTTTTAATCCCCATTCCCAGAACTTAGCAAAATACAGTAGGAAAGGACTTGACTCCCATACAATCATGGCATCTTGATTGGTCCCTTTCTTTCCTTGCTGGGTAAATAAGCAGGCAGTATCGCTTGATCCATTCAGAAACAACCTTCCAGGAATCCTATGCAATGGTTCCTCCCTCCGGTAGTCAAAGGAAGAATTCCGCGACCCTGGTCTTTTCTTCGAGTTTTTCCTTTTCCTAACGCCCAGTGCCGGAGATATTGGTGAACCAGGCACAGGGCTCCTGCTTTCCAACGATAAGCAGGACCCCATTTTCAGGGCCCTGATTATGCTTATTAAGCAATCCAGAGCAGCCACACAACCAGACTCCCTATTATCAGAAGATGGATCCGTCAAATACTACTCAATTTCCAGTCTTAACGAGCAATGTTAATAAATCCCGCAACTCAGCCTTACCTCTCAGCTACGGCCAGGAAGCAAGGATTCCAACCTCGTGCATTCACAACTCGATAATCAGACATTAATCCGCTGGTCAGCCCTTATTTCATGAGACTTCTTGAATGACAACCCAACAGCAGCATCAGTCTCCTAGTACATCAGATTACAATCTGGATTCCAGCAGATTGCCGCATACCCTTTTAACCTCACAACCCGTTTAACTCACGTAACCCGCCACCCCGAATTGCCTTCAGAAACAAAAAAAACCCAAAAAACCCACCTTGCGGCACAAGCAAATTGCAGCCAGAAAAGGCCTCCAAAGAGATGGTATGCAACAAAATGCTTTCTTTCCTCCTCTCTTTTCACTTTTCAAACACGAATGAGACGATCCTTCCAAGATGGCAGCCAGAAATGACAGCAAATCGCGTAGGAAAAGATCAAAAAAAAAAACTTATCTGCAGAGAAATCCAATTCTGGGTTCCAATCCAGCAACCTCACGAAAGCCAGTTGATCCAACGACCACTCGACCGTGCCTGCCACGATCGAACTCGGATCACTCAAATGCCTCCACCGAAAGGAAAAAGATTCCCCCCAACAATCACTCGTTTTACTTCGCAGATCAGAGCAAGCGAGGAGCGACCCCGACGCAAGAACTACGACCAAAGCACGAAGCTTCTCGAGATCAAGCAAAATGGTGGTGCGAAGGAAGCCAAGCGGAGAGGCGCTTCCTTGAAGATGAAGAGAAGAGAGAGAGCACCAGACAAGGAAGATGGAGCAAAGTTACTAGACCTTTTGATGGGGTAGGTTAGGACAATTGACAAGGCTATATTAATAACACACATAACGCCACCAAAAATCCAAAACCTTATCCAAAATCAATTTTTTCGATCATCAATAATCTCAAATCAATACATTTATAATAAATTTATCATCCGATTATTTCCATTAAAAATTTACCATCAATTTATTAAGTTAAATGACACTAGTATACTATTTTAGGATTTTATATCTGCTTGTTAATTTGTGATTTTTTGTAATATAAACGCGATTTAATGAAAAATTAATATAAGATAAATTTATCATAAATATATCGGTTTTATGATAAATTAATTTTTATCATGAAAAACTAAAATTAATATACATATGATTTATTTACAAGAATTAATTTATGGCACATATGTACAAGTTCGAATTTTACATGATGTTAAACCCTTAATGATAAATTAAAAATGCATAAAAATTAAATATATACATATACATATATATATATATATATATATATCTTTACATACATATAAATAGTTCTTGTGGATAAGAGGAAATAAATAAACTAATGTACAATCGACATTTTTGTTTTCCTTGCACTCTTCCAATTTTCAGTAATTTCTTTGGGTTTTTCCCCCATTTATTTTGACTTGAGGGCGCTTTTTTATTCTACATTTTTTCTACAAATTAGAGTCCTTTCCCTACTTTTTATGCTGGCAAAGAGTGTTCTTATTCCTGTCTAAAAGCGTAACACTTTATTAAACGTATAAGATGCTAGATTTGATAATATATATTTATTACCATGATAAAGAGGATAAGTTCACCGTCAGCCTAACTGCACTTCAATTTTTTTTGCGTCAAACTTTTACAATAATAATTGTTATTATCGAAAAATTGTTGTTGACTATCTAATAATATATACGTGATTAGAAAACTCCATGAAAATTATTTAAAAGATGAGCCAAAAAAGCATCACCGTGCTTTTGCGTCAGGTTGAGTACGACAGCAAAAGCAAACTAGTTAAAAGTTATTTTTTTTTCAATTATTATATGCTAAAGTTAGTGACGGTCGAACTATGGCCACAATATTTGCGATTAATAGAATGAGGTTCAAGTAGTTTTTTTACCAAAAGATAGTAGACTCTTGCAAACAATGACCGACAAAAGTAATAAATTATTAGAATACTTCTCACGTTGCAATTGGATCCCTATTTTGAGTCAGCAAGCCCCTTAAGAACATATAAAAACGGAATTCTACTAAGTTACTATACATCGGAGCAAATAAAGTGAGTGTTACGGTTTTCTTCTTGTATATTTTCTAGGTAAACTTTTCTATGAGAGATTGAAGATAACATCTATGGGTTTAAGCTTTATTTTTAGACTAGGGCTGAAAAATACTTGACTAGCTGAGCAATTATAAATTATGTATTCTTCAGATTCATAATGAATTTTTTGGTACCTAACTTATCTCGTAAAGTAGAGTTCAATATTTTTTACTGAATTACGCGAATTTTAAGGTGGCTTTATGGTTTCTTGTTAATTTTTTGATAATTTCCTTTTCTCATTTTCAACTTAAAAGATCCCTTAACTTCCACATTGTCTCGTAACCTTTTTTTAACTAGTTTGAGAGAGGCTTGAAAGGTCTTAACTCCCAATTTATTTTTATTTGGAATTGCCATGCAATCTTTATGTGGTATTGATATTGACTCCCTTTCTGCTCCTCCATAAGCCCACTAAAAAGTGCTTTTATTTGTGGTATGATTTGCTCTTCTACCCTTTGTTTTCTTATCTTATTACATGATAAGCTGCTTGCCCTTTTTCGCTCCTGTATCACTAATTTTGTCACTCATTTTCTTGTATCAAAATGCTTCCCATTTTGCGTAATAATCTTGCCCACTTATTACCTTAGAAAAATTTATTAAAAATTGATTTTTTATGCGAAATAAGAATTTAAAAGCGAAAGTCATCATGATCCCCGATTTAATCAACTATAAAGTGGAAGGATAATGAGAAAATCAAAAGTGAGCCTTCTTTCGATGTTGGCCTAGGGATGTTCTTATTCTTTGTCTAAAAGTGCGACACTTTATCAAAAATGTAAGATGCTAGATTTGATGAACTTTATTATTATAATAAAGAGGAAGGGAATCACTAGTACACCGTCTGCCTAGCTGCATTTTGATTTTTGTGTCGATTCTTTATTATTTTTATTATCGAAAAGGATTTTTGACTATCTAATAATATGTACATGAGTACAGAATCCCATGAAAATCATATAAAAATTAGCCAAGAAAATGATCAACATGATTTTGGGTTAGCTTGAGTACGACAGCTAATGCCAGTGACTTACATTTTTTTTTTTTTTTCCTTCATGCTATTTACGATTAATAAAATGAGGTTCGGCGAGTTCTTTTCCAAAAAATGATGAAATCTCGCAAATGATGACTTGCAAAAGATCTACCATCTTTCTACGCTGACATATTGTTTACA
This sequence comes from Eucalyptus leucophloia subsp. euroa, assembly GCA_017140325.1. NCBI lineage: Eukaryota > Viridiplantae > Streptophyta > Magnoliopsida > Myrtales > Myrtaceae > Eucalyptus > Eucalyptus leucophloia. The sequence goes on from CM029475.1 coordinate 64,578,545, forward strand.
GGAAAATTGTCAAAAAAAAAAAAACTCTATTGCATTTTTGTTAATTCAATTCTAAATCTTTTAATTGTGCTAATTGAATCCTGAATATTTTCTTATTTTGCCAATTAAATTTATCTAGCCAATTTTGGTCTAAAATTGCTAACGGAAACCAGCAATCCTACATGGTCCAATATATACTAACGCTGACAATTTTCAATAATATTTTCATATTTTTTTAAAAAAATTAATTTTTTATATTTTACTTTATTCTTTTTTTTTTTTGCTTTTCATTTCTTTCCATTTTTTTTAACAACTTCGGCAGATCCTTGGCGCCCGACCATCACTAGCCATAGGCAAGGGGTAGGCAAGGGCCACAAGCCCCTCTTCTATGGCCAAAGAGTGTGTCGCGACCCTCAACTGGATTTTGGCAAGGGCACGAAAGCTCTCACTTGTGGTTGGCAAGGGCCATGATGCTCTTACCCATTCCAAGCAAGCGTCATTGGTGCTTGCCTATGATCAGCAAAGATCGATTGGCATGACCAGCTAGAGGTATGACTAGCCAAAGTTTTAAAAGAACAAAGAAAAAAGAAAAATAAAAAAAATGTGAAAATATTACTAAAAATTATCCACATTGCGTGCATCACGCCACATCGGAGTGGCCAGCATCCATCTCGCATTCCCGCTAAAATTGACGGGATATACTCAATTGACCAAACATGATAACATTTATGACTTAATTGTCACAATTAAAAAATTTAGGTCCAAATTGGTAAAAGTGCAAAGTTTAAGATTTTTTGAATAATTTTCCCAATCATTTACCCTACAATACATCTTTTTGAATTTTGCATGACTCTTTTTTGCTCTTTGTTTTCATATCTTAATATATTCATGGCTTTCTAAAGTATTGAAGTATTCCATTCCATTTGTCTACAAGATTTAGATGTTATTTATATGGCTATAACCTCCTCCAACTAATAACTTTTTTGGATTGAGCTTTTTTTTTAGCATGACATCAAAATCAATTCCACCGCTTATTTATCACTCGTTATGTAGCCCCTCCCCCCCCCCAACTCTCCGTTCATATTCACATTCAGCTTTGCACATAAGGTGGGTGTCGGAGAGGTCATACATCACTTGTCTATATGGTTTACATGTTTTTCATAGATGTGGAATCTCTTTTCACCTATTAGTTTAATTTGGATATGATAATTTATTATAAAAGATGCCATGCTTTGCCTTTTTTTTTGTACTTGCTATCATTATTGTTGCCCTTCACTAATCTTGCATAAAAAATGCTTCCCCATTTCGTATAATTATCTTGTCTACAGCCTTTTAATAACCAAGCATGTGAATGAGCATCCGAATTCTATAAGGCAGGTCCTACAATCCTGATCCGGATTGAGTACAATTAGCTGGGCTGCTTATCAGTTATCACAAATGTCAAATGATACCGAATAGCCTAGCTGGTTATATAAACTACAATAATCACACTTACATTTCAATAAGCAATTCTCTATAAAGTAATCGTACATTTCTATATTATTGAACACCTCATCATCTAACTCACTAAGCCTTGACATATATGATCCGATCGTCGGTTGGGGTCCAATAACTTGAGTTATTACCACCAGCCTCGTGAAACACGACAGAATCGTACTTTGGTTCCTCGCCCTCATGTTCATCACAGCCAATCATCGTGCATAAAACAGTGATAAGCGCGTAAGATGTTTCGCGATCTGCATGTTCGATGCGCATCTCGGGCAAGTAGACGAACAGATAAGGGAGGAGCAGATCATATCTGAGCACAAGTTGCAGTATTCCCATCGTCCTAAATCAATCCTGGAATCGGTCAGAGCTGCTCGGTTTCGTGCATAATGATATAGATTCTCTCTGTCTCTCCCACATGGTGACACATCGGTTTGTACCCTTTTAAGGAGAATGTCCTCGTCATTGATCTCAAGACACGACGGCCCACGTAGCTGAACCCGCCGAGGTCGGTGGCTCCATGTTCCGTCCTTCGATAATTTATCGAATCTTGACGCTACGGGCAAATAATGCATGCACGCACGGGGGAAAACCCTTAGTTATCTTGATCCTAACATGCATGAGAGCTTGTACTATTTTCGCACTTTGAACGAACTCGTGATGATTGATGCCGACCCATCATTCGTTTCCGATAGCAAAGTAGATTTTTGCTGTTTAATCTAATGTAAAATCTTGTCTATATGTGAAGTGGTGACTTCTGAGTAATTGGAAGAGCAACTCAAGGTTGCTGCCCTTAACAAGTCACACTCTCATCGCATGCTACGTTGGGAATTCAAGGCCTCTTATAACTCCGTGTCAGTTGAAATGGCGACAATTTGGGCGTAGACCTCGCCAAAGTGATTGTCAATGAACAATTCAACGTTCAAAAATCAAGTAGAGAAAAATCGAGAAAAACATCTGAGTATCGCGAAAATTCACGCGTAACAGAATTGGGTATTTGTGGTATGTACATGCTCGTTTCTTGCGGCCCTTGGCTTTTTTATTCGTGTGTAAGAAGAGTAATGAAAGGCGAATTAGTCATAAAGGCCATAGGTGGTAACGGACGTCAACGCAAAAGCGTAGCGGGCGCTAGAGAGAGGGGAACGGATTAAGTGGAATCCTTGGGCTTTTATTTCCCGTACTTTTTGTGTCGTGGTTCTCATTATTATGAAAAAGGCCAAATTATTAGTTGATCCATTCCACTTGAGGGAGCTCTCCATCGCCTGTGAAGCAGATGGACCACCGATGGGGTGGTCCGTGCGACAAGGGAAGCATTCTCATTTAATATTCTCAGGGAGAACTTTAACGATTTTGGGAGAAAGTGTGCCATGTTGTTGGGAAAAACTCGGTGAATCCGGATATGATGGCTCCACTAAATCACAGCCACTGATCTTGTAGAGCGCGTGTGCTCACTGGTCCCTGAGCTTAGATCTACAAAATTTCCCCCCATTTTCTTTATGTATAATCATTCGAGACAAACAAAGTGGGGGATGACAAATAGCCGCGCAACCACCGGGGCCCGTATTTCATTCTGCCTTTTTTGAGCTCCCAATTTAAGGGTGAAAAAGACTGTCGGTCTTCCGAGGTTCGGGTATTTTAGTCGTCACCAGTCATGGTCGTATCATTTCCGCATCTTTACCTGCAGTCATTAGTTCCCCAGACAAACGATTCACTTTCTGGACTCTTCACCTATGGTGCTCCCAGCTTTCTGCACTCCATGCTTTATTAGTCCACCCAAAAAAGGTATCGAGGAAGCAAAGAAGAAATCAAGTTTTTTTGTGGATACATAAGCATGTTGACTTTTATTTATCTTGAACTCCTTGTAGCGAGGCTAAATGCATTACACCTCCTCTTCTATGGACACACGGGTTTGGCTTTCCATTCATTCCCATTCAGTCATGTAGGTGGACTCCACATAAAGGGTCCCCCTGCAGGCTCCCTCACAAACCATGCCATCAAAGAGGTTTATTCATCACATACTTTAAATAATTCGCTGTGTCCTTACTCCTTAGTAAGTCATTAAACTGTTATGTCTGAAATCTGGTATGCAAAATATGAGATATTGCCTAAGGTGAAGGAAGAAAAAATTTCCCCTTAATTGAGGGGCTAAAGCTTATAGGTATCGACACATTAAAATAAAAATAAAAAAACGCAAACCTATTAACTCACCAAAGTTACTTGACAAACAGAGCGGCCCTCTGGCAAAGCCTGTCGAATTCCTGGATGAAGTACGGTAATGTACAAATCTAAACCACCATCAAGGAAGAACAACAAAGCCCTATCGGGGAGAAAGCTGCTGTCATGGTGTTCCTGGCTCCCCTTACGCGCGTTTTATTGTCCGCCAAAAATGTAGTGTGTGAAATGAAGAAACCTAAGTTTTTCTGTCGATGCATCTGCGTATCTGACCTTTCTTTTCTTTTTATCTTGAATTCCCTTCTAGTGGAGGCTAAATGCATTGCAGCTCCCATTCTATGAACACTTGCAGGTTTCACTTTTCATTCATTCTCATTCCAGTCATTGAATTTGGCCACCCTGATGACCCGAAAAGGGTCTCCTTGCATTCTCCCTCGCAAGTCATTGCTGTCATGAGGTATTCGTTGCAACTTCGATGATTTGCAGTTTTTATATCAGGTGTCGGCGGCATTCAGTGTTTCGCGAGGCACGTGGAAACAGGTTTTGTTGACGAAGGCAACTGATAGTGATTTCATAAGACAGATTGGCTGTGGTGTCATCAACTGCCGCTGTGACTGACTATGACTATCTGTTCCTCCATATGTCATTCGCGAAAGACTCAGCACCTCCATGAAATGTTGCTGCATGTGTGCATAAAAGAATGACAACCATGAGCCTTAGGTCGCTCTGTGGGATTGAAATATCACGAGGGAATGGATCAATCGTTTTTATTAATGAAATAAATCAATCGAAAAATTTCACTGGATACCGAAAATAAGTGGACACAGAAATCAATTGATCGCATGGTGCTGTGAGGAAGAAGTGAAACTATCCTGAGCAAATCGATCCAATTTGGGATACCTACTATAATGAGTAAATGCAGTAAACCCAGGTCTCTAAACGCCAAAAGTCATCTGTGTACATTTGCCTCAGTTTAGATCCAGCCAAACCCACACAGCTAACTGTATCACATCTATCTATATACTCTCCATTAATCATTCACGTCTATCTATATACTCTCCTTTAATCATACTCCTAACGATAATGACTACATGTGTGCGACTCAATAAAAGCTTCAAACACAGGAAACTGATGGTGTCCTCTGTACAAACACCATTAGTGCAAAAATGAATACGGGGCGGTATACCTGCCCTTGGGGTTGGTTCCTTTGCGGAACCAATGAAGAATGGTGTCTTCTGCCAGCACATCCTCCTCGTAGAGAGACCTCACAATTTCGGGAAACAACTTCATCAGCTTAGCATCCTCATAGCATTGCATTTGGACTTTGTAGATGAGCTCCAGCTGAAGTTTCCCACTTGTACAGAAGGTATTTAAAAGTCCGGCCCATGTTTTTACCTGCAAAATGAAGGACGTTGTTGTTAAAACCTTTAAAAGAGTGAAAGTTTCACAAGAGCTTTTAAAGGTTGGTTAACAAACTTTCAACAGGTGAGAAGACATCCGCTTGACCAAAATGGAATTGTTGTCAAGATGGTTAAGACCAACTAGACATTGATTGGTTAGAACATCGAGCTGGAGACTTTTGAAGGGATGGCAACTTCTTAATAACATCCAACGTTCTAATGTTATCGTTTTAACTCACCTCCAATGCACATCAACCATTTGTACTAAGCAAAACTGCTATGTAAATAAGGATAAGTAGAGAGATCAAGCGGCTTATACATCTCCTATCCTCAATTTCAAGTAGATTTCTTCATGCAAAAACCATTCACGTTGCGCACACAATATGCCTCTAGTATACGAAATCATCAAACAGCAAATCATTGATCATCAGCAACAAGGTGCAACACTTTTCTAGCAATATGAACTG
>CM029475.1:64584147-64589147 GCA_017140325.1 Eucalyptus leucophloia subsp. euroa
CGATTTTCAGCATTTGTTTCTCCTCTCCATATACTCCCGAGCAAAATGAAGTTGTGGAAAGAAAGAATAGATCGCTTCAAGAAATGGCTAGAACTCTTCTAATTGAAAGCAACATCTCCTTACATTTTTTTGGGCTGAAGCAGTTTTTACAGCATGTTATATTATCAATAGAGTTTTTCTAAGGCCTATTCAAAAAAAAAACCCCTATGAATTATTCAAGAAAAGAAGCCTATTGTTTCATATTTTTTTATGTGTTCGAATGCAAATGTTTTATACTGAAAAATGCCAATGATCGAGTTGGTAAGTTTGAAGAAAAGTCGGATAAAAGCATCTTCCTTGGATATTCAACCACAAGCAAAGCGTACAGAATCTACAACAAGAAGACTCAAGCTATTGGAAGAATCAATGAATGTCAAATTCAGGATCCTATGCAAAGTGAATCTATTCAGAGACTCATCTTGAAGAGCACGAACACTGCTCAGACTCTACAAAGTCTAAATTGCAAAGACGACTTAGACTTTGAAGGACCAACAACGTGATGTTGAAGATTCAAGTGAAGGAAGTGATCATCACGACAAATCAACCAATAACTTGAAAGCATAATAAGTCTAGTCATCCCAAAGATCTTATTATTGTGACATCAATGAAGGAATTCGCACAAGGTCAAAAAGGCGTGAAGAGTCTAATCTGTGGCTCTTATTTTTGAAATAGAACCCAAAAGCATAGATGAAGCTTTATCGATGAAAGCTGGATTGAAGCTATACAAGAAGAACTCAGACAATTCAGAATTAATGATGTCTGGGAGTTGACTCTAAACCAAGACGGTAAATCAATTGTTGGAGCTAAATGGGTTTTTAGGAACAAGATAGGCGAGAAAGGAAAAGACATAAAAAATAAAGCAAGACTGGAAGTGGCCAAGGGATATACACAAGAAAGAGATAAACTATATGCGAGACTTACGCACCGTAACAAGGTTAGAAGCAATTAGTTTATTACTTGCATTTGCTTGTCATAAAAATTTCAGGTTATTCCAAATGGATGTCAAAAGTACTTTCCTAAATGGATTTATCCATGAGAAGTCTATGTGGAACAACCACACGGGTTTGAAGACCAAGGAAACCAGACTCGATGTTAGACTCAAAAAGGCATTATATGGCTTAAAACAAACTTTCCCGAGCTTGGTACGATAAGCTGAGTAAGTTTTTAATTCAAAATGGCTTTGTTAAAGGTAAAGTAGACACTACTCTTTGTTTATTAAAAGAGAAAGCAAAAGTTTTCTGCCTATTCAAATATATGTCGATAATAATATTATTTTTGGATCCTCTAATGAAAGTACGTAGAAATTCTCTAAGACTATGCGAGGATGAATTTGAAATGAGCATGATGGGTGAGTTAACCTTCTTTCGGGCTTCAAGTAAAACAGCTAAAGGAATGAACTTTTATTCATCAAGAAAAAGTATAAAATGATCTTGTCAAAAAGTTTGGGTGAACAATTACAAAAAGGCTGATATACCAATGTCAAGTTCCTTGAGATAGACAAAGATGAAGGAGGAAAGAAAGTTGATCAAAGTTATACAGGAGTATCATTGGTTCACTTCTTTATCTTTATTTCTAGACGACATTTTGTTTAGTGTTTGCATTTGTACTGATTTCAGACCCTAAAGACTCTCATTTAAATGTTGCAAAGCGTATTATCAAATATTTCATCAACTTCAAGCATTGGTCAATTCTGGTATCCTAAAAGGGGGAGACTTTACTCTTCTTGGATACTGAGACACGGACCTAACGGATGCGGGGATTGATAGAAAGAGCACATCGGTACTGTCAACTACATGAAGGTAGGACGGTGTCTTAGTTTCAAAGGAAGCAAAGTATAATAGCTCTCTCTATGAGCAAAGTATGTGGCTCTCGGAAGTTGTTCACAAATTTTGTGGATAAAACAACAGCTAAGAGACTTTGGAATTGAAGATTCATGCACGAAGATTAAGCTGCGACAACACCGGTGCAATCAATCTTACCAAATCCAATTCTTCACTCAAGAGCAAAGCATATAGAGATTCGATATCCTTCATTAGAGATCATGTTCAAAATGGAGAAGTTTCGATTCGTTTGTTGATTCAAAGAACCAATGGCGGATATATTCACAAAGCCTTTGGAGAAAAATCAATTTGAAATCATCCATTCCAAACTCAATATTTTGAGGTTTGAGGGAAATCAAAGTCTAGAGACTCTCGAGACTCGGACAAACAAGACTTTATTTGTAAGTTATTCTCTCTCTCGAATCTCATCTTGAAAATGTACGATCATCAACCGTGTTTTATTATTGATATCTTTAATCGCGTAATTATTGCAACGTTTCCTTTTCGAAAAAAGGACTTATTTTGAAAAGACTATTTTCTTGGAAAAGGCAGTTATTTTTTTGAAAATGGATTTTTTCACTTTCCATTATGACGTTTAGCATTCCCTTGTTTCCGATTTTGAGTTATATACAGTCGGTTTCTCTTCGTTTAAACTCTAAAACCTTAAAAAGCACCGATCTTCCATTCATGTTTTCTTCTCTTGTTTAATCTTCTAAAAAAGTTGTCATCTTTCTTGGAAAAGTCAAGCAAGGAATCTTTCAAAGAGTGAGAAAGATGTCGTCTTCAAGAAAAGTCTTCGAGGATCGCAAACGGGGACCACAAGCGAATGAGTGAGGGCCTACTCACTTCGATCTCGAGGGAAGAAGTGTCTCCAAATCAGCAGCGAGCCCATAACATTCTCGGCGGCGTCATTCTCCACCATCTAGTTCACGAATGTTGGTCATCAACAAGAAGAAGAAATCATTGAAGACGCGATCTTATAAGAGTTCAAAGGCCCTCTTTTATTTATAAGCTTTATCGTGCTTTAAAGAGGACCTGGTATTCCATTGAACCACATCGATGATTTTCTTAAGGACAAATGATATGGGAATGAATATATCTTTTTGCGAAAAATGGAAAGTTTGGGAATTTCTCGTAAAGGAGTGCGAAGAAACCCTTGCAAATATCCCAAGTGATCCGCGTGATTGGGGATTTAATTCGATAGATGGGAATGATGATGACAAACTGTACAACCAATTTCAACCGAGAATGGGTGTTGCGGCTAAAATCGAGGAAAATGGGAGAGTTGTTTAGATCGAAGGAACAGAAGGCTCTATTCTCAAAATTGCTAAAGCGTGGGTAATAAACCCTAGGAGTGTGGATTTTGATTTCCTTGATGCCGTAAATGTCAACTTGAGGAAAAGTTCAGCTTTCTTCAACTTGAGCAGCGGTTTTGTTCGACACCATGAAGCCCATGCTGAATTGCTTCTTTTATTTCTATCGAATCTTAGTTTCTAGACGCAAATAGATTCTCTTTTGAGTGTCCAAGATCAAGACTTTGTAGTGGATATGGATATCTTTGGCAGATGTGTTATGGGTTGAGGAGAGGAAGATATCAACCGATCAATGTTTCTATTGCTCATGCTACATTGGAACTTGTTAAAGATAGGAGAAAGCAGGAAAAGATTTCCTACTTAAGGATGAGTGCATTCAACATTTTGCTTCACAAGATTGTGATCAATTGCCTCAGACAGAAATCAACTTCAAGACCCGATGTTTCAAGTTGGAGGCAAAACTGATGTATCATCATCACTGGGAAAAAGTTTTCTCTTCCTCACACTATTATGTTCCACATGTATAGAGCGATGGTGAAGGACGATGAGGTCAACTTCCTTATTCGAGTCTTGTGACAAAGTTATTCGAGACATCCGAGACATTCAGCCTCCACAAATTCTTTGTGCTCGATCATGTGATCATATGGTAGAACTGAAAATGGTGACTAAAATGCGTTTGAAGGAACTAAGCAAGGCATTGGAAAAATCAAGGAAGACTCTGTCAAAACTCATCAAAGCTCTTTTACAGCAAAAGAAAAGGGAAGGAGCCCATGGTTGCTTCATCCAAAGAAAAGAAGAGCTCTCATTGTTGAGGATGAAGATGATGAGGAAAACATCACCATTTCTGCAATGGCTTTGAAGAATCTGAGTCGTTCTATTCCAAAGAAAGACTCAGAACAGAAGACTAGAGAAAGAGAAGAGAAAGAAGCAGAGGAGAAAGAAACAGAGGAAAGAGAAAAAGAAGAAATAGATGCTTTGAGAAGGAAAGAGTCGAAAAGAAGAAGAAGAAGAGATCAAGAAGAAGGAGAACATGAGGGACACTCTTCTCCACGAAGGTATGGAAATAGGGGAGATCATGAGGAAAGAAGAATGTCCTCATATCCTGCTACCGATAAGGGAGTCGGGTCGCTCTCCTAGCGAGATTGAGGAGGACATTTATGCCTCTCAATTTCCTGAGGAATGACATGATGTTTCATCACCAAATCTGCGTGATTATGCTGAGACGCCATCGTACGCCTTTATTCCATCGAGATCGGGCGAACCCGGTACGCGAGACCGATAATTCAGCAGATTTTCGCGAGAGTGCGGATATTCTCTTGGAAATGCGAGGTCAGATATATGCTTTGGGATGTGAAGTTCAGAATTTGCAGAATGCGGTCAAGCTTCTTTGGGTTCATTGAATGATCGAATCCAAGCCATTTCTCTTGATTCAAGCTAATGCTAAGGGTGAGGATATTGCACAACTAAAGGAAGACTTGAAAATTTGGAAGGCATCGTTTAGTCAATGAGAGATTTCCCGCCTGTGTTCCCAAGCATTCTTGACTCTATTCCATTTTCATCTCAACCCTTTTTTATCGACAAAAAGGGGAGATGCAAGATTTGAAACTTTGATTTTTAATCGTTTGGATTGTTTGACTTAGATTGTTTTGATGTTTGACTTTACTTTTGTGTGGATGTGTGGACTGAATTTGGATTTGGACTTGGTTGCTTATATTAACTACTATTGATATCTTATGGATGGCTTTATCACGTACTAGACTAACCTATTTTTTCTGTGGTTGCATATTCTAGCGTTATCACTCATTAAGTCATTTATCTTTATAAGATA